>CM034235.1:40674321-41221460 GCA_019916065.1 Vitellaria paradoxa
TGAACAAATAAGAAGAATAGAATTTGCGAATATCCTATTATTTTCATGCATATATACGTATATAGATATAATCTTTTGTCAGAACTTTTCTGTTTCACGTCTTGATATTTTTGGAAATTTCCATGCTGGTGTGCTTGTGTTTGTACTTATTAGTCATAAATATTAAATTGATGTTTGCTGCCTTACCCAGAATTATTAAGGGAAAAAAGGGGGAAAAGATAAAACACTATTATGCCATTGATCTGAATGTCTCTGATGTTGGTCTATAGCTCTAACTGATACGATTATATGATCTTCGAATTTGGGTTGCTCCACTAGGTGGTCCTACGGGTATCTTATCTGTTATTTTAAGTTAAAATTAAAACTATTTTATGCAGATGTTATTTTCTCTATTTTTCCTCCATTGTGGAAATTGAGTTTTTTGTTTCGTGATCAAATGTTTATTTTACTATGGAAATTACAAATATTTTTTCTTGTCTTCCTGTCCAGACCAGATAAAGAGACTGCTTGATCGGCAGGAGAAGTTGTTTGAGAGACAATCTGAACTTAAGATCCTGTTGGAAGACAATGAAGCGTCGGGATATCCTCAGAACGATGAAACTGCTGGTACTGTGGAGAACTGGTCTGGCTCTTTTGAATGGGATTCCCAAGCTGATGATGTAAGATTCAACGTTTTTGGAATTTCCAAGTATCGCACTTATCAGCGAGAGGTCAGTGCTGTCTCAGTCATTTTGTGTTGTAGTGTGATATTCAGTACTTATTTATTTGCGGAACGGAGCCTCACCAACTCCTTACATTTGACAATGAAAAATGAGTCTTGGGAAACTACCTTGTTATTTTTCACTATTGGGTTGGCTCTCATGCTTTTGTTTGTGATGTTCTTATTTTTTTTTCTCTTACCTCAAGCCTTGTTGTTTCATGTTGGAATATGTTTGTTCAGTTGCAATCAATGAGCAAAATTTCATTTGGGAAGTTGTTTCACTTATCAAGGAAAACAAAACATTTTGGAAGTGGTATAAAAATGTGAAAATGAATAATATCTGTTTGCATATGTTGAAATTTATCTAAATGTTTGTTTTAGAGGGCAGAGAAATAAGATTAGAAAATAGAATGAATGGGTGGAGAACTTAACCCTCAGTAGGTCAAGCTTCTATATCTTATTAATACTAAATAATGACAATTACATATGTAACCCTCTCCATATCATATTTTCAACATTCGCCCTTAAGTTGGAGCATAGGTAGCTATCATGCCCACCTTTTCATATAACTAGAAAATGTTGAATTCCAGAAAACTCAATCCCTAATTTATAGGGATTGATTGACGGTTTTATTATTTTATTTTTAGAATGTCGTATTTTGATATCCTAGGGGTTAATTAGCTATTGATTAGTTTCCTAGTTTATGTAATTACCATATACACGTGTGGCACTCTATATAGGTAGTCACCTTCTATTACTTTTTCATTATTGCGAATAACAAAGAAAGGAAGTGAGATTCTCCCGTCTCTAAATTCGACATGGTATTGAAGCCTCGGTGAACTTTTCCGGTGGTCTCAACTCGGCACGGCTAGGGTTTCTTTCCGGCCTACCGTCCTACACCGCAGCCTAGAGTTAGCGCTGCCAACATTGCCCATCTCCTCTAGCAGCGTTGCTGCTTCTCGCTGTATCCTCTACTTGTGCTGGCCGCATCCAAACTCTGCACCGTGCCTGCCGACCATCTCCAAACCTGTGCCACAGCCAGCGCGACACCCTATCAGCACCATATGCTATTTTCTGCCACTCGCAGCTTTGCACCACCTGCTGATTTTCTCTCCTAGCAGCGTCTAGGCATCTTATAATTTCAGATCTACATCCCATTAGCCTGCCTTAACCCTTTTACATCCTGATCTACCTTTGTTTTTCACGACGAAGTACGGCATGGCTGCCACTGGAGACAACTCTTCTTCCTCAGAAATTAATGAACTCTTAGATTCGTACACCGGAAGAAGTAGTACACTTTTTCCTAGCCACGGTGGTCATGATACTGCACCTATTACCATCATAGGCCATAAGCTGAATGGCTCAAATTATCTCCAATGGTCTCAATCAGTTCGTTTGTTCATTCGAGGTCGTGGGAAAGATGAATATATTACAGGCGAAGCCACTGCTTCTTCTCAGAATGATTCGAAGTATTGTCTTTGGATATTAGAGGACAATCTAGTAATGTCCTGGTTGATTAACTCAATGACTAATGAGATTGGTGTAAATTTTCTATCATATGATAATGCTAAAGCTATTTGGGATGTTGCACGAGAAACTTTCTCTAGCTTTGATAATTATTCTGAGAGGTTTGCAATCGAGAGTGTTCTTTATGATCTGTGTCAGCATGATCTCACTTCACTCATTATTTTAATGCTCTCATGAGGAACTGGCAGCAACTAGATTTGTATGAAACCCATTAGTGGGGTTGCGCTACTGATAGTGCCAGGTTTCGGAAGATAGTTGAAGAAAAGAGGCTGTATAAATTCCTTCTTGGCTTAAATAAAGGATTAGATGAAATCTGAGGTCGCATTCTGGGATCAAAACCACTTCCTAACTTGAGAGAAGCATTTTTTGAGGTCCGCGTGGAGGAGAGCCGTAGAAAGGTAATGCTTGGTTCCAGTTTACCCTCACCTTCACTCGAAGGGTCAGCCTTAGTAGCATTCCTCATTTGACCACAAACCAAGGAAAGGGAAACTCTGGTGTGAGCACTGTAAGAAGACTGGTCATAAATTGGATACTTGTTGGAAAATTCATGGGAAGCCTTCCTGTCCTGGACCACATGATAGTCATGGCCATATTGCCTTCAGTAACACCACTTCAACTGCTCCAAATCCACCTGCAGGAGGTCCCTTTAGTAAGGAAGAGATTGAGATCCTTCAGAGGTTGCTGCAATAACAACTGACTAATTCCTCAGTTGTTGGTTCCAACAATTTAGATTAAAAAGGTACTCATTTCTTTGCCCTTAATGCACATAGTGACAAAGGTAACACATGGATAGTGGATTCAGGAGCCTCAGACCATATGATTGGAGATCCTAGTCTGTTTCACACTTCTATTGCCTGTGAGGGCAATTTTTCTGTAAGAATTGCTGATGGTTCCCCATCTAAGTGGACTAGTACAGGTTCTGTGGTTCTCTCTTTTGACCTTACCTTACACATTGTGCTATATGTTCCTAAACTTACCTGCAGCCTTTTATCTATCAGCCAACTCACCCTTGACTTACACCGTGTTGCTAATTTTTCTTCTCTTTTGTGTATCTTTCAGAATCCGAAGACGATTGACAGTGTTAGGAAGTGTTTGAGTCTCTACCTTATTTTAGGCATCTCCAAATCAGCCACCCATCCTTCCATTTCCGGCCTCACAAGTTGATATTTCCCTTTCCACTAAAGACAATGTTGTTATGCTTTGGCACTGTAGATTAGGACATCCCAATTTTGTACACCGTAAAACGAGTTGTTCCAAATTTATTTGATAATAAAAATCCTTCTAATTTTCATTGTGATATTGGTCAGATTGCCAAGCGTACTAAATCTTCTTATCCACCACATGCATATGCAGCATCTAAGCCTTTTGCACTTGTTCATAGTGATATTTGGGGGCCTTCTTTTGTCAAAAATATTACGGGATCTAGGTGGTTTGTTTCATTTGTTGATGATCACACCCAACTCACGTAGTTGTTCTTAAACTAGACCAAACTAAGCCTTTTCCCACTGGGTGGGGTCGGCTATATGGATTTGACGACGCCAATTAAATCTGTTTAGGGTCATGTCCTCCGTTAGATCTAGGTAGGACCTAGGTGTTCTTAATGAAAGATAAAGCAGAGATGGGAAACATTTTTCAAAAATTCCATTCTGTGGTCTAAACATAGTTCCAAACCTAGATTCAAATCTTCCGCATTGATAATGCCATGTCTACTTGAATCATGTCCTTGGCAACCATTTGAGTTCCCATGGCATTGTCTGTCAAAGCTCTTGTGTTGACGCTCCCTAACAAAATGGTGTCACTGAACGAAAGAACTGACACCTTCTTGAAGTTGCTCGGTCTATCATGTTTCAGTCCCATCTTCCTCCTCAATTTTGGGGGGAAGCATTTCTCACAGCTACCTTCCTTATAAACCACATGCCCTCTCGCTCTCTTCACTTCCATACTCCATGCCATGTCCTCCTTGAGTCCTATCCTACCACGTGCCTCGTGTGTAGTATACCCCTCAAAGTGTTTGGGTGTATTGTATTTGTTCCCAAGGCCTTTAAATGCATCTTCCTGGGCTATTCTCCTACCCAGCGTGGTTATAGATGCTACTCACCTTCTACCCACAAATTTTTTACCTCCATGAATGTTACCTTCTTCAAACATCAACCGCTCTACACCGCTTCTCATATTCAAGGGGAGTATTTTGAGGAAAAATATTCAAGTTGGTGTGATCCTATTGACCTAGCTAAACTTACATTGACGCCACTTTCTGATCTTGTGATGTCACCCTCCATTGACCTACCTAATCCTGAACCTACAGTGACGCCACTTTCTAATCTTGTGACGTCACCCTCCATTGACCTACCCAGTCTAAGCCTAGTAAATACCTTTCCTCTTCAAGTGTACTCCAGACGGACTAAATCCACTAAAGAGGTAAAACATCTTGACCCTCCTGTGCATGGCCATGAGTCAGAACCAGATGTAGGTTAGTCAGAACCAAACGCAGGTAACACCCCTTCTGACCATTTACCTATTGCTTCTGTTACTCATGATCTTGGTTGTGCTATTGCCTTAAGGAAAGGAGTACGGACCTGTACACATCACCTAATTGGGAATTATGTTTCTTATGGGAAATTGTCCTCCTAGTACAAGTCTTTTGTAGCACATATGACTGTAGTGCAGGTCCCTTCATCCATACATGAGGCTATGGCTAATCCTGAGTGGAAGAAAGCGGTATGGGATGAGATGCAAGCTCTTCAGAAAAATGGCACGTGGGTTCTGTTAGACTTGCCACAGGGAAAGTATGCTGTAGGGTGTAAGTGGGATCTTTATAGTTAAGTACCTGGCAGATGGGAACATAGACAGATTTAAAGCTAGATTGGTTGCAAAAGGATACACTCAGTCATATGGCACTGACTAGTAGGAGACCTTCGCACCTGTTGCTAAACTCAACACTATTCGTGCTCTCTTAAGTCTGGCAGCTAATCTTGAGTGGCCTTTGTTTTAGCTGGATGTAAAGAATACATTCCTAAATGGAGACCTCACTGAAGAGTTATACATAGATATCCCACCAGGTTTTGAGTCATCTTGTAACAAAGGGAAAGTGTGTAGGTTAAAGAGATCTTTATATGGCTTGAAACAATCTCCAAGGGCTTGGTTTGACAACAGGACAGTGAGACAGTTGAGATATACACAATGTCAATCGGACCATACTCTATTTATTAGATGCTCTCCCAAAGGTGAAGTTGCTATTCTTATTGTATATGTTGATGATATTATTCTGACTGAAGACTATACTGAAGAATTGGCTAACCTCAAGAGGGCTCTAGCTACGGAGTTTGAAACAAAGGACTTGAGTCAACTTAAATACTTTCTGGGAGTGGAGGTAGCACAGTCCAAACAGGGAATCTTAGTCTCACAACACAAGTATGTCCTAGATCTACTCAAGGAAATAGGCATGTTAATTACCAAAAAAAAAAAAAAAAAAAGGCATGCTAGGGTGTAAGCCTGTTGATACTCTGATAGATTCCAGTACCAAGCTTGAGGTAAAGACAAACAGCAGTCTTGTAGATAGGGGGAGAAACCAACGATTTGTAGGGAAGTTAATTTACCTATCTCACACCTCGCCAGATATTGGATATGCTGTAAGTGTGATAATTTAGTTTATGCATGACCCAGAAGAGGAACATCAGGAAGCAGTGTTCAGAATTCTGAGGTACCACACAAGATGACAGTTGGAAAAAGGGCTATACTTCAAGAAAGTCTCCATGAGCAATCTTTAAGTGTTTGTAGATGCAGATTGGGTTGGCTCTCTCACAGACAGGAGATCTACCTCAGGATATTACACCTATGTGTGGGGCAATCTAGTGACATGGTGTAGCAAGAAGCAAAATGTAGTTTCTAGAAGTAGTGTTGAGGCAGAATTTAGGGCTATGGCTCTGGGCATATGTGAAGGGATGTGGCTTGAGAGACTTTTGGAAGAAATTGGGATCACTTCCACAGAAATTATGAAAGTACATTGTGACAACCAATCGGCCATTTTCATTGCCAAGAACCTAGTGCATTATGACAGGACTAAACATGATTGATCGCCATTTCATTAAAGAAAAAATTGACAATAATACTATGCAGCTTCTTTAAGTTCCTACAGGATAACAAATCTCAGATATTCTTACTAAGGAGCTTCCAAGGAAATTGTTTGAAGACCTGAGTTCTAAGCTAGGCTTGATCAATATCTACACCTAGCTTGAGGGAGAGTGTTGAAATCCAAAAAACTCAATCCCTAATTTATAGGGATTGATTGACGGTTTTATTATTTTATTTTTAGAATGTCAAATTTTCTTATCTTAGGGGTTAATTAGCTATTAATTAGTTTCCTAGTTTATGTAATTACCATATAGACGTGTGGCACTCTATATAGGTAATCACCTTGTATTATTTTTTCATTATTGCGAATAACAAAGAAAGGGAGTGAGATTCTCCCATCTCTAAATTCTACAGAAAACATCTCTTTTCCTAAAGACTCTGCAAAAATATCACCTTATTGATCTTCTGATTTAACATAAATGGTAACAACCTGTACCTCAAGCAAAATGACAATCTATGCGAACGTGTTTTGCTCTTTCATTAATTAGTGGGTTGCTAGTAGTATAGCTTGATTATTAGTGAACATCCTTGTTAAGTTACCAATTGTCACAAGGCTTAAATTGTTAGGAAATGGGCCCAACAATGTATATCAAGTTATTTCAATACTGCCCCTCACGTGCAATCCCAATTTGCTTGTGGAGTAGAGGCAAGCAAATTAAATCAAACAATACAAATAAACAAAGTGCACAACAATAAATGGGGAATAACAAGATTTGAATCCAAGACCTCTTGAAAACCAGAGCTCTGATATCATGTTAACTCACCAATTGTCCCAAAAGCTTAAACTGTTAGGAAATGGGCTTAACAATATATATCAAGGTATTTCAACAATCCTCATTGGTTCTTTTACTATGAAACCTATTTTATGTAAAAAGGATTTAAGCCATCTCATATTAGATGTGAAATTATCCATAGCTTTATATTTAGTTTATGCACTTATCTAGCTATAACGTTTTATTTCTTAATTTTCAATTAACTAAATTACCACCAACAAAGGTACAATAACCATTGACCTCATGTTAGTGTGATCCTTGACCCTATCTACATATGAGAAACCTACATTGTCAAAAGAGTTAGAGGGCTTGATGATCAAACCCTTTCAAGGAGACCCCTTCTACGTTAGAATATGACATACAACTTCCTAATGCTTGTCTTGGATTCTGCATAAACTGGCTAATAACTTAAATGACAAAAGAGTACTGGATTGAGTCTCAACAAAAGAGTACTGGATTGAGTCTCAACTAAGTGTATAAGCTTCCTCACCAGCAGTCTATACCTTCTTGGATTATCAAATAACTAGCTTTATCTTTTTTCAAATTTAACATGGGGATCCATTGGAGAATATGCATATAATTAGATTCTATATCCTAGCCACCCATATGAGGTCCATGGTATGCTTCCACTGAGCAAAGGAAATGCCTTCTTTAGATTATGTTGCTTCTATGACAAGAAAATTTCTTAACTATTTGGGACAAACTTGTGAAAATCGTATGAGTCTCGACTTACGATTTGAGTCATATAACTACTAAGGTCCTGTTTGGTAACGTTTTTGTTTTTTATTTTTCTGTTTATGTTATCAAAATTTTGTAAACTGGCAATAGAAGCATGTTTGTTAAATCGGTTTACGTTTTTTTGTTTCTAAAAAATGAAAACTTAAACTGAAAAAAATAAACAAAAAAAATGTGTTTTCACTCTTTTTTTTTTCCTGTTGCAAACACTTTATCAATTCTAATACTTTGTCCATTTTTACTACATCATATTAAAATAAATTATTTTATTCAAATATTTTATGAAATTAAAATTATTTTTAATAAGTAAGATAATTAAATTAAATTAAATAAATTAATATTTAATATATATTATTAATTTATTTCAATAAATAATTAAATTAAATTAGTTAATTTAATTAATAGGAAATATATATTATTAAATTATTTTTAGTAAATAATAAAATAAAATATATTAATTTAATTTAATAAATAATTTAATTAATATAAATATATTTTATTAAATTGTTTTTAATAAATATTATAATTAAATTATTTAATTTAATTTAATTTAGTAATTAATTTAAAATAATGATTTTAACTAATATTAAATATATTTTTTATATTATTTTTAATAAATATCATAATTAAATTAAATTAATTAAATTAATTTATTTAATATGAATTGTATTTTATTCAATTATTTTTAGTAAATAATATAATTAAATTATAATTAATATATTTTATTCAATTGTTCTTAATAAATAATATAATTAAGTTAAATTGATATAAAATATATTTATTAAATTCAATTAATTTTTAAGAGACTAATAAAATTAAATATTTTACGAAAATAGAAAATTAATAATTGTAAACAAAATTGTATTACCAAACACAATCAGTTTTCATTTTAGAAAAAAAACGACAATAGAAAATAAAAAATAGAAAAACGATGGGTGGTCCCACAGGGGACGAGGCCCCCTCATTTTTTCAAAATTTACTTTAATGTAGCTTAAGTTTGTTGTATAGTTTCTTATTATTAAGAATTGGCTTCCCTTAATTTTTATGCTTTTTATTAAGGTCCTTAAATTAATTTCGTCTTTGCCCATGCTAAACATGGTTTTTGCATTCTCCATTGTTGCCATAAGGTTAGTTTCGTACCATGATCAAATTAAATTAGTAGTTTTCAAGCACAATGATATCCCTTGTTCAGCATCTTATATATTTTTAATACACACATTATTTTCTATTATTTTTTGATTTTATATAGAATATTGGGATTCACGATTCGATATGATTCATGATTTTCATCTCTAAGATTCCTATTTGCAATACGAATCTCAATTTTGTAAAAAATTTATAGTAACGTGAAGTTTGAGATCATTACTACAATCTGTATAACTTCCAGTAACAATTATACCGTCAACATACACGAAGAATTAATGGAACTACTCTCATCGTGTAACATAATGCGTTTTGTTCCTTACACAAATGCTATAGCGCTAAGCTTGTCAAATCAAGCTTTTGGAGAATTTTTTAGGCCATAGCTAGAGCCTTGTTTAATTTGCATTCCTAGTTTGAAACCTTCAACCCACCCAACATATCTTAGTTTGAAACCCTTCGCCCACCCAACATATCATGGGAGTTGCTCCATATGTAACACTTCTTGATGGTTACCTTGTAGAATGGTGCTTTTAATGTCAAGTTGATAAAGTGGCCCAACCTTTTAATGTTACAACAACATGTATAAATTCAATTGAGCCATACGGCATGTCTCAAAATAATTGACCCTAAAATGTTTGAGCATATGTTTTTCCACTAATCTAGCCATCAATCTCTCAATAGTTCCATTAGGATAATACTACAAAACACAATCTCAATGCCCTCCAGCAATATTTTCTACAGTGGCAAAGTAGTGAGCTCACATGTATTGTTTCAGTGCAATGCTTCCATCTCTTCATCCATGGCTTTTTTTCCAACTAGGGAAGGACAGTGCCTAATTATTATGAAGATCTTAGTGAGGATTTTATGGAGATTTTCTAAAAGATGTAGAGTTTGAATATGAATGTTTTAAGAATTTGGCTTGGAATCAATGACTTAGAATTTTTAATATAGCTAGAAATTTAGAATTTTGAATGTAGATAGAAATTGTGATTTGCTTTCTAAGAATAAAAATTTTCCTTCCTTTTCAAACCAATTAAACCAGTTTGTAGCCTTTTTTGACCAATCAATTACGTTAGAACATTTGCAAACTAGAGATTTTATTTTTTGAAAATTTCAGAGATTCCCTCCTTTCGTCCCTGATTTGTGCGGTATTTGTTGTTTTAAAATTCAATTGCTATGTTATATTTGTGGACATATACATTAATAAGTGTTGCTTGTCACCAGATTATAAATGCAATCATGAGTGGGAGAGATGTTCTAGTAATTATGGCTGCTGGTGGTGGCAAAAGTCTATGCTATCAGCTTCCAGCTGTTCTTCGTGATGGAGTCGCTCTTGTTGTCAGTCCTTTGCTTTCTCTTATTCAGGATCAGGTGTTTTAGACTTATATTAAATTTGCTTTTCTGAACCTTCGTATAAAATGAAAAAAAGCTTTTTTCTAACAACAGCAGCTACTTCAGGTGATGGGGTTGGCTGCTTTGGGCATCCCAGCATACATGTTGACCTCAACAACTGCTAAAGATGATGAAAAATTCATATATAGGGCTCTTGAGAAGGGTGAAGGAGAACTTAAAATTTTGTATGTCACACCAGAAAAGATATCAAAGAGCAAGAGGTTTATGTCAAAGCTCGAGAAGTGCCATCATGCTGGTCGTTTGTCTCTAATTTCAATTGATGTATGTGGTAACGTCTTGTTTGGACTTTATCATACTGTGTTCAAGTCTTGGTTGGAATTTCTAAGGGGAAGGCAATGGGGAAGGTAAAACCCTTTGCCAAGAGGAATGTACTGTCCCAATTCCCTGCACTCCCTCTATTATTTGGGCCTGACTTGGTTTGGTAACAAGAAGCCATTTTTTTTTTCCGTCTTACATGATTTTTTCCCCCCCACTGGAAATTGTTTTTTTTTTTTTTTAAATGTTTTTGGTAGCTTTTAGGCATGTTATTTACATTCATAAATTAAAATGCTTTCAAATAGGAGAACCCACATAAAGTTGACTTTTTTCACCTATACGTGAATTTTTCTATTTTTAAGCATTTTTTTTAGTTGTGACTAACTTGCGTAAAAGCTACCAAACCAAACCAAGCCTTTTCCCACTAGGTGGGTTGCGTAAAAGCTACCAAAAAAAAAAAAAAGGAAATCAAATTTTGGTGGAAAAAAAACAAAAAACCATATAAGATGAAAAAATACCCGAAAATAGCCGGCTACTCTGTGGCTGACCAAACCTAGCAATTTATTACTATTAATAGCCAGATCCTGGGTATATTGATAACTGATGAAACAGGGCATTAGTTCCCAGATTCCTTTGGTGTTTATTCTTTGCACACTAACTGATAATGCTAGATATAGATTGAGGTGTACACAAGTGTAAATTCATCTTGCATGGAGAAATTGTGTTGATTCTGTTGAGCATATATGGTTGTTTATTCATATGACATTATATGGTCCTCACTGTTTGCGTGCATTGTCTTGATTTATAATCATTTCGTTTGCTTCCTTACTCCATTCATATATAGAGTGTCAACTATTTATTACTGTTGTACACTTGTTGCATTATCAGGCCCTTGTTCCTGCTCTGTGCTTATAGATACTTTCACCAATGATGTGAGAGAGATTGGAGGCAAGGCAAACTTGGTCTCCCAGTACTGTTGGATGCTCGAAGTCTTTGGCGAGTATTTTTTTAAGCTTGCTTAGTCCGTCTTCATACTTATTTGTTAAGATGATATCATCTACATACACAATAAGAATTGCTAATTTTCCTTCGGTTGAGTGTTTGATAAACAAAGTATGATTTGGTTGATACTGGGAATACCCATACTTTATTATTTTGTTGAACCTGTCAAACCAAGCTCTTAGGGATTGCTTCGGACCATAAAGTGTTTTTTGAGCTTGCATATTTTATTCATGGTTACCTGTGTTTCAAATCCAGAAGGAATGTCCATGTAGACTTCTTCTGTGAGGTCTCCATTGAGGAAGGCATTCTTGGTACCAAGTTGATGAAGCAATCAGTCAAGATTGGTAGCCAATGAGAGTAGTACTCGGAAAGTGTTTAGTTTGGCTACTGGAGCAAACGTCTCTTGATAGTCATTGCCATAGGTTGAGTGAACCCTTTTGCATCCAACCGTGCTTTAAATTTGTCTACACTTCCATCAGCCTTGTATTTGACGGTGAATATCCTTTTACATCCTATTGGTTCTCATTTGGTAGCTCCGAGGTCTTCCACTTTTCATTTTTCTTTGGTGACTACATTTCTTCCCATACAGCCTGTCCACACTTCCATCTAGAGTTGAAGAATATAGAAGATTTTTAGATTTAGTTTCAGTTTGGTGATTGTGGATTGAAGTAGGAGTGGTAGAAATAGAAGGGTTAAAAAAGGGATAGAAGGGATGGTGACTTGTGGACTTGGGTTGTTGTGGTATCAATATCCTAAAGTTGGTATTCCTGTATGAGATTCCCCCTTCTGGGGGTCAGGGAGAAGCCCGTAGCCGCTACCCATGGGTGCGCACTGGGTGAAGCCTGCCCCGTGGCCCTAGCCGACAAAGAATCACGAGGAGGTAAACCAGCCTAGGCAAGTCCTGGCTGACCGGTTCAGCTGAGAAGGCTGTTAGATGACCCTCCACAATTAGAGGAAGGACTGCCCCTGGAGAGGAGTCGAACCCGGGACCTATTGGTCCCAGGCCCTTCAGCCCGCCATCTGAACCAACTCAACTACCCCTTACGGGACTGTATGAGATTCCCCCTTGAATATTAGATTTGCGGTAGTAAAGTTGATGTTCAAAGAATGTGACATGCATGGACGTGTAAAATCTTTTTGTAACTGGAGAATAGCATTTGTACCTTTTTGGTTTGGAGAGTAACCAAGGAATATACGCTTAAGTGCTTTGAGGTTGAGTTTGCTTCAGTGTTGTTGGTGGACATGGATAAACACGGAGACCAGAATACTTTGAGTGGTATTGTTGAGATAATTTGGTGTTAGGATAGGAGTGGAGTTAATAAGGTGTTTGGAAGTTCAAGACATGGGAAGGCATTTGATTTATGAGATAAGTGGCTGTGAGGATGGCTTCCCCCCAAAAATGTTTTAGGACATGAATGGAGAACATAAGACATGTGGAAGCCTCTAGAATGTGTCTGTTTTTCCTTTCTGCTACCCTATTTTGTTGAGGACTATTGACACATGAATTTTCATGTATAATGCCTTGACTTTGTAGGTAGTCTCTGAGAATGCGTTTGGAATATTCTTTTGCATTATTAGTCCTAAAGGTTTGGATTTTGGTATGGAATTGGGATTGGATCATAGTATTGAAATTCTTGAAGATTTGCCCAAGCTCTGATTTTTCTTTCATGAGAAACTCCCAAGTGATCCTAATGTGATAATCTACAAGTAAAATAAAGCAGTGAGTCTCGGTAATATTTTTGATATGTGAATCATTGAGAATGGATGGGATTTTTTATAAGGTTGAATTGAATAAGAGTTGCGGGCATGTTTAGCAAATTGATAAATTTCACACTGAAAAATTTTTAGGACTTTTATTGCTAAATAATGAAGGAACAATCTTTTGAAGGTACAAGAAATTTGGATGACCTAGTCGATAGTGCCATAACATGACTGCAGTATCATTGTTGAAGAGAGAAGCAGAAAAGGAAATCTTTGTAGATTGATGGTTTACCTTGCTCAAATTTGCCTTGTGAGTTTGTTGTTCCGAAAGATCATCACCCTTGAGGATATCGAGCACATGTTAGCATTGCCAATTGTCTTCTCCGACTTCAAGTGCTAAAATTCGCACGAGTTTGAGAAGAATTTAGTAACATGGTTAAGCTCTTCTGTGAGTTTGCCAATAGAAAATAAATTGCAATCTAAATTTGGCACTAATATGATGGAGCTTAGGGTGAGGTTCTTTGATACAACCACAGAACCTATTCCTGTTACTCTTGAGAGAGACCCATCTGCTATTTTGACAGAAAAATTTCCCTGACAAGGACTATAAGTATTAAAAATTCTTACATTGAGAGCATTTAAAAAATTACCTTTGTGGGCCAAGAATCTAGTTCCAATTATAGAGGTATTGGATGTCACACCCCACTTAAGGATATAACCGGTCGAGTATTTCAAGCTTTAGCCCAAGGAACACAACAGCCTAATCCCTATTTAAAAGTAAAATTCAACTAAAGAAACATCAATAATAAAATAATCTTTTCATCTTAAATCAAAAGACTTAAAAAATATTCTACTAACATCCCAAACTCAAAATAACTAAATATCAATAGTTAAAATTATCTAAATTATCAAGAATCTAGTCCAACTACTAAAAAAATCCATGAAATGACCATAAAACTCTTTTCCTAAGAGGCCATAATTTAAAGTCCCATTCGCCTCAGTCCATGATTAATTCTCTTCATGGTCACCCGCAAACGTAAAATGAGGGGTGAGTTAAAAGTCTAGTGAATGGATTGCCAAGCCAAATATAATAATAGTAACTTTGAAAATAATAATTTTTTAATAAACAATTTAACCAAGAAAATTTCAAGTAAATAATTTTTATGCATAATTTATAGTAATTTAAAAACCTGCACTTCAAAGTACAATAACATCCATAAATCAACACATCAATCATAATAGTGAAGATAAACATTAATTGGTGGATTATCTCATGGGAATTAAATATCATATGTGCCAATAATTTCTCGTGGATAGTGCCTGTTGGATCTAACATTGCTCTTGAAGTCACCCAATTTGACTTCTGGGTTCTTCCTAAAATGATCCGATTGAGGTCATTACAATTTTTACGGGTTTGTTTCTATAATTGTTGAGAACTAGGGTCACTATAGTTTTTACGGGCTTGTTCCCTAGATGCCAGAGTCACACTGCTTAAGTAGCTTGTTCCCTGGACTTTTATTTCAATTCCAATAATCACAATTAATTATTCATCACAATCCCATAAAATCAAATTGAACACAAGTGTTCAAACAATTTTCCCTTTGCTCAATAGTATAAACATAGAAATTCAACATAAATAGAGTTTCACAAATACTAATTCATAAAATCCAATTTTGAAAACAATTTTTTTTTTTTTTTGAAAAAGATAAGTACATTTTTTTCAAAAGAATAGAAATCTAACTAAGCGTCAATGAGATGCAAATACAAAACAACCTATTGAGGAGAAACAAATACAATCAAACCCAAACAAACGGAGATCAACTTATTTGATTGAGAAAGTTCAGGAAAGAAGATAAATCAATCTTCCTTCCATCCCTTGCCCAACCATAATGGATCAATTTATAAATTTTTTTATACTCGCAAGATAAACCACTCACTTGAAGTCCAAATATGTAAATGTAAAATAAACCAGGATAATTCGTCACAATCTTGAATATACGAATATAAATATCTATTATTAAAGTTTATCTTAAATTTACAATTAATAAAATTATTAACTTCCTTTCTAATAAATTAATTAATATTAATAATTAGCCTATTCCAATCATCCACCAAACCTGGCAGCCTCTCACCAAAACCCATTCTCACAATTTTTTTTTTTAATTTTTTAACACAACACAACCATCTGAAGTATATATATGTACACCTACCCATCCACACATCACGTCTTTTCACCCAATTAACCTTTTTTTTTTTTTTTCATGATGCCAATAGTCTATAGTACGCACACATATATGTCAACCTTCACTTTCCATCAATCCAATACTAACCAATTTTTATTTTTATTTATTAATTTTTCTAAACTTGCACATCCAGGGAACAACTAAAGCATAAAGCAAGCTTATGTGTCTGTGTGTATATATATATCTATATATCTACATACGCACACGATCTATTACCTGGTCATTCAACCATCAATTCAATCTAAAAAAGTAGACAACTGACCTCTAATAGGTATTTCACCCGCTGCAACTTCTCTCTCTCTTCTCCTCTCTCTCTCTCTTATATTCAGATTATAATAAAACCCTAGTATGACAAACCTCTATATATATACATAGCTCTTTAATCACGTACCATCACGTCCATCTAAATTACGGTGAGCCTCTAATGATAACTCAATTATAAAAATCCTTTAAAATATCCAATGATCCACACTTATCCAAAAATAAATAAATTGATAATTTAAATATTTCTTAAATAAAGCCAGCTAATTCCAATTAAAAAAATATAACACATAATTAAAATAAATAATTAATAGTAAATTAAATAAATAATTTATTTCTAGGTTGTAATAAGAGGCTAGATGTCTACACCTTTCTATGTTGTCAGATAGACTTGACGGCTTCCAATCAGTAGGTTTTCCATGGATCTTACAGCAGGTCTCTTTGGTGTGACCAAGCTTCTGGCAATGCTCGCACCAAGGCCGTCCTTTTCTTGGTCTGTTGTCCCCAGTTTGATGTTGAGGGCCTTAAACTTTGAGTGTATATACTTCAAACCTATGAGCAGTAGTTGATGGTCCCATCATCACTTTCTTTCGACTCTCTTCCATGTAGACTTTTGAAAATTTCTCTCGAATGCTAGGAAGTGTTCTCTTATAGAGTCTTTTCTTTTAAATGATTTTCCGGTATTTGATTCTATCTTCTGGGCAATTCCGATCATATTCTGCAAACATGTTTAATTGCTGCCAATTTTGTGTGTGTATTGAAGTATTGAGTGATTGTTGGATCCCCTTGGCGTAGATCATGAAGAATACTTTTAATGGTGAACAGTTCAAATGAGTTTTCAAAGCTGTAATATGCTTCTTTGGCAGCATCCCAGGTCTCCTTTGTGCTCTTGTACAAGAGGAAAATTTCTCCTATTTTGTTTGTCATTGAGTTGATAAGCCAGGACATCACCATATTGTTTTCTGTCTTCCATGTTTTGTATTTTGGATCTTCTTTGCTTGGTGGGGCTGCTACTCTCGTGAGGTAATCGTCCCCACCCTTTCCGCACATGAACGTCATTATCGATTGTGACCACTGGAGGTAATTTTGTCCATTGAGTTTGTGCTATCTTATCCTCCATTTTTGTCAATGGCTGACGTTTCTGGATGGGAGGTGACTTCGGAGGAGGATTGACTTTGCCAAGACATTGTCATTCTGTATTTGTAATCTAACGATCAAAGGTAGAGCTTTGTCAGAAAAAGGAATTTAGTCAACAAAGTGTTGAATTCTGCGATAGACTGTGTCGACGAAGATGGAGATAGGGATAAATGACGGCAAAGGTTTGATCGGCAAAGGGCTGATCTATGATGATTGTCGTTGGCTAGGGTTCCAATAAGGAAGTTGGATCGATGACGATGAAGTGCCGACAATGAGTGTCACTGGCCAGGGTCTTGACGAAGATGTTGATGAATGACTACTGCACCGATGACTAGGTGACAAATGATTGACGAAGGCTGTGATCAACAATGACTTCGATTGATGATGGATCAGTAGGTCAACTGCTTTGATACCATGTAGATTTTGAGAAGAAAAAACTTATTCTCTTATTCCACAATGATAAAACGTACGTACAGTCTATAAATAATGGAAGGAAGAGAAGCTTCCTTCACTATTCTAGATAGCAAGAATCAATTATCACAAAATCAGGAAATTACAAAATAAGAAACTGGCTAATCAGTGATCCTAATTGCTGCAGTGTTATCCCTGAAAATCAGGGATTCGGGTATTTCCACAATAATTAAGCATAAAACTTATATGTGCACAAGTAATCCATTTAGATATCATATTATCCTATAAAATAAAGTAAAATAATTATATTGAATATATATGAATATCATCAGTATCTCTGCATTCTCAAATAAGAGAATAGATGGATTCGATTTCTGGACAAGCACTCATACCTGACCCTTGTATTTGAGTCCATGTAACATAGGTCTTAAGAGTAGGCTTTTGATGGGAATGATGTTTGAAGGCTCTGAACAGTGGCTTTTTTGCTAGGTAGGGTTTTTGGTTTGATTTTGGTTAAAAAACAGTAACGAAAACCGAGAAATTGTAGGATTTTGAGCTTTGATAGTAATTTGATGTGAGACACAGAGGAGAAATTAAGCATAGAAGAAATAAATAAGCTCAAGAGAGAAGATAAAAGCCAAGGAAGAAGAAGGGGTGCGAGGAAATCCGCCCATAGGCTATTCATCATTCAATGTTTAATTTATATTCATCATTTAATGTTTAATACCTAAGAAATCTGGTGCTGAGAAAATCTAGGATTTCAGGCCTATAAGTCTTGTGGGAGTAATCTATAAGCTCTTGGCCAAAGTTCTAGCCAATAGGCTGAGGTTGGTTATGAATTCTTTAATCTCAAAAAATCAGACTGCTTTTGTGAGTGGGAGACAAATCCTAGATGCAATTCTTGTGGCCAATGAAATCATCGACTCAACTTTGAAGCAAAAAGGTACTGGTTTAATTTGTAAGTTAGACATTGAAAAAGCCTTCGATCATGTTAACTGGGAATTTCTACTCTACTTGATGAATAAAATGGGCTTTGGAGAAAGATGGTGCAAATGGATTCAGTGGTGCATTTCTACAGTTAGCTTCTCAGTATTAATTAATGGCTCCCCTGAAGGCTTCTTCAAATCCTCTAGAGGCTTAAGACAAGGGGACCCACTCTCCCCTTTTCTTTTCATACTTGTTATGGAGGTGTTAAGTAGAATGTTTAAAAGAGTGGAACAAGCAGGCCTTCTAACCGGTATTCCAGCTGGGAACATTGCTCAGAATCCGATAAGAATATCACACCTGCTGTTTGCTGATGATACTATAGTTTTTTGTGGGGCTGACAGATTTCAGCTTGGTCATTTACGCTGCACACTTCTTGGCTTTGAAGCAGTCTCAGGTTTAAAGGTGAATCTAAGTAAGTCAGAGATTATTCCTATTGGTGGCCTTTCAAATTTGAGAGACTTGGCTGCAATCTTGGATTGTAAATCAGGCTCTCTCCCTTCTACTTATTTGGGAATGCCCCTGGGAGCCAAGTACAAGAGTAAAGAAGTTTGGGAAACTGTATTTGAACGATGCAGGAAAAGATTATCAGATTGGAAGCTGAATTATCTATCACCTGGGGCAAGAGTTACTCTCATTAAAAGTGTCCTTTCAAGTCTACCCTCTTATTATCCTTCACTTTTTATTGCCCCAACCTCTGTAGTAAAGGAAATGGAGAAATTGCAAAGAGACTTTCTTTGGGGGAGACATGCCGGGACATTTAAACACAATTTGGTAGCATGGAAGACTGTTTGTGCTTCAATTAAATAAGGTGGAGTGGGAGTTAAGAAGCTAAACTTGCAAAATGAAGCCCTACTAGGGAAATGGCTGTGGAGATTTTCCAACGAGAATTCTAGCTTGTGGAAGAGATTGATAGTATCTAAATATGGAGAGGAAAAAGGTGGATGGTACACTGCACAATGCTCCAAGCCATATGGTGTAAGTCTTTGGAAAGGCATAAGAAAAATCTGGCCAAAATTTGAACAATGGGTGTCCTGGCAACCGGGTAGAGGAGATAGAATTCTGTTTTGGAAGCAAAGGTGGTTGACCATTGGCTGTTTAGCTGATATTTTCCCTGACATCTTTGCCATTGCAGCTGATCAAGATGCTCTAATTTCAGATTACTACTCTGACTCTGGACAATCTAGAGAATGGACTATTCTACTTCGCCGAAATGTGAATGATTGGGAACTGGGGAACCTCTTACAGTTGATGGAGCTCCTACAATCAACAATCTGGGACAACTATGATGACACAATGATCTGGAAACAGTCTACGTCCGAGGTGTTCAATGTAAGATCTTTCTATACTACTTTGAAAGGAGACAAGGTAGATACTTTCCCATGGAATAAGATCTGGAAATCGGCGGCCCCTACTAGAGCCATTTTCTTTGCTTGGTGTGCAGCTCATGGAAAAATCCTCACTATGGATAATCTAAAACTTAGAGGTCATTCAATGGTAAATCGTTGTCCCTTATGCAAATGTGATGAAGAAACTATAGCTCACTTATTCATACACTGCTCTTGGACTAGTGAAATCTGGTACCTCATGCTAACATGCTTCGGTGTTCACTTATGCCAAACTATTGATCTCAGAAGTTTTCTTTCATCCTGGTGGGGACAATCTCTAACAAAGCAAAAAAAGAGAGTTTGGAACCTGGTTCCACTTTGCCTTATGTGGTCAGTATGGAAAGAGCGCAACAGAAGAGTCATTGAAGACAAGGAAAGTAACTTGGAAAGAGTCAAAAGCTTATTTATTAATTGTTTGTTTGCATGGGTCAATTTTGGTAAAGAGGTGGACCTTCCTTCCCTAATGCACTTCATTAATTCTTTAGGAAAAGCAGGGAAATAGTATGTATTTGGTCTTGTTTGTGATGGCATCTTCTGGATGCTGTTCACAACATTTCTATCAATAAAGCTTTACTTATCTTTTCAAAAAAAAAAAAATCATTTAATGTTTAATTTATATTCATCATAGTTTGCCTAACATCCATACAAGCCACACCTTAAATAGAAGAACATAAAGAAAATCAAAAGTTAAACCTGGGAAGGCCCAGAGCCATTCCTAGGAAGGCCAAACAGGTTGAATGTCTTTAATCAACTGCTGTCCCCATCAATTCTCCGCTGCTGTCCCCATCAATTCTCCTGCAGTGAAAGAAATTCGACCCTATTGAGTGGAAACCACGTGTTCCTTTCTTCAATTAGTAGGCCACTAACAGAGTGGATGCACAAGCTTCTCTTAACGCTCATGTATATGCTTATGGGGTGGCATGAGCACACTGTCCCCACCAGTTGGTTATAGCCATATCTTTTTGGAGAATGCATTTTTGTGTGTTGGCTACGTGATTGATTGTTGTATGCAAAGGGCCTTTATTAAGCAATTGTCTTGGTCATTGGAAATTTGTAGAAAATTCCACCTTTCGAATTTTTTTGTGGATTTTGGATTGCTTGTTTCGTTTTTCACTGTAATTTTAGTAACTGGACCTAACTCTATGCTATATCCCTTTGCCATGATTTCATTTACCGAGATAGTCACACAGAAAATTGCCTCATCACTTGTATTTAATGCTTTGGTCATTTTGCAGGAGGCACATTGTTGTAGTCAGTGGGGCCATGATTTTCGTCCAGACTACAAGAATCTTGGTATCTTAAAGACTCAGTTTCCTAATGTTCCTCTGGTTGCTCTGACGGTATTTTCTTTCCACAACTATTTATGTTTTTGGAAGTTGAGTACCTCTCATAGTTTCTGTGATCTACTTGTGATAGTTATAAGAATCCATTTCCTTGCTCATTTTCCAGGCAACAGCTACTAAGAAAGTCCAAGAGGATCTGATTGACATGCTGCACATTCCAAAATGCATTAAATTTTTTAGCACAGTGAACAGGCCAAATCTTTTTTATATGGTATTAATAATAATAATAATAATAATAATAATAATAATAATAAACTTGTATCTTAGTTCCTACTTGTTTCTGTGAACATTCTGACAGCCAGAACTATATTACTTATACTGCAGGTACGAGAAAAACCATCTGCTGGAAAGATTGTTGTTGACGAAATTGCTGAATTTATACAAAGTTCATATCCAAATAAAGAATCTGGGATAGTATATTGCTTTTCAAGAAAGGAGTGTGAACAGGTGTATATAGCTTTCATTTTTTCTGATTCTAAATGTTCTACATTATGTAGAATTTAGGATTTTTTTTTTTGGAAAGTAAAAATATATATGAAGTTCTGGGAAAAACTGGACACTTAGGCTTCGTTTGGTATGCGGGAATGGAATATAATGGAATGGGAATTGAATGAAGTTGGGAATGGAATAACTATTCCCATTCATTTGTTTGGTTGCCAAGTAATGTTAGAATGGAATAATCATTTTCATTTTAATATTAATTTAAATGAAATTAAAATGAAATAAAATAAAAAAATTTCTTGAATGTGGGGTGGGCACAATGGTGGTGGTGGTTGTGATGGGCGGGTAGTGCTTAAAGGTGTTGGTATTGGTGGGTGGCGGTGGAAGTGGAGATGGGTTGTGGTGGTGGTGGAGATGGGTACAGTAGAGGTGGTGGGGGTGGATGGTGGTTGGTGGCGGCCACCATTTTGATCAAGCCCTTGGTGAGTTGGTTTCGTTGTTAGCTCCCTATCCTTAAGGTTCTTGGTTTCTTATTCCCTCTCCTATTTTATAAGAGAAGAAAATGTGGAATGCCCATTCCTTCCTTTGGGAGAGGGAATCACCGTTCCCATATTTGGTTGGAATGAGCATTCCATGAGAATAGGGATTCCCACTTTTATAAGCATATTAAGGTTCTTGGTTTCTTATTCCCTCTCCTATTCTATAAGAGAAGAAAATGTGGAATGCCCATTCCTTCCTTTGGGAGAGGGAATGACCATTCCCATATTTGGTTGGAATGAGCATTCCACGAGAATAGGGATTCCCACTTTTTATAAGCGTACCAAACAATAGAATGGGAATTAAACGTATGAGTAAGCATTTCATTCCAACCCATTGCCGTGTACCAAATATGGCCTTAGAATAAGGTGTTAGTGTCTCTATTGTTATTACTTTTTTGGAGGAATTTTTCACCAATAAAATGACAATCCAGCTCAATGTGCTTGGTTCTTTCATGGAATATTGGATTTGTTGCGATGTGCATTTCTGTTTTGTTGTCACGTTTCAATCCTGTAGGAGTCTTGTGTGACACACCTAGTTCTTCTAAGATACCCTTTAACCATACCAATTCACATGATATGTGAGCCATAACTAATTATTCAGTTTTTACATTTGATTGAGCAAGCACAGTTTGCTTTTTACTTTTCCATGATACCAATTTCTGCCTACAAATACAAGAACTAGTAGTAGAATTTCTATTATGTTGAGAT
Organism: Vitellaria paradoxa; assembly: GCA_019916065.1. Taxonomy (NCBI): domain Eukaryota; kingdom Viridiplantae; phylum Streptophyta; class Magnoliopsida; order Ericales; family Sapotaceae; genus Vitellaria; species Vitellaria paradoxa. The sequence goes on from CM034235.1 coordinate 40,697,157, forward strand.
CTGGCATAGTTTGCATTGGCATGCCCTTAAAATATGACCATTATCCTTATACATCAAATTACGATTGGGAGCACCTTTCAAGATATCAGGTATGTCAATATATGAATTATAACATTCTATGACTTGGTGAGTGATCCAAGAACTAGCTCACAACGCTAGTAGCAAAGTATATATCTGGTCGAGTAATTGTGCAGTATTTAGACTTCCAACCTAATCTTCTACATTTTCTAATATCATCTAGCAAGAGGACTTTTTCAGGTTGAACTTGAGTGTTAGGGTCCGTTGGAGTGTTGGCTAGTCTAGCTCCTAATAATCCTTCTATGTCAACAAATCCGTTACATATCTTGTTGAGATAATGCAATACCATGACTGGATCTTTTTTTTTGGATAGTGGGGAGGGGCCCCGGGTTTTGAACCCGGGTGGTGAGCAGCCAAATGACGGTCTCGGCCACTGGGCCAAGAGGCTCGCTCAATATCATGACTGGATCTTGTAACCCATTCCCAAAAAAATTTCAACGTGCCCAAGTCATTCGCTTGGAATTTACCTTGAAGAAATTGACTTAAAATTTGACTCCTTTGGCATCATCTCCTGTAATCACAATATTGTTTACATAGACAATTAATCAAAATTATCACTGGATGCATGAGGTTAGAAAATTGAATGGTCACACCACATCGTTTCAAGCCAAATTGTGTAAACACCTCATTGAATCTACCAAACTATGCTCGAGTTGATTGTTTGGGCTATACAAAAACTTCTTTAATTGATATACTTATTCAGACTTCCCTCAACAACAAATCTGGGAAGTTACTCCATATATACCCATTCTTTAAGGTCGCCATGGAAAAAATGCATTCTTGATATTAAGTTGATGAAGAGGCCAATGGAAGATAGTAGCCGGTGAAAGAATAAGGCGCACAAAGGCCATCTTGGCAACCAGAGAAAATGTTTCAGAACAGTCCAAGTCATACACTTGTATATATCCTTTGGTTATGAGACAAGCTTTGAGTCAATCAACACTGCCATTAGGACGAGCTTTGATCGTAAAAATTCATTGACAACAACTGACTGACTTATAATCTGTGGCACAAGATCCCTAGTACCATTAGCTCTGAGTGTAGACATTTCCTTTTCCATAAAAGCGCCAATAATTGACTTGCCTTTTTGTTGCTCTTCAGACTCTCGTCTTGCTGTCAATTTTATACAACTAGCCTCTTTACTTGCTGTTTTGCTGCAGTTTGCTTCTGCTTGGTTGTCTCACAGTCAATTTCATTACACTTACATTGTTGTCTTGGAACCATTTTAGCGTTGTTTAGTTGCTGTTTTGCAACAATTTTTGTTGCTGTCTTGGAGATATTTTCAATTTCATTGCTATATCCCAGTTGTTTTAACTGTTATGTAGTTGCTTTTTTTAGTTGTTTTCACCGTGGGCTTGGCTTCTATTTGCCATGGATTATGGCACATATTCCTTGCAGTTTTCTAGCACCTAGAGTTTGAGGGGATGTGTTAAGTGTTTCTGGAGATGCTTTCTTTTCTTTTCTATTCTTATTTCCTATTTCTTACCTAGTTTGTATTGGACTATATAGTTTTCTCCTATTCCTATTTTATACATAATTCATCCTAGTGTAAATATAAGGTATATACAAACTTATCTGGGTCTAAGCCATTCACTTAATTATATTCTTTTGATAACACACACGATTGATTGGCAAAAATTATCTACCAAATTTTGTACCCTTTTAGCAATGAAGCTCATGAGTTTCTTGTTGGTGAGGGTCTTAATTGCTTAAGATAGACACTAAGCTCATTACTTTCTAACATCCAAACTTAATGCTGTTAACTGCCCCTAGGAGCTTGACCTTTTCTTTTTGTCTAGGATTTACAGTGAATTTTTAATTTGATAGCAAGGATTGCGTAAGGCCTTAGCAAATTTGAGTTTTATTCCTTTTCTAAATCTTAACCTTATGATCTCAACATGAAAAAAAAAAGTAAAGGCTCTAGTCCAGCAACCTTTCATTTAATTCTGTGAAAACTGGTTCTGGACTGATAGGCATGTTTAAATTTGCTAATTTTTCTTGCATTGCCATTTAGTTGTGGAGGACTTACGACATTCGAGTTTAAAAATGTTGCCAAACAATTATCTCACCTCTGAAGAATTGTCGAACTACTCATCAACTTGGTTGTCTATGACATCATAGACTTAATCTAATGTTCACACGTATTCACTTCACTAATGGCATTGTAAATTTCATTGTCAAATATGTACATATAAGACACTATCAATTTCACCTGCAGTTCAAATTAATTCTCTTTACCATTTATTGTTCTGAAAATGTTGTGATTGAATCTGATAGAGCCACTTTGAGCAAATAATACTTAGGTGGGGCTTGTCTATCTTACCACTCGTAGCACCCTGAACTAATGAAGATTACACTATGTAAGCTGGGCAACCACTAAGGAGATCCTTGAGCTGGAAGTTCAACTTGGCATAATTATAGTAAATGCTATGGTTGCAGCTCTCACATCGCTCTAAATTTACACAGGAGGTAGAAGTTAAATGCTGAGCAATATGGTTTATTGTTATATCGCTCTCTCCCTTGTGCTCAATAATTGGCTACACATAGATGTTTTGCTAAAAACAATTAAATACATCTGAGTTTTATTTTTTGTTTTTGGTTGGGGGGAGGGGGGCTGAGTTTTGAGTAATTTTGTTAACACATGTAGTGGTTGAGTTGTCCTAATTTTGGCTTTTACTTTTTATACTGTCAAACAAAGTAGGTGGCGAAGGAACTTCGTGAGAGAGGAATTTCAGCTGATTACTATCATGCGGATATGGATATAAACGCTCGTGAGAAAGTTCATATGCGGTACACTAATTTTGTAATATTTCAGCTGCTTTTGTTGATACAATAGCCAATTTCACTTCTTTCTTTCTTTTTCTTCTCTCTCCCTACAAATGCTATCCGATGGATGCTCTACAATGACTTATGCATAACCTTTTGTATGAATATTTATGAAAATTCATGATGACAATATTATGGAAGTATTGGATATTGTTTGCATTTGTTCAGTTAAAAAGCCTAGAGTTGAAGTCTTTGGAAAACATATTGTTTTAAGTTGTTGGAAATCACCGAAAGAAAGAAAAGTTTGAAATGTAAAAAGCACTTGAACAAAAAATTATTTAGATTTAGTGATGTTTGGATTTATCTCATATTGATAAACTGTTACCTCCCAAACTGGTATAGGATCTTAATGGGTTTCTCCACTTTTTGCCAATTGATTTTAAGTTAGATGCTTTAATATGGAATTGGAGCTAGGTTTAGGTACGACTTGTCTCCCTTCACTTGTTAATCTCTTGTTTGTGCACTTTCCATACTTGGTGCACCGTCTGCCTCTCTACATTAAGGTCATACTAATATTCCCAAACTTTCATGCTAAATGTCATACAATGAATTTTTCCATACTAAATGTCATACGGTCATACCAAACTTGTCATACTAATCTTTGCATTATCCATACTAAATGTCATGCAATGAACTTTTCCATACTATCATACTAAATTGTCATACAAAGAGGCAACAAAGAATTTTTCCTTCTTAAACCAAAAGATTAGTTAAAACAAAATGTTATACTAACATTCCCAAACTCAAAGCAACTAAATATCAATAACTGAAAATAATCCAAATTATCAAAAACCCTAGTCCAACTACTAGCTAAAATCCATAAAGTGACAATAAGACTTTATCCTAAGAGGCCACAACTTAAGGTCCCATCCGTCAGAATCTATGGCTAGTTTCCTCTATGCTTACCTGAAAATATAAAATGAGGGGTGAGCTAAAGTGAATGGATTGCCAAGCCAAACATAAAAATCGCAATTCAAAAATAATAAATTTTCAATAAACAATTTAACCAAGAAAAATTTTAAGTAAATAATGCCCATGCATAAATAATAGTATTGACAAAATCAGCACGTTATAGTGCAATAACATTCATAATTAATACCTCAATCATAACAGTGATGATAAAAAATTATTAAATTATTTCGCGGTTCATTAGATGGGAATTAAATTTCATGTGTGCCAAATGATTTTCACATGGGCAATGCCCTGTTGGATCCAATATTGCACTTAGAGTCATTCGGTCTAGTTACTGTATTCTTCCCTAAGCTGATTTGATTGAGGCCAACATAGTTTTCACGGGTCTATTCCTACAATAATTGAGAACTAGAGTCACCACGGTTCGTAAGGGCTTGTTTCCTAATTGCCAGAGTCGCACCACTTAATGAGTTTGTCCCGTATAGCTTTATTTCAATTCCAATAATCACAAATAAATATTTATCACAATCCCATGTGTTCAAACAATCTTTCCTATGTTCAATAGGATAAAACAGAGGATCTCTTATCAAAATAAATAGATTTTCACAACTAATAGTTTAGAAAATCCAACCTTTAAAAGATTTATGCATGAAACAGTTTACAAAATCAATACTAGCAAGACAAACCACTCGCTTAAAGTCCAAAGATGTAAATATAAAATATAGTAGAATAATCTGTTACTATTTTGTATACTCAAATATAAATATTTATTATTTAAAAATCTGTTGCTATTCTGTATACTCAAATATAAATATTTATTATTTAAAAATCTATCTTAATTTTTTGATGTAGCGCGTGATGTTAGGGAGCGCAGATCGAACACCTTCCGCACAAATAATGAATTTTTGAATGGACAAAACTTATAGTAGGCAGGCAACTAGTTTTAGGGTTACAAAAACCTCTCAGAACAACAGGGAATAAAGTGTATTAACACTGAATTTAATTAATCATCAAAAACTTTTCAAATCCACAGGTTTGCAATACTTAAAAAGAAACACTAACTAGAAAATAAGAAACTAAATAATATAAAATATGGAGACTAAATTATTTCCATAGTTGGAATACTTTTACTTTATACTAAGCTAAATAAAATATTCTAAAACTAATTATAAATAAAATAAAATCGATAGCTAAATATATTTTTGACGAGTATCCAAAATAAAGTAGGAAACTTGCATAATAGAATTTTATCACCATCTTCACCTTGCATCATTTTTGATGCGGGACAAGAGGTTGAAGGTAAAGAAAAAGAAAGATTAAGCAAGAGAATGGAAGAATTAAGCCAGATAAACAAGAAGCAAGCGAACAAGAAGAAGATAAGTGAGCTCAGGCAAACGTAGCCATTCAATAATATTCAATATTCAAGTCTGTAAGCCTTAATAATCTCTAATAAATTTTTATTCAAAATAATCCTAAAATTAAAATCTTAATAAAATAAAAAAAATCTAATAAAACTAAATTAGTTTTTTTGGATTTGCATGATTCTCCATTACTTAGAAAAACTTGACTCTGTCGAGTTGAAAATTCACGCACTCCTTCAATCGTCGGGTCATGAACAGTGTAGATGTTCAAGCTGTTCTTAGAGCTCATGGACGTGCGTAAGGAGTGATATAAATCTAGTGTCCCAACCAAGTCTCCCGGGGTGGAAGGAACAACATTCCAAAGAAAGAACTTGCAGATGTTGAAAGAAGACAAAAAATGGATCAGATTGTGGGAGGGGTTCAGGGAAGACAAAGTCCACAGAAGCACTGAAGGTTATAGGCAAATTCTTCAATCCAAGGTGTGGGATAGTGATGTGACTAAAAAAATGTCTTGTCAAGAGAAATGGCCTCAGTCGGTGCCACAATTTCATGATAAGGCGTCACTTCAACCAATTTACTCATGATTTGGTCATCAATATCATCATCTAAAAAATAGAAGTCATCAGGGTTAGGTTTGTAAACCATAACTTCTCGGCCATCCTCATCAATCTCTGTTGCTTGGTCTTCAATAACGGTAGCTTTGGTTGAATAATTGGTTGACACATGATCAAATCCTTTTGCATTGAGAAACATTGACGTGTAAGAATCATTTTAGTTTGAAGAGCCATTAGTTGACTTTGTAACCCTAGCAGCGAGGAAATGAGTTGATTCATCTGCATATTTGAAAGTATCTCGTACTTAAAACAGCACTGGAGTGTCCTGCTGTGTCCAGAAACTCGCCGGAGTGTATTCAATGTTATTGAAATCTTTCAAACTTGGAAAAAGCAGTAAACACTGTCTAATTTCTTATCCTTTCCTTCCTATTTTATTTTTATTTTTTTTCTCTGTGTGGGGGAACAAGGATGCTATTCTATAAAAATGATAATTGTTGTGAATTGGTGCTGTCTTTCTTATAAATGGCAGACGATCTTTCCATTAAATTGTTAGCAACGTTAGCAAGATATTTTTGATTGGACACCACGACAGGACAGTCTAGTGCTTTATGGTGTTGGGTGGGTGGACTAGATACAGGCCTAACCTTTATGATTATATCCTCAGACGTTTGATATGATAGTTGAGGTTTACAAATCTGGTTTTCCCGTGTACTAATTGATATCTCATATTGGCAACAGTTATGACTATGAAAGGCTATAATTTGTTATTTTGTTAGTCCTAGCATATTTTTGGACTCTCCTGATTTGTGTTTTATGGCGCAGGTGGAGCAATAGCAAGCTGCAGGTCATTGTTGGTACGGTAAGAACTTTTAGCATTTTCGTGCTTCTAATTTTATTAAAATGCTAGTCTACTATTTTGAAGCAATTCTTTGACAGGTGGCATTTGGAATGGGAATCAACAAACCAGATGGTTAGTATTAATTGTTATTTTTGATCAATTGTTTCTCATTTGATATGATACATTTCTGTATGACAGAAACCCTAATTTTCCAAAATTTGTTCTCATCCTAGAAGGGGCTGTTACAGTGGCAACAATTTTATTACTATTTTATTTTTGTTATTATCTAGTTGCAAAAGAAACCAATTTATATATTGTAAAGACTCGGGGGTTTATTGACGGAACATCTTGCCATCTGTATTTATAAAGGATAAACTATACGGACTCATTAATGTATTGATTAGTGTAGTCTATGTAATTGGATTGTTATCTTTGGGCTATTATTATCTTTGTAATCTCTTTTTGTAGTATAATTACATATGCAGTTAACCCTATCAGGTTATGCCATTCATTCATTCGACAGAGTCTTATTAGAGCAGTGCTCCTAAAATGCCCCATCAAATTAGTCTTAGGGTTCCTGTGTGCACCAAGAAACGCTAACCGTCAGTGACAAAGTTGTCATTGTTGGAAAATTCACCCCTCACAGGTGAATCAATCTAGTGCTGTCAAAAGTACAATAGAAGTTCTAATAGTCCAAGAGATGCTTCCAACAAGCATTGTCTGAAGCCCAGTTTTCCCCCAATAAAGAAACTTGTTTCCGGTTACATCGCTGCATTCCTAGTTGGCAAGGAAAAAGACCCATTTCACCCCCAATTGTTAGTTCGACAAACATTCATATCAGTGTTACTGCAATCCCAAGTGATCACCATTAAGTATATTATTTCCAGAATTGGACGATCTTTCTAGTATCACGTGACTTTACTTAATAAAATATCATTGAGTTACTCTCCATTTTTGAAACCTTTTATGTTGAAATTCAAACCCAATTCAAGTGCCTGTGTGTATTCTTCGAAGTGATAATGCAAAAGAGTACTTTTCCAAGCCTTTGTTGAGATTATGACCTATTCTGTTATGCTTCGTTAATCCTTTTTCTTGTTCTTCACAACAAAATGAAGTTGCTGACAGAAATAATTTGCATATGGTGGAAACCACTCATTGTCTCTTGTTTAAATGAATGTTTCCTAAGCCTTTGTGAGTGATACAAAAACTACTTGCTATTTGATTAATCGGATGCCTTCATTTGTCCGTAAGGGTTAGTCTCTTTTATCCGTGTTATTTCCTCGTAAGTCTCCCTTTCCTCTTCCTCCTTTTCTTTGAGAGTGTCATTTATTTACTAGCTTGGCAGTGGGGTTGACAAATTGGATGCCGTGCTCACAAATCATTTCGTTGAGGTACTCTTTAAGTTGAAAGGGATATTGTTGTTTTAGTGCATCTCTCAATTGTTTCTTTACTTTTGCTGATTTGGTATCTTTAAGTCGACTCTTTTTCTCTCCTCTCTTCATCCTAGACCACCATCAATGAAAGTCTTCCTCTACCTATTCATCTTGTCGAGCATCTGATTCTCTGTCTTGTTGAGTTTCTGATATTTGTCCTATTGAGTATCATGTTGTGGGCCCCTCCTCTCCTAGTCATACCTATAGTTGTTTTTCTTGTTTAGATTTACAGTTGTACACTTGATGTCAAGTAGTGGATCTACCACCTACAACTTAATGTCCTCCCCATCAGCTTCTTTAGAGTCTTTGCATCCTGTTAGTGAGTTAGATATTCCTATTATTCTTTGAAAAGGTAAATGCATGTGTACTTTCACATCCCATCTCTCAATTTGAGTATTATAATGCATTATCACCTTTTTATCATTCTTTTTGTCACATCTCTGTCCTCCATATCTATTCATAAGACCTTGTTTGAAGATCTATCTCACCCTAAGTAGAATTTCCCAATGGAAGATGAGATGCTTGTATTACTGAATAATGGTGCTTGGGAGTGTTCCCCCCCCCCCCCGGGGGGGGGGGCGGTAAGTATGGTACTTGGGAGTTGTTTATTCCATGTACTTAGAAGTAAGTTGGGTGTATACTATTAATATTCATTCTGATCTCTTTGTTGATAGGTTGAGGGCATGTTTAGTGGCCAAAGGATATGCAAAGGTATATGGTGTCTATTTGTATGAAACATTTTGTCTAGTGGCTCAGATTGTCTATGTTTGTCATAGCATCTCTCTCATCATTGCGGTTTTTCATTGGGCTCTCCGTCAATTTGATATAAAAAGTATTTTTCTTCATAGTGATTTGGCTGAGGAGGTTTAGATGAAGCATCCTCTCGAGTTTGCAGGGGGAGCCTCAAGTTAGTAGTTTCGGCAATGTAGTTACTGAGTTTGGTTGGAAGCGGTGTGGAGTTGATCTGTCTGTGTTTTATTTACTTTTCTCATGGCAAGATATGGCTATTTTTATATGTGGATGACATTGTGGTTATTGGTGATGATACACTAGGCATTCATAAGTTGAAGTTGTTTCTTTTAAATAGGTTTCATAAGATTTGGGCCCATTGAAGTATTTCTTGGGTATTGAATTTGCCATATCATGCTCAAGAATTGCTCTCTTAAAGGAAATATATCCTTGATCTGTTGTCTATGACATGTGTGCTAAGATTTAAACTTGTAGACACATTAATGGATGTAGATAAATATTGTAGTATCTAGAATGATTTGATTTAGTATTGATTTAGATTAAATTGTACAGCTGGAATTAAAGATTTAGATTAGATTGTACAGTTGGAATTAAATCCTTGATTTTCAGGAATTTGGTTCCTAATCGTAAGATATTGATTTAGAGGATTAGAGGATAACGGATTAGGAGTCAATCCCTAAGTTAAAGGGATCTGATTTTGGTGGTGTTGTATATAAATAGGGATATATGTTGTGTTCTTTTTATAGAAGAATAAAATTTCCAGATTTCCTGCATGGTATCAGAGCTTGAATAGCTTTATTTTCTTCTACCTAGCTAAGGTTTGTCCTCCTCAGCCACCCTTTTGTTTATTTGTTCTGTCTGGTTGCAGGCTTGTCCTCCTCGGCCAGTCTTCAACTATTTGCCCTGTTGGCTGAGGGTTGGCTCTCTTCGGCCAATCTCTTGTTGTTCAAAAGGGCATCCCTGTTAGTGTCTCTACCAAATCTCTCATAACATGAGTTCAGGATTGGACTCTGCAACTCCATCGACTGATTACTCCCATCCTCTAATGGCCTCTCAAACTTTTGGTGAAGGAGCAACCTTACAGATCACCCATGGAAAAAACTTCATTCAATGGTCATGATTAGTGCTCCTTGTTATTAGAGGCAAATGAAAGATGGGATATCTCAATGGAGAAATAAAATAGCCCAAACAAGAAGACCCCTCCTATGCAAACTGGGAACTTCACAATTCAATTGTTATGGCCTGGTTAATAAACTCCATGGAACCTCACATCAGCCGTACATATCTGTTCCTTCGAACAGCCCAAGCAATCTGGGACGCTGTCAATGCTAATTATTCTGATCTTAAGAATGCTTCCCAAGTGTTTGAGATCAAGAATCGACTAAAGGAGATACGACAAGGAAACTTGGAAGTAACAGAGTACTATAATGAGTTGCAAATCCTCTGGCAAGAACTGGATTTACATTATGAAGCTGATTGTGGGGATCTAGAAGGCAACCTGAAATTCAAAAGGCACCTGGAGAAGGAAAGACTGTATGATTTTTTGGCTGGCCTAAATCGAGAGTTAGATGAAGTTCGAGGTAGAATCCTTGGCTACAAGCCACTACCATCAATTGATGAAGCCTTTGCTGAAGTAAGAAGAGAAGCAAGCAGAAGAAGAGTCATGCTTGGGGGAAATAAAGGAGTTTCTGCCACTGCAGCTGGTGAAAGGCCCATTGAAACAATAGCCCTTGCTGTCAAGAATGATTCTCGAGGACATCAAAGTGGAGACAAAGGAGGAAGGCCCTAGTGCAATCACTGCAATAAGCTAGGACATACAAGAGATAGTTGCTGGGACCTTCATGGGAAACCAACTAACTGGAAGCCTTGAGGATCAAACTGAAGTAAAGGTTTTCAAGCTACAGTAGAGGAAAAGACTGTTGAATCTCAAAGGGACACTGAGTCAAGTGGGATTTTCCTAAGTAAATCTCAACTGGAGCAACTACACAAGTTACTGAATCACACAGCAATTGGAAACACTGGACCAAAAAGCACTACTACTGCTGCAGCTGCATCTGCATCAGGTACAGCTCAGCATATCAAGAATAAGAATTCTTGGATGCTTGATTCAGGTGCCTTTGATCACATGACAGGTAACCTATCCCTGTTTTACTCTTATACTCCAACCTCTGGGCTGTCCAGAGTCAAAGTGGCTAATGGAACTTACTCCACAGTTGTTGGAAAGGGATCTATTCATCTCACAAAAAATATTTCTCTTCACTCAGTCCTTTATGTCCCTAAATTGACCTGTAATCTGATTTCCATTAGCAAACTCACCTAGGAGCTAAATTGCTGTGCTAAGTTCTGTGCTGGTGGTTGTGAACTGCTGGAATTGGACTCGAGAATGATGATTGCCAATGCTAGAGAAAGCAATGGAGTCTACTATTTTGACACTAAAGACAGTTCAGAGAAGAGTGCTGCCATAGCAGAGAGTGAACCTCCTTTTATTTCCACTAATAATGAAATCATGTTAAGGCACCATAGGCTAGGCCATCCCAATTTCCATTATCTTAAAAGATTGTTTCCAGATTTATTCATCAATAAAAATCCAAGTTCTATCAATTGTGAATTTTGTCTTCTTGCTAAACACAGCCGTGCACAGTTTCCCATTAAACCATACAAAGAGTCTCAACCTTTTTCCTTAATTCATAGTAATATATGGGGGCCTTCTCCTGTTAAAAATATCTCAGGCACTCGCTGGTTTATTACCTTCATTGATGATCACACTCGAGTTTGTTGGGTCTATCTTCTTAAAGAAAAATCTGAAACTGCCAGAATTTTTCAATCCTTTCACTCAATGGTTTTGACTCAATTTCATGTCCCAATTCAAGTATTAAGAACTGATAATGGTGGAGAGTATTTTAACTCCATTCACAATGATTATTTTAACACCCATGGGATAGTTCACCAAAGTTCCTACACAGATACATCCCAACAAAATGGTGTAGCTGAGAGGAAAAACAGGCACATTCTTGTCTTTGTTCACTATGGGCATACCAAAATACCTATGGGGCGAAGCTGTTTTAATAGCCTCATATCTAATCAATAGAATGCCCTCAAGAGTCCTTAATTTTACCTCTCCTCTTTCCACACTTTCAAAGTGGTATCCTAATTTGAGAGGCATTATAGCACCAAAGTATGTCTCCTGAACTACATCCTAGACATCTTTTGTCGACGGCAAGAATGGAAAGGCTTTTCCAATGGAAGGTTTCATGGAATTGATAAGCCAAGCAGTCACCATTGAGTTCTCTGACTTCCACTGTTGCAGAGCAGTAGTGTCGGTTGAGGTTGGCTTCTTTGTCTCACCAGTAAGATAACCCAATTTTCCTTTGTCATCTATCACAAGTTTGATTGGTTGAGCCTACTCAAGAAAATTATTTCCATTTAATTTCTTCACTGTTAGTTGAAAGGACAAATTGTCGAGTCCGCTGGAACCCATGGAGATTGCCTCTGTTTTGGGAGTTTCCATTTGGTTTCAGCGACTCTGGTTGGGGCTAGAAATCAACGACAGGGAAACTGGCTGATAGTGAAGAAATCAACGGCAGACTAGGGCCAAAGTGAAACTAGCTGGGACTATTAGTGAGAGACGTTGACGTAATCGTAATCGATTGTCGTCAAATTGACTGTTGTCATAAACAAAACCGACGAGTTGTTGAGAGATGCTGACTCGGGCTTGGATGACGCCGACTAGGGCTTGGACAATGTTGATGGTTGATTGCAGATGATTGGTCGTCGACTAACTGCTATGGGTTTGCTGACGCTAGAGATCAACGTTGATTGTTGATGATGTTGGAGATCAACGTCGATTGCTTATGATGATGGAGATTAACGTCGTTCGTTGATGTTGATGGAGATTGACGCTGGAGCAGGTCGTTGAAAAGAATCAACAACGAACAATCAATTCTGTTCTTATCGATGGATTCTGGCAACTGACAAATAACCGACTCTTGATTTGACAAGCAATCGAACAATTGATGATGAAATTGATCAATTTGTTCGATACTAAAGTCGATGAATAGCCAGATTAAGATGGATCGGCGGAAAAACCGATCAGGCCAAAATGGGTCAACAATTAAACTGGCTCTGATACCATATGGAAAAACAAAGAAAATTTTTCTGTATTACTGTATGAATTTTACAAGCCACTACTGTCCTCTATTTTTAATTAAAAAAAAAGGGAACGAAAAAGGGAAACAAATCTCCTAAATAAATGCTGAGAAATATACAACCAATCCCACTAATTTATACAATCAATCCCACTAAATACTCCAAAAATAAATTGGGATTTTAACAGTTTGCTTATCTATATTTATAGTTACCATACTTCACAACCTGTGTACTATTATCTGGTTGGCTTTCACAGGTTGCCGCTGGTATTATGTTAATTGGTGCATACTTCAGCCAGTTGTGTTGTGACACTGACTGACAGTAATCAAGTTGTGTCCTAAATATTTATAATTTCAAGCCTCGGGTTTGCTCTTTAATGGTCAACAGTTTTGAGTCTCCGCACAGCTACTGGAGGTTTACTCGATCATTAGCTTTAGGGCTCTAGGAATAAGTCGAGGTGAGTGTAGAGTCGCCTAGACACTTGAGTAATAATAATTAAAAAAAAAAAAACAAAAACAAAAACAAAGACAAAAAGAATAATAGTATTTTTTAAAATGTCTCCTTTCGTCTTTGACATCATGTAGTTGCCTGTGTTGTGTAACGTACATCCTCCTGATCTTTTTGTCGGTATATTGATAAGTTTGTAATGTGCTACTGAGGTCATAGTTCCCAGCTATTTTCCATATTTACAAATTTATAGGCATTTTGTACCTAAGAGTTGTTGCCTGTAGTCAGATTTGTCATTCATCACAGCCTAAGCAAATCACTGGAGACATACTACCAGGTATTTACTTCCTTCTAGTAATCTTACGATTATCCTCTCTTCCTTTGTTTAACTGCTGTCATTGCAGGAAAGTGGCCGTGCTGGGCGAGATGGACTTCCTTCTGAATGCCTGCTTTATTTTAGACCTGGTGATGTTCCAAGGCAGGTAAAAGTTGGGTTAGAATCCACTTTTGTGATATTTATTCATCCTGTATTAGTTCTGAAGCTAGCACTTCTATGAGCAGAGCTCGATGGTTTTCTATGAGAATTCTGGTTTGCAAAATCTGTACGACATAGTACGGTATGCTCAGGTATTGCACTTGATCTTATTGATCAAATCATAAATGCATTCAGTTGTCTTGGCTGATCATCAGTTAATTCCCAATTTTAATGCAGTAATATGTTTCACCTTATTCTTATGTGTTAGCCATCTGAAAGGGCTCAAGGGTCAGCATGTGGTTTAAACATTGATTTAATGCAATGATTTTGAGTGTATATATCCTAAAATTAGTTTTTTTTTAATTTATTTTTCTGGCTTTTGTTGTTTATTTGTGTAGTTATTTATTTTTATCTGCTCCCACTAGGTAAGAATTTACATGATCCGTTCTTTAACCTAAAGATGTGTTAGTTTGGCTTTTTTTTTTTTTTTTGTTTGGGGGGGGGGGGGTTCCTAGATGTCTAACTCAATTCAACTCAGACTTCTTTCCAACTAAATGGGGTTATGGATCTTTTTTTTTTCCCCAAATGCTTGGTTAAGAGTCATTTTCTTTGTTATATCACATCGAGCCATATATGTCTTTATTATTTTTATCCACATTAGTTTTGGTCTACCATGGCCCCTTGCATTACTTGCGATTTAGATGATATCACTCCCAATTGGTGCATCTATGGTTTCTGTTATAGGTGGCTAAACTATCTTAACCGACTTTCCATTAATTTATCTTCAATTTGTCCTACATCTACCAATCTTATGACCTAATCATATATTTTCTCTTGATAAGAAACAATATAATTAAATATTTAGTGCTTATTCACTACAAATTGTGTTAGATGAACACCTTAAAGCACATTTGCGGGAGACCATGGATGAGTCGATTCGAGGAATACGTCTATTGGGGCAATTGTTTGTCGTGGAAGACTTTAATGGTCATGTAGGGAGAAATGAGGGAGGTTATGACATGGTACATGGTGGATATAATTTACAGGATAGGAATGGGAGAGGAGAAACTATTAGCCTATGACCTAATAATAGCAAACACTTACTTTAGAAAAAGAGCTGACACTTGGTAACTTGCAAAAAGTTGCTCAAATACAAGCGAAATTGATTTTTTCTTAACTAGAAGAGTAGATAGGTTAACATGCAAAAATTTTATGGGGAAAGTTTAATGTTGTATTAGACATTAAACCTAAGGACTAACTAATAAAACAAAGCCCATTAGAAATCCTAGAATTAGATGGTGGATTTTGCAAGGAGAAAAATTTTAAATGTTAAAAGATATCAGTTAGAATTTAGATAATGAAACATATATGATGTGTAAAAGTTATGCATGTCTATGGAAGTGATAGGGAAAGAAATTCTTGGATAGTTGATAGGGAAAGGGCCTCTAGGTAAGAAATTGTGGTGAGTAGGCATATGATGTTGTTAAAATGAAGCATATGGTGTTGTTAAAATGAAGTGTGCATGTTATAAATTGTGGCAAATGGAGGAAAATCTTGATAGATACAAGTGCACTGGGAGTAAAACCAAAAAAATTGTTAGAAATGCTAAATCGAAAGTTTATAATGATATTTGTAATAAATTAGGAATGTATGAAGGTAAACTAAATATATTTAAATTATATTTGATAAACTTTTGAATGAAAATCAACTAGGAAACACATGTTTGGAGCTAAAAGTTAGCTAGATTATTATTATTATTATTATTATTATTTTATTAAGTTAGAGTTTCTATAATGTATTATGCATTGAAGAAGATGAAAATAGGGGAACGGTAGGGCCAGATGATATTCTAATCTAGTTATGAAATTGTTTAGGTGATTTACTCAAAGCTTGGGTAACTAGACTATTTCATAAAATTATATCGATCAAGAACATATTGAATGAATGCTGAAATGTTTTAGTACTAATTTACAAAAATAAGGGTGATATCCAAAGTCGTAATAATTATAAGGCTGTTAAACTAATGAGTATTACTCAACTTAACAAAACTTCACTCTCAGATTTGTTGAGGTCGGTTATATGCATCTTTTTCCTCTATTAATTTCTGTCAAGGGTTATGTTTTCTGTGATGCTCTTTGAAATTAGATATTTTCTTTATAATTTTGGTCCATGTAATCTTAGGTCCACTTTTTGTCCTTTTTATCTCTTCTATTTGGATCCAATTATTCTTCCTTAGTTGTGCATCTTTAGTTCTATGTTGGACCATGGAACAAAATTTCATTTCGCTTCCATCAAAATGGCCGATACATTTCTGATTCCTCGATAATTGACACGAAACTTTAAAGGAATTCTAGAACTCTAATGTTTCCATTAAAACATGACGAAACACTCCAAAACTCATTGAAATTTGATTTGGCGGGCATTGAGAAAGAATGGTATCACATATTGGTATATTGAGATGATTCAAGACATGTATAGTGGAGAAACAACCTTAGCGAGGTCGGTTTTTTGGGACACTAAGGAATTTTGTGTAGCTGTAAGTTTTCGTTAAAATTCTGCATCAAGTCCTTATCCTTTTGCTTTAATTATGGATGATTGAGTAGACACAAAAAAAGGCAGCTTTGGTGTCTGTTGTTTGCTGATGATATAATTTAAGTAGAAGAAAGAAAAGATATGAGTAAATGCTAAGTTAGAATTGTGAAAAGAGAAGTTAGAATCATGGAAATTTAGGATAAATAGGACTAACAAATATATAGAATGTAAATTTACAATCTTGTCATATTGGTTAGTATTCTGCAAATGACAAATGCTTCAGTTGTCAGCTCAAAGTTGATGTTCTTTTTTGCAGTCTAAAAGAGAATGCCGGCGTAACGCTTTCTTCCGACATTTTTCTGAGGCATCACAAGACTGCAATGGTATAATTTGTTAATTTCGACGATCAATAATTGTTTCTTGTGTTTATTTGTTGTTTAAACTTGAGGAATGTCAGTTCTGTTTTTATATTGTTTCAGGGATGTGCGACAACTGTTCATTTTCAAGTGAGGTCAATGAAATGGACGTGTCAGGTATAATATTTTGACTGTAATAGATTTGGTTTGTTTTATTCTTCTGTGATTAGTTCCATACTGATGCATGGGAGAGACGACAAGAGGAAATGGAACTTTGCTTTTATGCACTGCAACCTGTCTGTTTGATTTGTACTTTTTGCCTGATTAGCTAAGCAAATATTTTTATGCAGCATATTTCAATGATCTTTTCATTGGGATCAACGATATGTGTGTTTCTTCTGCTCATTGTAATGTGATGCTGTTATTTATACATTTATTTTTTCTGCTGTTCTTGTTTTCACGTTTGGGATATTTTATTACTTCATACCAATATCCAAAGAACTAAGCTTATAATTGCAAGAATATCCCACTCCTTAAAATTAAAATAAATGACTAAAATGGACTAAGAGACAGATAAAAAGTACATAAAAAAATAGATAAATAATAATGACAAGAACAAGAAAGAAAGGGGGGGGGGGGGAACTGAAGGTGTCGTTTGTTTTAGTATTTTATTTATGTGTTTTCTTGTAATTCTTTGTGCAAAATCTGTTGAACTCACTTGGGCTAGTCCTACAGTTGGGTGGTGTTAATAATTTTTGCCTTCCTAGTCTACCACTCCTATGGGGTTGTTTGGAGTAAGAAAAAGTGAGATAAATTGAGATAAAATGAGATAAATTGTGGTTTGGGGAGAGTTCGTAATACGTGCAGTGAGAGAAAAAGTTGATGTGATATAAAGTTAACAGAGATTTATAGAGTTTTTTGGAGATTTTCAGCAAACAACAGCAAACCAAACGACCCCTATAACTACTTGCCTGTGAAGACTTAAAACACCTTTTCTCAAGAGACTATTCAAATCAATTTATATAGTCTTCTTTTAGTATTATGATATGGTTTTTAATCTTGCCAAGTAGACAAAATAGATCCATGTAGCCAACCACAAATAATTGGGTTTACTCGCAAGAGGCTTGTAATATTTCATTTGGTGGAGCATAAAGATCACCATTGTGGACAGGAGTGAATGGAAAGTACCAGATATGGAGGGCGTAGTTTTGAAAGAACTAGATCCATGTATCTGGAGAATATAATGCATGAGAGATTGGTATATAATCTATTGCATCGGAGATTAATACAATAAGGAGCAAGTTAAGATTACCAAAATGTAAACCTCTTTCTAGGTAAATATCCTCATCTGCTTCAACCAACTATTTCCATCAAAAATTCCTTTGGAGTATATTATTGAACATGCACTTTCAACTTGTTACCAAGTAAAATTCGCTGCAATGTTCTAGCCAAAGTGCTTCATCATTAAAACATAGGGTTGTCTCTATGCAGGCTCAATGAATGCCTTCTGCAACTGCTTTTTGTGTTGCGGTAAATTTTGTTTACTGATGCTAGGAAAATTTCTGCATCTTAAGAGGACACACAATTCTGGAACAAAAATTAGGCAATTGAGAAAATCTGATTATACAATTTATCATTAAATTAGCCATGTGACTGGGTTCTTCATAAATGGTCAATATGTAGATGCCTTTGGTTGTATTGTCAAAGGTCCCTTTTATGATTACAGCAACTGGTATAATATTTGAATTGAGGGTCAGAAAATTTTTGAGCTTGCATATGAAATTGAAGAAATTTTTGTTACCAATAGGAGTTTCTTTGTCTTATATGTGTAAATTTTTTGGTAACTAACATGAATTTGGGTTAATGGGAGAAAAGTAAATTATCTAGCGGGCATACCCCTGTGGTACAAGTATTATGTACTATCGTTAGTATCTATACAATGTAATGGATCCCGCCCAAGTAGTACAATAATTTATATTATCAACAGCAGGTGAAATAATTAGGGCCTAACTCTGATCTCATGTCTTGTGACTCGAACAATTCCAGGAGCTGACGTCGATAACCCTATGAAGAATCTAGCATTCTTCTCCATCCAAATGTGGTAGACCATAGCGGCTCATGCAAATTTGCATATGATATTCTGTCTTATATTTCTTTTGTATCTTTATTTCTCTGTCTCCTTCTTTGTCCAAGTTTTAATTTTCACTACACTAGAATAATGAAATGCTGAAGTGGCCCACATAAGTCTGAGAAGGTCTGGAACACATTCGGCCTGTTACTTTAGGGCAACCTGAGCTTGTTGACTATGGCCGTGCTTGGTCCAGGTAGCTTGGGTTAGGACCCTATATGACTTGGGCTGGGTTTGGAAGGCCTCTGGCTTGACCAAATGCGCTCGTGATCTAGCTCTACCAAATAATGATGACCTCGTGATCTAGCTCTACCAAATAATGATGACCAAGTGTCAGGCCCCTACATAATCAAACGCAACTACATAATCAAACGCAACACTCCCACGTGGTTACAACTGAATTGTAATTGTCAACTTTTTTGTCTAAATTAATTATATGGGCAATAATTAAATGATTTTTATTTAAAATTAAATTTTAATCAATTAAAGTAATTTTTTTTGGGACAAAAAATGTTAAATGATGAAATAAATTTTCTCCAAACCATCATAAATAAATTAAAGGATTGATAAAAGTACTATTTTATCCATTGTTATGTTAAAATGAATTTTTTTTTTCATTTTTTAAATAAACTATGTTGAGAGAATATATGTCCATATAATAATAAAGTCGTCCCCTACCTAATAGTTTATTCTTTTAGATAAGATGGTGGCTAACACTAGTATCAAAGCATGTAAAAGTTTTTGAATTTATACCTCACTAGTACCTAACAACAAATCAATGGTTGCACATATTTGGTTCGTGCATAAAAGTCAAATCTTGCCACATATGAGGGGGGCGTATTGAGAGAAAATAAGTCCTACTCTATCAGTGAGAAGGTGGCTAACACTCTAATAGATTCTATACAAAATCTATGAACATATTTGGCTTTATTTTTCTCAACATCTTTTGCAAAATCACATATGAGTCTCTATGGCATGTGAAATGTAATCTAGTTAAGTTTAACAAATTTCAACAATTTTGCACTTTAATCCAAGTCACAAGAGGTTATGCGTTCACTTTTAAACCAAAAGGCAATCATGTGTTTTTGGGTATGATAAAAGTTAGTTGCCGCATTGTTATTTAGTTGGTTAAAATTTTAATATTACTATAAAAGTATTTTAATTATTGTGCATGAAATCACATGAGTTTAATTTAGACTAGAATTTGTCAATTGCACTTCAGTCAAGTGGGTTAATTATTAGGTTTGAAAATATAGGGAAGCAAAGTGAAATTAGCATTAAGCTCAGTGGGTAAAATGAAATCACCTCTTAATATAAAGTAGAAAATTATACAAAGAAAAGGGTGCCCTTGAAGCAATTGTAAAGTTGTTCCATTGTAACCCAGCCGTCACGGGTTCAAATTGGGGAAACAATCTCTCTACAAGTAGGAGTAAGATTGCGTACATTTGACCCTCCCTCTAGATCCTTCAATATGCGACTTCGTGCATAGGGTTGCCTTTTTTAAGGAGAGGAGGATGAACAAACAAATTTATCTTCTAAATAAATACTTCAAATAAGAGAAAAGAAGAAAAATAGTGGCAATGATGAAAACTAGGAACACAGAGTAATGATGAGGCCTGGGACGGCCATTTCACAAAACCCCAGATCTAATTACGAAGGTCCTCAAGGATGTGGAAATGCGGCAAATGCCCTATCAAATTCTTTAATGATGGCATTGCATGCAGCTGAAAGAATCCACAACCTAATCTGTAAATGATTTAGAAGTTTGTTGATTCAAGTCTCTCTCTCTCTCTCTCTGTTTGATGTTTGGACTTGTAGACCAACATTCTACGCTGGCCATGGTCTTTCAGTCACGTGATTGGTTCACTACTCTGGCAGAAATGTTTGGTCTTTTTCCCCTGTTGAAGGTGGCAGTTTTGTTGCCACTGTTTACAGAATACACATTGAATTATGATTTTGTTTGCCACATTTGTCCTCTGTATTGTACAACTCTTGTACGAGTTAAAAAATTATTCTTAATGGTTTGTTACCATGAAAAATAACATGGCTGGGCTAGAGTTGTTGGTTCAACATTTATCATTGAAACCTCCCGGTTGTTATTTTCCCATGGCCCACTTAGTCTTGGATCATTATTGTGCCTTGAGGATGTTAAGAATAAATAGGGTACAGTGGTTAGTTTCTACTTTATTTGCATGAAATGATAGTCTCTGGCCCAGTCCCTTTTTGGCATGTTGCACCACGCAATTGTCCCTAAATGGTTTATCTACCTGCTCCTAAACTGGTTACCCAATTGTTGCACTGCAATCAACTACAGTAAGTGAGCTTGTTTGTGTTCTACTTGTTTAATTTTTTTTTTTTTTTTCACCGGACTTTAATGTTGATTATATGTTAGAACGGCTTGTGATCATCCTGAATTATCTGGGGTTTGCTTTAATGAATACAATGTCCTAGTTTCATGCATTGAGCGGTACTTATAAATGTCTTGTATGCTTATTAAGCCCATAATTTATAGGACATGCAAAAGTTATAATATCCCTGCTGCAAGATATGCAAGAGAATGATCAGAGAATTACAATGCTGCAATTAGTGGACAAGCTAAAGGGTAAGGACAAGGATTTTGGTGAGCTTGATCATCTTGATGTGTCATCTTGGCATATTTTACTGAGAGGCTGATTCATATGTGAAGTTGGAAGTCTATAGCTGCAATTCCAGTTCAGTGTTTTAAAAATTGGCCCTTTTAGTTGGGGCATGTTTGGTAATGCTGCCATTTTACTGTTTATATTTTCTGCTACCATTTTTTTTCATGAAATGCAAACTAAAATTATGTTTGGAAATGCAAATTTGTGTACTGTAATTAATTTTTATTTTCATAAAATATTTAATTTATTAATTTTTTAAAAAATATTTGAATTGAATAAAATATATTTCATATTAATTTAATTAAGTAAATTTTAGTTAATTTAATTAATTAAATTAATTATTAATTTAATTTCATTAATAAATAAATTAATTAAAGCAATTAATTTAGTTATATTAATTTATTTATATCACTTATTAAAATTAATTTAATAAATATATTTCATGTTATTTTAATTAATTTAATTAAATAAAATTAATTATATTAAATTTATTTAATTTAATAAAATATATTAAATTAATTTAAAAAATATTATTTAATTATATTATTTAGTAAAATAATTTTATTTTGCAATAATTTATTTTAATATAATGTAACAAAAATGGACAAAGTGTTAAAATTGACAAAATGTTTATAACCCAAAAAAAAAAAAAAAAAACAAGAGTGAAACTAATATTTTTTTTATTTGATTACGTTTTTCTGTTTAAGTTTTTATTTTTTTGGGAGCAAAAAAATAAAAATAGATTTAACAAACATTTTTATTGCTTGTTTTTAAAAAATTGTTAACATAAACAGAAAAACAGTAAACATAAACGTTACCCAACGCGGCCTTAACTTTCGCCCCTTCTCAATCCTATTACACACTGGTTTAACTCTGTCTAAAAATTAGAGGTTTAATTGCCATTACTGCAATGGTCGTTAACTATTGTGAACTATTTTTAATTTCTCAAATATATATTCTCAAATATATATATATATATATATATATATTTCCCTACATATACCGTCATAACCAAATATGAGAAGTAACTATAAGCATGTTGCCCCTTTTCCCCATCATCAAAATAAATTAAAAATATTTCCAACAAATTGGCAAATCTACGAATTATCAATATTTGTAAGCGTCATTTTTCCTTTTTCATAACTTGTAAAAGGGCGACACAATTGTTAGTAAATAAATAAATACTGTGTTGCTAGTAAATGAACAAATAAATATAGTATAGTGTCGCATGTAGGCATAAAATAGTAATGTTTCACCTGCAATATGATGTTATTAAATGTTGAAAGAAAATATGTACAACCCGATTCAAAATAGTAGTTGATTTAGTAGTACATATATTATGTTTATAAATAAAACAAAACCAATAAAAAAGTATTTTATAGCTTAACAAAGAAACCTTCATATCAATTAGATTTGTGATAGTTGTGCTAGGAAAAAATGATGGCTCTGGGTTTTGCTATCATTACACTATATTCATTACACCCTAAAGTTGCGTCACTGCCATGTACACCGCTACAATGACCACTACTGTTACTTAAACCTTCGTTACATTTGTGCATGATTTTTCAACAATTTATTGGATCTATTTAATGAAGAAATTTTATCTTTCAAGCTTTTGTGTTAAAATTAAAACCTAATTTACTTTGCATGCTCAAATTTTTCTCAGTGATAATGCTAAATAGTATTTCTCAAAAACTTTCACCGACTTTATGACCTCTTCGGGCATGTTTCATCAGTCATCTTTCTCTCGCATTGCACAACAAAATGGAGTTGCTAAAAAAACACACATCTCATTGAAATAGCTCATTGCCTATTATTTCAAATGAAGGTACCCAAGGTTTTCTAGAGCTATGTTATTCTAATTGCATGTTATTTACATAATGGGATTCCCTCTTTAGTCCTTCAAGATCGATCTCTCCATTCTATCATGTTTCCTTAATAGGCCTCTTGAATGTATATTTCTAGGTTACTCTTGTTTTGTTAGTCCACGTGTCAATTGGTACTGCGTGCATTGATGTTATCTTTTTTGAGATCTATCTTTGCCTACTCTTTATAATAATCTTCCTTTATGCATCTTTCTTATTGTGTCACCCGTTTCTTCTTTCTCTTACTCGTGGTTGTCTCTCTATAATGATACCAGGAATTGTAACATCAGAGAACAGAAAGGTCATTCGAGACCCACCATAATGAAAACAACAAAAGAAGGTGTAGAAGAGATACAGATAGAGAGCCAGAGCAATTATGAGAAAAGTAAGAGAGATAAAAAAGAGGAAAGTGTAATAATGGTGATTGATGCAAAGGTGAGTAAATTGATGTACAAATAGAGGGGTTAAGTGACCAAAGAGCCCTCAGATCAGATGGAAATCCACACACACGGACGGCCAGCAACACAACTTTAGCCATCTTCAATCTCGGCCTCACGAGCAATTCAAATGGAGGGTTCAGATGTGTTGGAGTCGAATGGGGTAGGTGAAGGGTAGATGGGAGTGATTAATAGATATTCTAGAAGAAGCTGGGTGAATGTATCAGCAGGAGGAAAGTCAATAGTCACGTGACTTTATGAACCGGGTTGTAATAAGGGGCATGGACTCAAATAAGGGTTAGTGGGTTTTGGGTAAGTAAGGTGAGCTCAATTTTGCACAGTGGCCCGAGAGAGTTGCTGAAAGAGTGGGCCATCATCAGTTAGAGCTAGCTCATCATCGGGTTGATCCAACTGTTTGTACCAAACTATTAGTTTAGTTAGTTGCCAACTCTTGTTAGCAATTAACCGTAGTTAGGCTACTATAGTTACAAGAATTATCTACAAATAGTTCTATAAAAGCAAGTGTAATACAGCATTAATGAATAAGAAAATTCTTGAGAATAATTTCTCTCTTTGGAGGCCAGAAGTCCTCGAATTCTTCCACCTTTATAGTTCAATTCGTCTCCAATTTCCACCATAGGCAGAGGCAAGGGAAAGAATACTGGGAGTTTGCTCCAATTGGTATCAAAGCCAGCAGAGCCACTCCTTGATCCAGAAATGGCTGATAATCGATCATCTGCACAAGTGAATCAACAATATCAAGAAATGCAGCAACAACTAGGGCAATTGATGAAGATGATGGAAAAGATCAGTCAAAGGTTAGAGGATGTATCTCAACAAGTGCAATCCAACACAGCTGCAAGTTAGCAAGGGAAGGAGAAGGGAAGATCAGATGTTCATCCTCCAATTCCTAGCAATGCTGAAAATGCAAGTCAGTCTAGTTAAGGGGCACTAGAAGCATCCAAAGGTATGAACGGTGGGTTTAGTGGGGTGCAAGTGAAATCAGTAAGGCTTAAGTTTCCAATTTTTAATGGAGAAAATCCTTCGAAATGGTTGTATAAGGCAAACCAATTTTTTAAGCACCATCAAGTTCTTGAAAACCAGAAGTTAGAAATTGCTTCATTACACATGGAGGGGAAATCTTTAATTTGGTTTCAAGATTTTTTAAACTTTATAGAGGGAGTTAGTTAGGAAGAATTCTTTGAAGCTTTGCAAACTAGGTTTGGGGAAAATGCCCACGAAGATCCCTTAGATCAGTTGGTGAGACTCAAACAACATTCTTCAGTTAAGGAATTTAAAACCCAGTTTGAAGCTATTTCCAATAGGATTAAAGGATTAAATGAGAAGCACAAGCTTAGAATTTTTTTTAACCGGGTTGAAGGATGAGATAAGGTACTCAGTACGATTGGTTAATCCAGAAATACTGAATAAGGCTTTTGGGTTAGCAAGGTTACAAGAAGAAAGTTTATTAGCTCTAAAGAAACAACTAGCCCTTATTTTTATGCAAAATGTTTTTAAGCTACATGGCCTCCCTATCACAATTGTTTTAGATAGAGATTCATTGTTTACAAGTGCCATTTGGAAAAAGTTATTCAAGTTACTGGGCTCCTCGTTCCACTTCAGTACAAGCTTTTGCCCCCAAATAGATGGTTAGACAGAGGTTAGTAGCAAATGTGTCGAAACTTATGTTGTTTCATCTCAAATTCCCCGAAGCTATGGTCACAGTGGTTATATTTGGCAGAGTATTAGTTCAACACTAGTTATCACTCAGCTATTCAAATGACACCATATGAAGCACTTTATGGAGCAAAACTCCCCAGACTCACTTATTACATGAAGGGATTAGCAGAAAATTCAACAGTCAATGATTTACTACTCTCTCACCAAAGGATTTTTCAGTTATTAAAGAAAAATTTGGTTCATGCTCAAAATTGTATGAAATAACAAGCAGATCAGCACAGAACCAAAAGAAGATTTTTAGTAGGGGATTGGGTTTACGTTAAGCTACAGCCATTCAGACAATTATCAATTCAGCATTGTAAAAACGTTAAACTTTTCCCCAAATTCTTCAGGCCTTTTCAAGTTATACAGAGGATAGGAGAAGTGGCTTACAAACTACAACTACCTGAATCTTCACATATTCATCCAATTTTTCTTGTCTCCCTAACTAAAGCCAAGCTCGGAGCACAAGAAATTTTCTTACGGACCTTACCTTCCACAGATGCTCATGGTTGTATTTTACCAGTACGTCTTAAGGTGTTGGCCGACCAGCAATGACAAAGGGGTCACCATTCTTTCACAGAGGTGTTGATCCAATGGTATGGACAGACAGCTGCAGAGGCCTCATAGGAGAAGCTTTACAAAATCAAAACCCAGTACCCGAATTTAGACCTTGAGGTCGAGTTCGATCTTGAACAGGGGGTAATTGTAATGATACTAGCAATCGTAACATCGGAGAACAAAAAGGCCATTCGAGACCCACCATAATGAAAACAGCAAAAGAAGGTGTAGAAGAAATACAGATAGAGCGCCAAAGCAATTATGAGAAAAGAGAGAGATAAAAAAGAAGAAAGTGTAATAACGGTGATTGATACAAAGGTGAGTGAATTGATGTACAAACAGAGGGGTGAAGTTACCAAAGAGCCCTCAGATCAGATGGAAATCTACACACACGAACGGCCAACAACAAAACTTTAGCCATCTTCAATCTCGGCCTCACGAGCAATTCAAATGGAGGGTTCAGATATGTTGGAGTCGAATGGGGTAGGTGAAGGGTAGATGGGAGTGATTAATGTAAAGGATATTCTAGAAGAAGTTGGGTGATTGTATCAGCAAGAGAAAAGTCAATTGTCACGTAGCTTTATTAACCGGGTTGTAATAAGGGGCATGGACTCAAATAAGCAGGTGTTCACTAAATCATAGGTAGTTGAGTCTCCACCCCCAACTTTAGGTGCTCCACCTTCTCCCAACTCTTCGGCTTCTACTATTAAAATAGATGTCCTCATTGCTAGTAAATGCTCTTATACCTTTCATCCTATCTCTAATTTTGTCTATTGTTCATTTTTTCCCCTTCTTTATCTTTTCCATGTGCCTAAGTATATTTTTGTGGTTTATCATTTTGGGTGGCGTTTTGTTATTTAAAATGAGAGGTGTGCTTTTTGAGCCAATAATACTAGGAAGCTTCTTACCTTCCTCTTGAAAAGTCATTTGTTGGTCGTCATTCGATGGAAGTTGTGGATAGGTTGAAGGCACAATTATAGAAAAAAGGTATACACAAGTTTATGGTTTGGATTTTTGTGAGACCTTCTCTCATGTTGCTAGGATTGCTTTAATCATTAGTCTCTACATTAACTTGATATGAAAAATGTTTTTTTTCTTTTTTTTTTCCCTAGTAATGGGGAAGCCTTTCTCCTAGATTTTTTTGCTTCGGGCGAGTCCGAATTAGTTTGTAAGTTAAGAATATAATTATATAGCCTAAAATATTCTCATTGGGTATGGTTTGGAAGGTTCAACTTTGTTGTAACTAAATTTAGCCTAGTTTGTTATGGAGCAAATCATTTGGTGTTTTATCACTCTTCTAAAGGTAGGTTTTGGGTACTAGTATAAGTAGATGACATTGTTATCACGGGTGATGACACATAGGACACTATTGATTTAAAGTTGTTTCTCAAGAGTAAGTTTACTACTATGGTTTTGGATCCATTAAAATACTTGGAAATTGTTGTTTCCAAGTCACATATGGGAGTTTCTCTGTCGAAAAGAAAACATCTCATTGATTTGTTTTCTTAGGATAGTACGTTATGTTTTGAACTTGAGGATACTCTAATGGATACAAATACTAAACTGGTTATTGATAAGGGAGATTTGTTACACACACCAAGGTTAGTCGGAAAGTTAAACTACTAGATAGTTACTAGACTATTATATCTTTTTTCTATGACCGTGATCTCTCAATTCCTAGAATCACTTTGTACTAGTCACTAAGTTGTAGTTATTCGGATTCTAAGATACCTTAAAGATGCACCTAGTGGAGGTTTACTATACAGGTACTCAGTGTAGATTGGGTTAGGTCACCATCAGATAGATAGTAATAGTATACTACTAGAGAGTGTATCTTTGTTAGATGTAGTTAGGTATATTAAAAGAGTAAGATCCAGATAGTACTAGCACAATTAAAGGTTGAATTATATATAGAGCCATTGTAAATGCATTGTATCAGTTAATTTGGTTAAAGCACATTTGGAATAGTTTGTACTTCATCATTCATTAATATGCGATAATTAGACAGTTGTTCATATTGTCTCTAATCCAAGTGTTTCAAGAGAATAAAGACGTTTGTTAAATTACTAATTGTCCAAAAAGTTTAAACGGTTAGGAAATGGGCCCAACAATGCATATCAAGTTATTTCAGCACTCCTCTCACATGCAACTCCAATTTGCACGTTGAGCAGAGATAAGCAAATCAAATCAAATAAGATGCACCAACACAATTAAACAAAGTGCACAATAATAAATGGGTAATAACAAGATTCGAACCTAGGACCTCTTAAAATCAGAGCTGTGATATCATGTTGAGTTATCAATTGTTCCAAAAACTTAAACTGTTAGGAAATGGGCCCAACAATACATATCAAGTTATTTCAGCAACGTTGAACTAGATTGACATTTTATTAAAGAAGAGATCTTGCAGAACGTGATCAAGACCAATCATATGAAGTCCAACTTGTTGATTTGTTTACTAAGGCTTGGGGGATGTGAGATGTAGAGTAAGGTTTATTTGTAGCAAGTATGGAAAATATGATATATATGCTCCAGTTTGAGGAGGAGTATTGATGTATGTTCATGTATATAGTCTATTGGTAGTTTGGTCAATACAACCTTTTATTTATTAGTATAAATGCAAACATAGACATCCCAATTGAGCTTTGAGTCATTCAACCAATACCTAGTTTATTAAACAATTTATTAATTTAGTGTCTTATCTTTATTGTGGTGTGATTTATTTTATTTGATGGAAAAATGAAAGTTATTATTCTGCCATTGCGTCGTTTTGGTCTCTTAGGAAACATAAACTTTTAAGCCATTTTCCCGTCCCGACCCCCCCTGGGGGGGGGGGGAACCTACCATATCCGTTCCTTGATTACACCTCAATTACGTAGTAAATTTGAAGGACCTCGTTTTTTATATTTTAAGCTTTTAGGTTTTTTTATTAATATTTGTTGTAGTATTCTTTTAACCACTACAGTCTTTCTGTATGTTATTTTTCTAGTAACCATTGAGGCCCATCCACAATACAACATTTAGCTCTGTTGTTGTGACTCCTCAGGTTCTGAGATGAAGAGAGATGAATTAGAGCAACTCGTGATTCAGCTTATCATAAATCGTGTTTTGGTAAGCAGCTAGATATTATATTTTATAGAATTCAATTGCATCATGATAATAAAATGTGCTTACATGATGATGATTATCAATTAGGCAAGGCAATGGAATTCAAAGTTTTGTATGGTTACTTTGATGAGGACATTATCTAGATTTTTATTTCTTTTATTATTATTATTATTATTATTATTATTATTATTTTGTTTATTATTTGGGCCCATTTGTTTTGGGCTTTATTAATAATGAGTTTATATTATTAGAAGTTATTTGGACCCATTTGTTTTTGGGCTATTTTAGTATCGGTTTATTTTATTTTAGGCCTTTTGTGTTAAGCCTATGATATTTTCTATTTAAACCCTAATTAGGGTTAACAGAAGGAGATTGATTGATTGATTGATTGAATAATATTGGTGGCTGTGTTTTTCTTTCCCCTCTTTTTTTCTAATTTTTCTTCTCTTCTTCTCTACTTTCTTCTTTCTCTTGCTTTTTCTCTATTCTTTCTTTACTTTCAATTGTTGTTCCGCATCATACTTGATAATTGACAAAGGCTACGGGGAACTTGCCTCAACTAACAATGCAAGCTAAACTTCCATACTTGCAAATTACTTTGCTATGGAATTTATTATAAATCAATTTCGAACACAATCAACTTGGATAAACTTTTAGTAGATCAAGTGATCACCGTTTGAAGTAAATATTGATATAATAGGAATCATATCGTTGTGTAGATATTTAAGATCTTAGTTATTTTGTTTACTATTGTATAATTTTCTGTTGGGTTTAGCTCTCTCAATATAAATAGAGACATAAGCCCCTTATTATGGGCATCCAGTTTTTCAACTCGTTTTACTTCAATAAGGTATTGAGGTAGAAATTCTAAATTCTCGTCTTTTTTCTCCTCTTCTAGGGTTATTGTATTTGTATCAAGAAACCCTAGCCGTTGTGGTTCTCGTGTTCGTATCACGAAACCCTAGGTGTTAGCCGTCACTTCTAGGGAACACCAAATCTCGCTAATCACCCGGATGACCATAGTTTTGTCGCCTTGTTGGCATGCTTAATCAATCCTTTTCTTCCCATACCCTATGACAAAATGGGTATACTGAAAGAAATAAATTGCATCTTTTTGAAATAACTCGTAGTTTACTCTTTCAAATTAATGTTCCCAAAATATGTTGGAGGGATGGCGATTTAACTACGTTTCATGTGATTAACGACATGCTCTCATATGTATACAACGCAAATCCTCTTATTTTCTGTTGCTCCCTTAAAAGTTGTTTTGTCTTGAACCTTGTATTTTTTGTTGTATTTCTTTTGCTCTTCAGCATACTAGTTATGTTGGTAAGTTGGATTCCCGTGCTCTCAAGTGCATCTATTTAGAGTATGCTAGGTTGGAGAGGGGATATTAGTGCTATAGTCCTCCCCTTAACTGATCTTTTATTTATGTTGTCGTTACTTTGTTCAAGTCTACTGCTTTTTGTCTCTCAATTTTATTCTCAGGCCACACTTGCCTCTTGTCCCTGTTTAATCTTCTCCTGTGCGTCGTTTAGATCCACCTCCTATTGCTTTATGTTCTACACCGGTTCCTCCTACGTTATCCACTCCTATTAATGAGTTAAATTTACCTATTGCTCTTAGAAGGGGTAAATGCACTTGTGCTTCTCATACACTACTTATCAAGAGCATTACCCTTAACAATGCACTTGTAGCATTACCCTTAACAATGCACTTGTAGTTATCATCTGCACTCTCTCTAGTTTACCAGTCTATAGCTTGTTCATTTCTTTTTCCCTATTTTGGTTGTTAAGAGGGTAGAGAAGATTTAATGTGGGAACTTCATGTTTGTGGCCCTTTGGAATGATTAAAATACTATTTTTGGAATGACTAAAATACCATCTTTTAAGTTGCGGCAAGGTGTGTTATCCTATTGAGAAAGGAGGAAAGTGCAAATTATTTAATGTTGTTTTATTAGGCAAGTGGTTGTCGAGATTTTCCTTAGGGATTGATATTTACTATTTGTTTATTCTGTTTAGGAAAATTGTGGCAGGGAAATATATGTTAATGAGTGGGGTGAAGGATAATAAGAAAGCTCTATGGTCTGGGATTGTGGAAGGGCTTTATGAAGGAATGGCAGGAGTTCTTCATGATGACAATTTCTTATATAAGCAATGGAAATGAGCTCAGATTTTGGCTAGATGTGCGGTCTAGACACAACTGTGGGATGTATTCTTAAACCGTTTTGAGATGGTAGTAATAAAGAAGCCACCATTGGGAGTGGCGTCTTTGTGGTCAGGGGTGGATCCAAAATTCATAATTAATTGGTGTAAAATTATATTTTCAAGGTAAATAAGAGTAGAAGTAAAAATACATTGGGGGCAAAATATATTAAAAAAAGTATAATTTATAAGAAAAAAATAACAAATTAATAAAATTTTAGTACAATTTTCCTAGTCAATGGAGGCAACTGCCTCCGCTGGACCCTTCTTCGGTCTACCTTGTTTGTGATATTTGGCAACATTGGTGAACAATCATTTTCTCCACTATTTCGTGGCTGGAAATGTTTGGGCTTGGTGTGTGCTTTGTTTGGAATGGAGTGGATGAGATTATAAGATGATTAATATAAATAGAACAATAATATAAATAAAACATTTGTCACTCTCTCTAATTGCTTGAGCTTATCGGTGAGAGATAACAGTTTAACATTTACCCTCCTAGGTTGCGGCTCTGTTAGCTTCTTAGGCAGTAGTTCTCCTTGTTGAATGATTTGAGGCTCCTATGCGTAGTTTGATGTGGATTGTACTCATTTTCCCTTTCTTTTGGCCGTTTGAGTTTTTGTCCTTAGCTTATCTTCTTTTTGCATCTTTAATCTGTATATGAATGTAGATATATAGGGTTTCAGGCGTGAGCATACACCTGTTTGGCGCGTGGGGGTTACCACTTTAAGGCATATTCTTCTTTAATTTATAAAATTCATTTGTCAAATAAATTATTTTTATAAAAATTAGCAAAATAAACGTCATGAAATACTTGGGATTACCCTCGCAATTAATTCAATAGCTGGATGATTAGAGGGCATTGTCTAGATGAACCACCACAACAACAAAACTGAAGTTAAGAAGCTAAATTAGTCAAAAGGATACAATCATGATGTTCTTTAGAAAAATGTTAATGGGGGCCTGTTACCATGAAATAGTGCAATAGCGATATTTTCCTTTATTACATTGGTAAGTAAGCAGCCATGGGTTGCTATTAGGTAACTCGAGCAAACCTGAGGGAAGCACAGTGCTATTCTGGTAACAACAGGAACATCCCTACGATTATCTGTAACCTCAAGGATTGTAAATGTCAATTTTGTTAGAGGAAAGCTTCAAAAATGATACTTGGGTAGCTGTAGTTCATCTATGATAGTTTGGCTTCCCTTTTTCCTCTCTAGTGCATCTGCAGCCAAATTAACCCTGATACATGACGTTAACTTCCATTCAATCTGCAAGTTAGAAAACTAAGGCGTACTATCATCTAATGATCAAAATATCATTTCTTTTTTATTGAACTGTGGAAAAGTTTATGTTTGCTAAGAGACTGAAATGAAACGCTAATGGAATTATAATTCTAATGTTTCCATTGAGATTTAGTAAAATGCGCAACAAATGCATCATAATATACCAAAAAATAAGCTAATTATTTAATTATTATGCTTTTATATATTTGAATGGATTTTAATAAATACTTCTAATCAATTCTAAATGTTTTAATTTTTTGTGCTACTCTTAAGATTTTCAAAATACTCCCAAAATATTTCCGTTTCCATCCTAACTAAAACTCTCAACTGAAACGAAATTTTAACCCTTGCTATCTTCTTCTGCTGTGTTACGTTGTATGATCCTATGGTCTCCCAGTTTATGCATGGAACAAAATATGGGCTCATTAGTTTCTATTTCCATGCAGAAAGAAGAATTTCAGCATACAGCTTATGCAACTAATGCTTATGTGGCAGTTGGCCCTCTTGCAAAGAGTGTATTGCAAGGTATGGTTGTTTCACTTTTGAAAGAATAGTAATTTGTGCATCCTAGGATTAAAATTTTCTGTTATTGGATTTCACACTACTCTTTTATCCGTCTAAATAAATAAAATCAACTACTTATTGTTTATGATTGGCGATGGTACTTGTAAACAAGAGTACTTGAATAACGAGAGCATACCCAATTGGGTTCCTCTTGTCGACAGTTATAATAGTAAATTTTAATTAAATATTTTAAAATAACGAGAGCATACCCAATTGGGTTGTTTCTCTTTTAAAATTAAATATTTTATTGAAATAAAAATTAATTACTTTAAACAAAATTGCATTACCAAACTTGTTTTCTGTTTTTATTTCTAAGGAAAAGAACAACTGAAAACAACAACAATTAAACATAAACAAATATATATATATATATATATGTTACCATTATCAAACGGGCCCTTAGTAACAGTACTATGCTAAATACTTTCAAATCATCATTATTTGCCTAATATTTAGGCTCCCCAACATCAAAACTTAAAAAAAGAAAAAACAAAAGAAATCCACACACCCACCCACATGCACACAAAAACTGGAGGGGAACCAGGAGTGGGTAGAACCACAAGCCTGTTCATTAAAATTTGAAGTCTCATAACATGTTCTTGTGTGTGTCGGAGAGAGGCTTATGCCACTGTTTCATGGTTTACATATTAAAAAATATATTAGTATGGTGATGCATGACATAAAATATCGACTTAAATGAGATCCGCCTTCTGCCTTGTTAAGTTAGTAAACTATTGTCATGGCTATGACACGGATGGTTGGGAACTAAAATAAGGATTGCCTATGCTACACTGTTAAAAAAATAAGACTATTAGTCTAGGGTCCTTCAATAAGAGTTTATCCATCTTCATTTTGTTGCAGTGCACTAGAAGTAACATCTACCAGGAAGAATATCTCATGGAAAAGCTTTTCATTTTTTGTTCTGTGGTTCACCGAGGGTCATTGATTCCTTGCTTGTACCTGATATTATTAATCATGGATTTAATATCATAGAAAACAGATACATAGATAATCAATCATCTTTATATAATATAACTACTAAACTAGATAAAATAAGCGATCAATCGCACGCTAAAAAATTAACCAAAAAAAAGCAACTCCAAAGCTTGTTAGGAATCCTAAAGTATGGAAAAAGTTTTTGAATATTTTGAGAGATTAGTCCTTTTTCATGGGTTTGATCCATGATTAAGTCGGCTAATCATCCCATATGTTTTTGAAACTGGGTTTTTGAATATAAGAAATACTTTTCCAAAAAATGGCTAGGTGTCCCTCTGAACAAAAACAAAAATCTGGCAAGCTATTTTTCAGAAGATAGACAGATAGATAATCAATCATCTTTAAGTAATATAACTACTAAAATAGATAAAATAAGTGATCAGCACGCTGCTCAGAGAAATCATAGTGAAATTAAGCGAGGAAAAGCTTGCATGATTATAAATTATAAAAGGTTAAATCAAAATTTAAAATTTGATGCTGAGTTTGATGAGGAATATTTTGATTACCAATATCCCGTTAATACCATGTGTATAAAACATTATTGGATAGATAATTGCTAAACCTAATCATCTTTTCTACTGGGTAAAGGTTCATCTGTCCTAGATGTTCTTTCATCTTTTATTGATCCAGTTTTTATTTCTTGGAAGGTTTGTTCATTAGTTCCCCTTGCTCATCCACCAAATGGGTGCATTGACTTAGTGACAATTTGTTGCGTGTCTTCTCTGGTATTCAATTCATATGCGTTTCTTGAGTGGAGACCATGTTTTGTCGTTAACTTTTGTCAAGCCAAGCAGCCCCCATAATTTGCAAACACTGCAAGTTACACACGCTACGATCAAGCCATCATATTTATCTACCCACTTCACCAACTCTATGTAGTCCATCAAAAATGGTCCTGGCCAATAAGGTGTATACCTTAGGATGACATGTTTTGTTAATTTATTGCAATTTTTTTTCTAACCTCAATTGCATTATCAACAGGGAAAAAGATTGTTAAGCTTGAGGTTTCTAGCAAACAAAAGAGTAAAGGTGGTATCATGAAGGCTTCCAAAACTAGCCTTATGTCATCAGGATTGGAATATAAGCTTGATGAGCTGCGAAAGGAACTTGCTTCCATTCACGGGGGAATATTTCCTCATTCTGTATTGTCTACTCAACAGATAACCATGCTAAATGTTCATAGACCGACGTCAATTGAACAGGTGCGCCTCCCTCACAGGAATCCCATACATACTACAGAGTTTCTAAATAAGTCATGTCAAACTTGAAGTTTGATTTCGCCAATTTTGTTGATAACTGGTTTGTCTAATGATCAACCTAAACCCTACGCATGTGTTGTTTCATGCAGTTGGAGACAATAATTGGAAAGTTGAAGACACAGAAATATGGGAATAGAATCCTTGAAGAAATTCAAAACTTCAAGTCTCAGCACCAGTCTGATAATAATGGTTTGGCTGGTGAGGGGGAAGACACTGGAAACAGAAGAAGAAAGAGACTAAAAACTGATAAAGCTTTTGTCGTGATTGAGAGTAGTGAAGAAGAAGCATGATAGTTTTAAGAGAGGTCTCTTGAGGAGAAAATATTTTAATACATGAATATTTGTTACCTATGAATAACTAGAAGGGTAAATTAAATTTAATGCCTATATATTTTACACATATTTTCACTTTGACTTCTGTACGTGTGTTTGGTACGTTGAAGTTTTTTGAAAACTTCTGAAAACTTTTGAAAGTAAATTCACTTTTTATCTCACTGTGTAAGTTACGAATTTCAATTTTTATCAAATTATTTCACTTTATCTCATTTTTTGTCACTTTAAATGCCCCTAAATCATCTCACTTTATCTCTTGCACGTTTAAATCATTTCACTTTATCGTTTCAGATAGCATTAAAAAAAAAAAAAGCACATGGTGTTCTCCGTAAATAAATTTAATGAATGGGAGAAAAGAAGAACGACGTAAAAGTAAAGTTACAAATTGGAGCAATTCAAAGTATAGGGGCCAGATTAAAATTAGATTAAAATCAAGCATAAAAATTCTAAGTGTAATTTATTTTAATTAAAATTAGAAACCTTTTTGATAGTAGTGTTCTTGTAGTTCCTTGTTCTCTTTTTTATTACATTGAAACGATTATTTTTTTTATGGTAGTGTTTTAGCATTGGAAAGACAAATTTAAATTTTTTTACGTAACCCGTTTGAACGTATTCAAAAATTGACAAAAATTAATAAAAATTGATAAAAATTAATGAAAGTTTGTAAAATTTAGAATTTTAAAATAGGTGGTGATAATGTCAAGTAAACATTGTTAATGCTATAACATATTTGATATATTTTTTTTTATATATTAACAATTTTACTCTTAAGGAATTAATGTGATATTTAATATAAATGAACTTTTAAGTTAGTCTATATTTCTCACTTCACTTCCTCACAAAATCAGATTTTACTTTTTTAAAATAACATAACATAATAATAGTGATAAAACTACTCATAAAGGCTTGAGTAATTTAAATAATTAATTCTAAATTTGAATTTTGTGAATTTATTTTTTATTTATAAATTTTTCTTACTGATTTAGTAATTAAAGGCGTTTTGGATAATTAATTTTAAAATTTGAATTGTTTATATTTATCTTTTAATCTTAAAAATTTGATATAACACATTTTACTAACTGATTTACTAACTAACAAAAGTATGAGTAAATTAAATAATTAATTTTAAATTTTAGTCGTGAAAATTGATTAAATAAAAAATTTATTAATTAGCGAAAATATTAGTCTAAATAATTAATTTCAAAATTCAAAATTTTTATATTTATCATTTAGTAATGAAAATTGATTTAATAATAAATTTACTAATTAATTAATTCAAAATTTGTATTTTTATACTTTTTCTCTAATTAAAAAAATTAATTTACTTATTGATTTTAACAATAATTTAATGGTTAGTTAAAAATAATTTGCTAATTATTGGTTACTCCAAGTTGATAGCCAGTTTAAGGGTATTTTGACTAGTAGTATTATATTTGTGTCTTTCATATTTTTAGTACAATATTAATAATTCATATATGAGTATATACATTTATTTATATTATAAGATGAAAAAAATTAAAATCTAAATTAATTCTAACAATGTAAGATAATTTGAGTTCACATTATTATTGGAAAAAAAAAAGAAATTAAAAAGTTAAGATCTAAAAAAATGGAGAAAAAAATTAAATTTTAATTTAAGAATTAATGGATAAGAATATGCAAAACTTAATAAATGAAATGATAATTGTAAAAACAACAAAGCAAAAACTGTAAAAATTGTAGAAAGCGAAATGAAATGAAAATTGTAACAATTAAAGATTGCCATCAGTTGTTGACACCCTTGGGCATGAGGACATCATCCACAAGACATGAAGCACACTTACCGTAATGGCAATACACACTTGGCTTAATAATAATACTCCCAACACATTTTCCAGGAAGGAGAAAATACAAAGAAAACACCAATACAAAGACATTGCAAAGGCAGCGTATCTTCCACAGTGACCAAATACTCATTGGCACTTGATATCAAGATTTTTATGACAACATACATAGGCAAACCATTCAAACAAGGTCTTCCCGGTCCACAGACATCAATAGACCACAACATGCTAAACAAACCTATAAAATCGGTAGCAGTGAGATAAGGGAGATGAGGATACAAAACCAACATTGAAAAGGTTCATTGTCAGCAATAGGTCACTCATCATGACATACACAACTCAACCCAGATATAGCGCTGAGATGGATTCAACTTTCAGAACTGTAAGAGGCTTCGCTTGATGATAATTTTTCCCGTCGGAGACGCCTCATCTCGTCATAAGCCCATTCAAGACCAGAGCAATAATGGAGTGGGGGATTGAACCTGGTGTCATTTATGTCAGAGGGCAAGAATGCCCCATTTTCCACTAGAAACTTAACTGCTTCCCTTTTTCTTTCTTTGGCTGCATTGTGGAGTGGAGTCCCTGGATTAAATTACAGAAGTTACTTCAGGAAGAAAAGCAAGAGGCAGCTTTGAGATGAATATGTGCGCATACGACTAATATACTCAAGCATGTTATGCGCATCTAAGTTTCTATAATTTTCAATACTTACAACCACAAGAACCCTTTGTTCGAGCATCAATGTTAGCACCTCGTTCAAGCAATTCATCCATAACATTGAGGTGACCACCTTCTGCAGCAAGATGGAGGGGGGTCACCCCTTGAGATTTGCGTCCCCATGCAACCACATTTACATCCATGCCTTCATTCAGAAGCCGCTTCACCTGCAAATAAAAAGATGAATTAATTATAATAAGGATCATAGGGACAGGAAAGTTTTTGAAATGCTTAAGACAGGAGACGGGTAAAAAAACATCATTATCAACATAAAAAAACAAATAGAGATATAGCAGTATACTTTCCTTGTATGAAGATATGAGAAGTGACGAGGACTGTGCACATAAGAGTGGCATTTCTTATAATGATTTCAAACCCAACAGCACCTTATATAGAGCATTATTACTTTTCCAGCAATCAAAAATAAAGAGTTGTTGCTGTAAGAAGAATCCTTCCTCTTATCATTTGTGTCGAACAAATACCCACACAATTATGTGAGCTCTTTAGGTTCAGTCAGATTATCCAAGAGAAACCCACATATTTAATCAGGATTCCAGTTTCCTAACGAGAACTAAACCAAAGCCACATAAATAAAACTGAACAGACATATCCAAATTGATTTCATTGAGCTTTCACCTTAAGGGAACCTTCCTGTATCAGCATACAATTACATAGACTTGTGCTGGAATCATAAGGCTCCTTGGTCACTTCACTTGGATATCATTCACTTTTAAAAATAAAAATATTTCTGGTGTGATATGACACTTTCATCACCACAGATGCAATTAAACAAGGAAAACATATTAAGTCCAGTGAAACTGTGAAGACAAGGTGAATTCAAACGGAAGTTAGTTCCTACTTTTTGACTCTGTATATACTCCACTCAAGCCTACCTTAATTTTTAGGGGGGTGAGGATTTCCTTTTTTTTTGGGGGGGGGGGATAAATAATAAGATATTACATCAAAGAAGGCAGCATCAAGTGGAAACCGACCGTAATACAGTATAAAAAAATCTAAACTATACATCTTCCATTAAAAAAGAAAAAGCTCTAAACATCCAAAAAGTCAATGAAACCCAAGAGTGTATGGACATCCAGGTTCACAGTCTGTAGCCCATCCATGCAAAGTTGATAAAAATATTCTCCTTAGTTTAACCAATGGCATTTCAATCCCTTGAAACTTATCTATTTCTTTCATTCCAAAGTAGCCAACAGACACAAAAACAGATCAAATTCCACACACTCCTTCTTCCTTTTCCAGCCCTCTCCCCCCACACCATGCCACCAACATATCAAGTGCCTCCCTTGGAAATACCCAGCTCATATGGCCGCAAGACAAAACCAAACTCCGAAAATCCTTTGCCAATGGGCAATGAAGTAGTAAATGTGAAATTGATTCTCCAATACACTTACATAATGGGCACCAACCAAAAATTAGGACCCCACCTCTTCTGCAGACTGTCACAAGTAAGAATCCTACCTCTTACCACACACCAAAGAAAAAAAATATAATTTCAGTAGGAACCCCACTTCTCCACAATTTCAGCCACGGAAACTCTGATTCCACCAAGGGAGAAAATTTTAATTCAAGTATTTCTGGCAAGCAGGGAAAATAATTCAATTGAATTCTTAATATAAGGGGGAGGGGGGAAGTTGACACTAGAATTGAGCAATTGAAAAGGCATAACATATATGAGAAAGTGTGAAATCTGAAGGCAATGGCTAGGCAAAGAGCTGGGATGCATCTCTTCATGGTAAATAGTAATGACCAACACGGAATTCAGGCTATTTCCAACAGTTTCCTAATGGCAGAATATCATTTAACTTAGCGCCAATTTTTCAAAAATTAATTGCATTGATATGAAACTACTAAAGCTAGGCTTCTCCAATATAACATGCCCAAGTATTTTTACAATTAAATTACCAATACACTTGATCAATAATAACTCATCAATATTATATATATATGTATGCATGCACATGTATATGAACATGTACCAGTGATAAGTAAACAATATATATAAAAAACAATCATTCACACGAAATTTCATACTCCTGGATCTGCATCATAGCCAACAAAATAGCACAATAATCACAAAAACCAAGGACATATACCTCCTTGAGATCTCCTTTCCGAGCAACAATGTGAAGCGGAGTCCAACCTCTATCATCCCTATCGCCCCCAGGCCTATATATACGCCGGGTGCGTCGAGTTGAAGCCAACAGCTCTTGTGGCATATTTGTTTTTGCAAAC
Source organism: Vitellaria paradoxa (assembly GCA_019916065.1). Taxonomy (NCBI): domain Eukaryota; kingdom Viridiplantae; phylum Streptophyta; class Magnoliopsida; order Ericales; family Sapotaceae; genus Vitellaria; species Vitellaria paradoxa. Next base: position 40,737,753 of record CM034235.1, read on the forward strand.
TAAAATACCCAGAACACCACTTATCTTCAATGACGATTCAAGAAAACCTTCAAATTTCAACCTTTAAGACCAAGACTGATCGTGTCTTTAAATCACGACAAAAAACCCTGAAAACTTCAATCAATATATAAAATCAGAAGATGAGATTTCGAGGTTCTTTTACATGATTGAAGAAGCTTCAAGAAAACCCCCAAAATTCAACGTTTAATAACAAGACCGATCTTTTATCTTCAACTCTAAACACAAATCCCCAAAACTTCAATCGAAGGAGATTTCGAGGGCTTTTTACATGATTGAGAGAACACAAAATGGGTGGCAAAGAATTAGCGAGAGTAGTGATTCGCCATGTTGTAGGGAGCAAAGGGATTCAAACCAGGGCCGAAGACTCGAAGATTTCGAAGCTTTGTCACGAGCGATGACGATGAGAACCGAAAGAGGAAGGAGATTATTATCATAATTGAATTGCTAAAACCCTAATCGATATATTAATAAAGCAAAAGAGTTACAGATCTTATGGGAATGAATTGGATGAGAAATCTAGACGAATCCTGCTACAATTTGGAGGTCATTTGGCGGTTGCATATATGCGTAGTTAATGTACAGAGAGAGGTTAACCCTAGACTGGAGACCGAGAGAATGGCAAGACGATGGGACAGTCCTCGAGCGGAGAGCTACTTATACGGATGCGCGGGCTTAATACGTCCGATGTATTTTTAGGGCGCGTTTGGATTGCTGAAACCCTCAAAAAAATCTTAAAAAAATTTTAAAAATTTTTATAAAACTTTTTTGGCCTCAAACTATATAAATTTTTATAAAATTTTTACAAATTTATATAAATCTTTATAAATGAAAATAAAATCTCTACAAGTTTCTAAAAAATTTTTGATTTAGAGGGCCTGAAGATTTTTTTAACTTTAGGGTCATAAATTTAAATCTGAATTATTAATTTGATGATAAGATGATTTGAACATTTAATATAAAAATATAATTTTTTAATTTTTAAAGACTAAATCAATAAATAACTAAAAAAAATTAAGAAAAATTTGGATGAGAAAGAAACTGTTCAACTCCCAAAGTTAAAAAAAAAAAAACACCATCTTTTCCAGCGGGCTTGTTGGCAGCCTCGTCCGCTAAGCAAAAAAATAAGATCATTTGCCCAAACAAATATGATTTGTTGACTTAATTGCACAACAATATCTCTTAACTTTTTTTCAACAACCCAAACACGTATTCTTTCTTAGTCTTCTCTCTATAATCTTAACTTTTTGAAAATCTTCTCTATCCGCTTATTGGCTCAACTGCTCTCTAACTCCAATTAAGCCAAGCAGTCACACAACAAAGTCAAGTTGACGAGCAAGGCTCGTTTATCCATTTCGGTCCAAGTTGCGAACAATTCAAGAGACTTTTGAAGTGCAGAAGCGAGTCGACTTGCTGGGGCGTTTAACAGTCTCTTGAAAAAGCATGGCATTGAGGGATTTTAAGTTCTCAAGCTTTTCATCAATGGCAGCAAAAAGGGATTTGGGGGTGCATGTGAAGGGTTTATCCTCTTACCTTGTTGAATAGTCATTAACTTGATTTACCATTAAAAAAATAAAGAATAGTATTTTTAAATTAAATGGTCAAATTAGATGAATGGGTGGGATTTAACTTTAGGATTCTAAAATTGAAAAACAATTTCAAGCCCCCAAGATCTAAAATTTTTGTACAAAATGTCAAAAATTTTTTGCTAAAAGCTGTTCGAATAGATTTTCACTATTCATCTCTAACTTTTTGGTGTCTGAATAACTTTTTGTGATTTGTCAGTTGCACTTTAAACACTAAGAAGTAAATCAAATTACATTTTATCTTAACTTTTATAACTCCAAATAGCCACTCAACCATCCAAGTTTCATATTATTACACTTATCTTTTTGAGATATAAACAAATATAATTCCTTTTTAAATTATAGAATCTGATAATAAATGCTAATTAACTAAGGGGTAGTTTGACATTATAAAAGTTAATATAAACGTGTAAAAATTGCAGCTTCATAATTTGTAAAAAATATAACTTCTTGTAATCAACACACATTCTGAGCGTTTCATTTTTATTTGTAGCAAGTGCACCCCAAGGTGAGGTACTTGATCTAATAAATCCCTTTGCTAACAAATCTTCGATCTGTTTCTTTAATTCTACTAGCTTTGTTAGTGCCAACCTATACAAAAGAATGGCGATAGGTTTTGTGCCCGGTACTGGGTTAATACGAAACTCCACTTTTCACTCAGGTGGTAAACTATAAATTTCTTCTAGGAATACCTCTAAAAATTCATATACAACTTTAGGCATCTCCGTCTTGCTTTCTATTTCTTCTTTATCTATAATCATGCAAGCGAAAATGCTACACAATTCCACTTATCCTTACCTATCCAAAGATGGTAAAGTCCACGAACCATACCAATTCGTAAAGAAACACACACAATCACCTTCCGAAGTAAACGAGATCACCCGTCCTTTGGAGCAATCTATTATCACTTGGTGGGCTTTGAGCCAATCTATATCAAGAATAACATCAAAACTCTTCATCTCTATTATTATCAAGTCAAACACCAAGTTATATTCTTGATTATTAATACGTTCCTTAATCATTAATTCACATCCCTTGCAAACCGTGGTTAGTGAAGAGCATCCTACTTGGGTGTCTCAACAGATAATGGTGGAATCAACTGACATGTGTTCAATTTCAATGTAGATTCAAATAATGCAACAATGAAAGAATGCGATACTTAGGTATCAATAAATAGTGTAGCACTAGAAACATAAACGAGAAAATTACTTTTATGTGCTACTGGCTCTGGTGATGCCTCCTATTGTGCCACTGTAAAACTACTATAAAAACTTTTCCCTCCGCTTGTGCATTTGGTGGCCTAACAATACTTTGTCCTTATTGAACTCCCCTATGCTGTTCCTGATGTTGAATCCCACTTTACATGCTGCCCTGGGGAATAAACCTTGACTACTGTGGTTGTTGCTGTTGCTAAACTGACTGGGAAGTCAATGGTCGACTACTTTAAACTAACTAAATGATCTACTGCATCCTCCCACTTCTACTATTTTAACTTTATGGACATAATCTCTGGATACGCCCTATTTGACCACAAGTATAACATGCCCTGATTTTCTTACTCTGTTCACCACTAACTGTCATATTCTACCTTGATTGTCTTTTTCTCCTGTGACACTCGTAACTCTTGTGCCTTGGCTGCCTGTAGTTATAACACCAACCTGCCTCTCAGATAATCCAACAGAAACTCTAAATTGGTAGATGTTGTGCTGCCTTGCTGTGAATGTTGTTCTTATAGTGGGGATGAAGTACCGCTCTGTCTTTTCCTGTTTCCACATTCTTACTGTGTTTTCACTCTCTTACTATGACGTCCCTCCTGAATATTCTGAGTTTCCATCATATCTTTTTTAAACTGTCATTGCCCTATTAATGAGGGTCTCATAATCCTCTAACCCCAGCAACATCATTCGACCTCTTAAAGTCAGCCTTAAACTTGGCTCAAACCTCCTTACATTTAAGATATGTAGTCAAAACAAGCTCTCGCGTATGCTTAGACAAATTTGAAAACTTCCTCTCATATTTTAACACGAACATAGAACCCTGAATCAAATATATATTATTCTCGTTTCACGTCTCTCAATGATTGTGGGAAGAATTGGTCTCTAAATCTCTCTTTAAATATGTTTCAAGTGTGTCTAGCTAATGTATCGAAATCTTTTACACTATTCCACCAACTTGAAGCACGTTCTTCTAACTAAAAGGCTGTTAATGTAATTCTGGTCAAGTAATCTGTAATAATCATTGCCACTAGAATCTTCTCGCACTCATCAAAAAATTGCTCTGTAATCTTATTATCCGCTGTACCATCATACATTGAAGGTTTCATCATTTGAAATCTTTCTAATGTATTCGAACTGGTTTTGTAATTGTGCCTACTAGTCTATCTTAGCGTCTACTACTAGCATTGCCATAACTATGGCTAATTGCTATAACACTACCCTTGTATCTATTGCAGCAGGTTACGGACCCTATGGTGCTCAAGCATGTACCTTTCCTCCACTTGAAATTTCTACTAGACCTCAGGATGAACCTCTGCCACCACACTCTGATGCGACTCTTGCTCTAGTCGAATAAGTGCATCAGTTCTAACTACATTAAGCATAAGAACTCCTCTACCCCTTCTTTGGCCTTTGCTTTTGCCTCGGCCTAAATTTGCTGAGGTAGTACTCTTTAAATCTAATATAAGAGATTATTTCATAATCATAAGATCAACAATTATTAATTTAAAATTAGGATCTCATTTTCAACTTAAATCATAGCCACATCAATTAAATAAGAATATAAGACATAACTTTGGTATTACTATTTGATAAAACTTGTTACATTTAATATTATAATACAGGTCCTTGGACTATATTATGAGCCAAACTCGTCCCAGAACCTAAAATAAAGGCTAACATTAGGAAAAAAAAATTAAACAACAAATAAGAAAGGAGTAATGTCTTTAGTACAAAATGTTACCCCTGTTAGATAAACATGACTGGCGAACTAACTTCAACTTTTCTTATATCACATTTCACTTCGATAGCAGCACATACTAATATGCCCTATTTGTCCACATGTAAAACACCTCTCTGCATATCTTCGTGGGCAATTTTCTCAGATATAACCAGCTCTACGACAATAGCAGCAGATATGAACTCCTCTAAGTATCTTTTTTGTTTCCTCAATCATTTTAGGAACATCATAATTAGGTGGCATAGCAACAGTCCCCCCACCATTAACCAGTCCAATGACTATAGTCACCTGCTAAACTACAATTACGGGGTATATGATACCATATGGCTAATTTATGGGTCTGCTCAGATGCACTGGTTCGGTTGGTGGTTCATCAACTACTTCAGTGGTTACGCGGATGATGAAAATATCCTCATTTGGTAGTACCACCTCAAGCTTTGCGCTATAGTTAGGATTTCTGGATTGATTTCCCTCAATTTTTATTCGGGGTAATTGAGGATGACGTATCTAATAACCAAATAACTACTAAATGTCAGATGTAACATATAAGCACACAATATGCAATGAAATTGATTCTCACTATCCCCCTTAGGTAGTCAAATCTAGGCTCTCATACCAATCTATCACGCGTTGGATCTCGTGACTTGATGAGCGAGTGAATGATGTCATACACAGCATGCAACAACATTATATTTTCCCCTGATCAGACTAATGACCACCTTAGGATAGACATTCGCAATCCAAACTAATAATCTAACCAAAAATAAAGTAGCCTGGGTTAAACTAAGCATATTAACTCCAACACAATCCCGAACAACATAGTAATTAAATCTTGGCCTTGTAGCCTTACAACCCAATCGAATAAAGTCAAATAAAATATTATTACAGTCCTGACTGAAATTAAAATAAAATGTCTATTTCTTTGTAACTAGCAACTAATCCAACGTAGTAGGCCTTACCTAATGATCAAGATCGGCACCTACACTATAATCTGTAGAGACGTGAGCACCAACCACTTTATGCTTATAATGCATAATACCAACATATATAATATGTAACATGATTGAACAACATATAATCATATTAAATCAATGTCAAAAAATCATACGCCAATTAATAATAAAATCAATAAACCACACTAAATATCAACAATTAAATTATCACATTATCCATAGTCCAATGTTCAAATTTTTTGTATTCATTTACCATTTTCCAATCATCACATCATAATATAATGTGGATACCACCAATGTTGTTTTTATGGGCCAACATCTAATGGAAACAACTAACCGTAAATGTCTTATTTGTGATTCTCAAACCATGGGTCACTATTAGCCCAAAATCATAATTATCATGTCGTAGGCTACTAATCCATTGGTATGAATACCAACCCCTGCGCAAGTTTAGGGTTTTCTAACCCATGGGTAGTTTTTGTACCATTTCAATTTTTTCCTGTATGCTCCAATCCTATAATTCTAATATCATTCTTTTTTCTTGCATCTCAACATTTTCTTTATAATAATTCATCAATATCAATCATTAACATCACTTCATCTATTTTTACTTTATCTGTCATATCTTGTTTATAATAATTAATGAATCATAAAGTCATAGCTAAGATACTTAATATCTCACAGCAATCATATCAAGCATAATATGTTATAACATAACAAAAAAAAAAAAAAGACAGTTCTTTAACATAATCATTCTTCAGGCACCCAATTCCATTCCCTCAAATCATGTTGTCCTTGTTTATTGGATCCAAACATATTTAGTTTTCATCTAAAGTCTCTTTAAACTATTTACATTCATAAATTTAGGCAAAAGGAGATTTTATATCACAAAAAAGGCAATCAAGGTTTCTATACAAAGGGTGGTGCCTAGGTTCGTGCGCCCGACAGTGGGCATGCGCTCGGACCCGGTGAGCTGTCCACCCAACCTAGGGTGTATGCCAAGACCCACAGGGTTATGAGTCCGGGTGTATGGCAATGTGGTTGCTCTGTTTTCTTCATTCACTGATTTCATGAATTAGATCTCAAATTATTCTAAATAACAACAATTTCCCAAAATTTCTTGTTTATATTAATGCTATAAATCTTGTAAGAACAAAATGGAACAATATGTTCAGATTTTTATCAAGTGTGGATCAAATTATGAGCTTTCGTTCATTTTCTCCCTTCAGATGTATATGTACATATATGACAATGGATAACTCATGTTTAATTCCATAACAAACATTTATTACTCCATTTAATCTTACAAACATCATCCTGATGTCCTCAACATATCATATATGTAAGTAAAATGCTTAAGTTCCATACCTCAATGAAGAAACGAAGAGAAATGAAAAAAAGTGAAGGGCTGTGATTTTGCCAATAAAACGCGAAGAATTTTGTAAGCTTTGTATATGCCAACCGTTAATCCTTACATCAAAAATATTCATACCATTGTGTCTAGAACGAATATAATTTCATTAATGTAAGTTTAATTTGAAAATGGCTGAGGTTATGCTTACTTACTGATCATTGTTCATTTGACTGACTCTCGGCGCTCTCTCTCTCTTTTTCCCTCTAGACCAAAACCATTAACCCACACACATATAGACATATATATATATATATATATATATATATATATATATATATATACACGCACACATATATTGAAGATTCAAGAGAAAAGCATTCAGCCTTTCCCTCCTAGTCCTGAGTCTGAGTTGACAAACGAAGAGCATGCAGCGACAAAATGTTGAATACATTAATTACACTGACATTACCCCAAGGCCGGGTGCTTGGGGCTCTGCCTTTTTGCACTCGAGCAGGCCTTCCTTAGCCTGATTTTGCTAAACCTTAATTTTTTGGCCCATAATCCTCAAATTCAATCCACTAAAAAGCTATTTAGCCTAGAATAAACTATATTTTCTCTTTTATTTTATTATACTCGTAACCAAAATTAAAATTTAAAAATTCGAGTCATTACAAATTCACTTGTGCCCACGATGCATAATAACACGATGCATAATAAAAGTCATAAATAATAAATATCATAATATTAATATCACATAATTACATGTCATCATAATAATCCATCAAAATCTAATAATTATATATCAACATCAATAAACAAATAACCAATATAATCAATTATCCATTTATTATATTTTTTTCATCTCTCTACCATTTTTCTATATTACATGGGGTGGATACTATCAACATTATTTTTATGAGCCAACACCCAACAAAAATGATCAACCAAAATGTCATCATTTGTGAGCCTGGGCTCACGGTTCACGATTAGCTAAATCAACATCATCATTTTTGAATCAACATCAAAGGCCCACGATTAGTCAGAGAACTTCATTTATGGATTAGAATCCAATAGCCAGGATTAGCTAGGCAAACATCGTGATGTGAGTTACTAACCTACTAGTACGATAACCAACTCTTGTGAAGATTTAGGGCCTTTCAACCTACGCATAGTCTCTGTACCCTCCATATTTTTTAGTATCTACTAATACCGTAATCACAATATCATTCTCATTTCCTTTATCTTCCTTCCATTTATTAGTAACATATCTTATTCGTAATCATAACAACTTATTAATATTGAATTGCATAATCATAACCACTACCATTAACAACTCATCATAACAATAGCATGCTCACGTCATTATATCTTTTAACAACAGCTCACATTTCTTATTAAATCCTAATGTAAATATCTTTCTTTTAACAGCATTATTCACAAAATAACCAAACCATATTTCCCAAATCATGTATTTCTCATTTATTCAATGTGAAAATCATTTTTAAAACCTTTGCATTTGAAGTTGTAGGAGAAAACATATTTTAATAATCAAAAAAAGAGAAAAAGAGGTTTTGGACAAAATTAGTGTGCACGAGGGCCCAAGCCTGTGCACCTGGATCTAGGGACCCACGCACTCAGGTTCTTGGTAGTGTGTTTGATTTAGTGCTTTGTTTGAGTTTTTCTTAGTTTCTCAAAGTTGTAAACCAAATTTGTAAGTTTAAGGGTATTTTCTTCCAAATTCAGTGTTTAAACTTCATCCTTAAGTTCGTATGGACCAAACCATGTACTCAATTTGAAGTTTTAACGGATCATAGAGCAAAATCAAACGTGTGATCATTATATTCACCACAACATAAATATACATATATGCATGTATTTAACTCATAATCTTCAACATAATGCAACAAAATCTCAGACTAAACATGCAAACAATATATTAGCATTTTATACATACCATTTATACAAATGGAATGCAGTAGTTCCCTATCTCAAACTCTTGAATGAAAGAAAATGTAACCCAGCGAGTTGCTGAAAACTCTTCAGAATGTCAAGAAGTACTGCATGCTTAAATGATTGATCCTAACATCAATGTAATTACACTAATATGTTTAACACAACTCTAATTTAAAGATTATAAAGTTATTTGATTTGGTAGAGGTTTGAGACACCTACTGATTATCATTTACCTTCCCATTCTTCGACTTCTTCTCTAGATAAAACACCTGACCACACTCACACACACACACACTTATGCATATAAAACACAAGCTTAAAGGGGTAGGGAGATAAGTCTAGAAGCTTAGGGTGGCTATCCCACCTCGTTCTTTCGTCTATAGATTGAAAATGAAGAGACGTGTGCAGCGCGCGGCAAAGTAAAACCAGGAAAACGCTAAAAAAAAAAAAAAACTAATATCACTTCCCTGGGCTCTCGGGCACAGAGGGGCGTGCGCCCGGGGTTGCCTTCATGCCGCAGAATGGCTAAGTGTTGAGTTGGAAATCCTTAATTTTAATCCTTAATCAATTTAATCCACCAATTACTCATATTAATACTTCATTACATAAAAATCAAGTTCACAATGAAAACTTAGGTCATTACATTATATTCTTAGAGTATATGTTCTTTGTGGCATTTATTTGAAATGTGTTTGGTTGATTGGGTGACAGGTTGAGTTAGTTTTGACTAAGCTTGGTTAGATTTTGATCATGGTTGAGCATATAACTTAGCACTTACAAAATTTTTCTGAGTTTGGGTTCATCGTGCACATGAAAACATATTTTTTGTGCGCACAGTGTGGTGGGCTAAGTAGTGTGCATCTGAGGAGTCTATCCTCATGCACATGTGCATGCAGATGGTTTAAGCATGCACACAGAAATAGTTTTCTCATGTGCACGGAGTTGTTTAGGTCTTGGCGTGCATGTCACTGTTCTTGTCATGCGCATGATGCCTATGTCAGGGTGTTGTCCTATCACCAATTTTTTCCTTATTTTCTCAGCTTTTTGTCATTTTACCTCTCATCTCTCTCACCCCTAGCTACCCCATACCCTTTTATCCTAATCATTCTTCCAATTTTTTTCTCTTTCTTCTTATATCTCTAAGTGTGTGTGTGGAAGCTTCCAGTCAAAGGAGAAGAGAGAGAGAGAAATTGAGAGAGAAAACAAAATAAAACTGAGAGTAGAGAATAAAGACTGAAAGCTTGAGTGTGGTAAGCGTGTTTGGCTAGGTGGTAGCCTCTGTGTGCTGTCCTGGTGGAACTAGTAGTGGTGGTTTCCTTGCTGGTGGTGGTGGTGGTGGTGGTCTGGTGCTATAGCTTATTTTTCTTTCTTTGGCTTTATTTCCTTTTTCTTAGTTGTAAGGTAGGAGTTTATGTGTTTGGTAATTTTACGTGAATTTAATATATAGTGTGTGTGTTGTGTTGTGTGTTTAAAGGGAAGAACAACATTATGCATGTATATGTATATAAAATTTCTAATTTATATGAAATGGTGGTTTGATGGAGTTTGGTTTTACATAAGGTGTTAGGAAGAAGAAAATGGTTGGTGTAGATAGAGCCTTTGCATGATTTTTATGTTTAGAATTATGATTTAGGTAGTGCCGTGTAAAGGTTTAGGTTGTGGGTTGAATGAAGTTGAGCAAGAAACATTTATGAATTTTCTACTCTAGGGCCAGTTCTGCGCACGAGTTAGATTCGATGTACAAACGATAGCTATATGGTCTCAGGTGTGCGCATGAGAACTTGTTCACTGCGCCCATGGAGTTTGTTTCTAGGTGTCGTACGCATAAGACTTCATCCCTTGTGTGCACGGTTATCTGAACGACTAGGTGGCGGACACAGGAACCTTCCTATGTCCTGTGGGCGAACGACCTAACCTATTTTGGTTTATTTCTCTAACATTAATTACATATAGAATTTATTTATGAATAATTAATATTATTCAAGCATGCTAAGGTATTAGATGTTATTTATGCTATTGGAGAGGGAAAAAATCATATACCCTCTCTGATGTAGGCCCCATTTCCCTCCATCTCCTCCATTAAACCTGTAAACAATACCACAAAAGAATTGATGTTAGAGGTCTGACTAGCGATAGCTGATCGAAAGCCCTTCGATGCCTAAGTTAGCGTTGGAAGAAGAAAAAACCAAACAGAAAAAAAACAAAGAGAGAGGGAGAGAGAGAGATAGAGACCCCCAGGTATATAAATATAGATATTACGAACATATCTTCTTTATCTTTACATAGTAGATGTGGCCCCCACCATATTCTCAATATTAGAAAGTGAAGGTAGTGGGAGAGGAATAGGCAGAGTAGTAGAAATAAGGGGGGTGCCATATGTCCTCGAACATAATTGTTGACCCTCCAGCTATTTATTCAGAAATAATGTTATCCATTGGTTTATCCTATTAAATATGTTTCACAATTAAAAAATCATAAATTTATATGATAAGTAAGAATAAGTATGATAGGATTGGAGATTTATTTAGTTAGTAACAAACATGTTAAGTGAGATGAGGGGTTTAAATTATAATAAATTTAATTGAAGCTTGAGAATTGTTAATGAAGTTAGTATGTTCTCAATATAATTAAATTAAGGTTGTTATGTTATTTGGTGGTGTGATTAAATGAAGGAATAAATATAAAATGTGTATTGAGTTTTATCAAATATGTTTTATATTATGTTTAAATTATATTGGCAAGGACTTTGGTTAGAAAAGAAAGATATCGAGTAAAATAAAATGAGAGAGATGATGAAATGATAAGTTAATAAATATGAAATGATAATTTATAAATTATCAAACTTTCTCAATGATATAACTTTTAATAATATTGTGATAGGCTAATCAATTTCGTGTAAAACTTGAAATGTTTAATTAATAGGTAAGCATTTAAGATTGTGCTAGGTATAAGTTTGAATAGAAAGATATTATATTTGGAATTTCTTTAGTGTAGCTTAGTACATGAACTTAGGTCCATCGATTGTTTAATGTTAACCCTATTACACGAGTATAATATTAAAGAATAAAGGTTAATTTTAAATATAAGTTCCATCAAAATGAAAATAAGTGTTACCTAGAGTTAGGGTGGGTAAACAATAAATTATTTACACTTTCAAACCCTCTCATATACTCTTGTTATTTTTTAAATTAATTTATAATAAATATTATAAAATAACAATTAATTTTAACAAATTTAAAATTAACTACTATTAAAATATTTATTTATTAGTAAGATTATTTAATTTTAAAAAATTTTATAAAATTAAGTTAATTACTATTGAACAGTAACGTATGGTTAAAATGTTTATTTTATTAAACTAAAAATAGTGTTCGACGAATAATTTTTATTAAAATCAAAATTAATTACTATTAAACGATACATTTGATTAAAAATATTTTAATTATGAAAATAAGAAATAAGTTTTTATCAGTAATTTTTTCTTGTTAAAATGATTTATTTATTGAATTAAAATGAAAGGCAGGTAAACACTATTTTTTTATAAAAATGATTCAATTTAATTAAAAGTTTATTAAAAATTAATTTAATCTTTAATAAATTAATAATTTATCTTAAATAATTTATTTTATTCTATTAAAATATTTTAATAAATGACAATTTTAATTAAAAAGTATATTAAATTAAAATTAATTTTTAGTAATAATAATTTATTTTGTTAATATTAAATTTATTTAATTATCCAAATAATTATTCATATTTAAATAGTTTATTTATTGATATTAAATTTATTTAGTATAAGAATAATAATTTATATTAAAATAATTTATTTTATTAAAATATTATTTTTTATAATATTAAATAATAATTTGGTATTAAAAGAAATTATAATGTTTTTATTGCAATAAATATTTTATTAGAATAAATAATAACTTATTATTAAAAATATTTTTAATTAATGGATACTCCATATATGTTAGTAATATTATTCTCAAATTTAATATAATTAAAATATGTAAATAAATTATTATTATCATACCCACTACACTAACTTGAAGTTTAATATAATTATTACATATCAAATTTACTCTTATTATTAAATATAACTAAAGAAAAAATAAATTATCCATAACTTATTTACATTAAGAGCGTTTGGAGCCTCAAATTTCTTAAAAAAACTCCAAAAATTTTTAATTTTCCAATTAAATTTTATCATCTATCACTTTTACATCACTTCAATATTAGTATTTTTTTTTAAATTTTTTGAAATTCTAAACACCTACCATTTATTTTTTTAACCCTAACCCAAACGTTACTAAATTAAAGGGGCTTAGGTTTTATGAAATAATTAAATTTATCTTCTTTTAAATTATAAAAGATAAATATTAAATCAATAAAAAAAATTAAAAAGAAAACCACTAAAAAGTTAAATTTTTTTACATATTAAAAAATTTTAAATTAAGAATAATTAAAAAAAAAAAATGAATAACCAGCTTCATGTTAGTTGACTTCTCAAACAGAGCGTTAGCCTTTATAAGAAAAAGCTTTAATTTTGTTGAAAACTCTGCACCGGGGAGTCCTCTCATCTTCATTTGACCAAAGCCAAGGCCAAACCCTAATTAATACTCCCAACTTCAAACAAGATTATGCTGCATACAGGCGGTGGCGATGGCAGTGGCGGTTGGAACGGAGAGCGAAGCTCTAAGCCGGATGACCCATATGATGACGCCCCTCATCTTCAACTTTTAGCCCGGCGGCGATCGCCGCTTGCGGTGACGACGATGAATTCCGAAGAGGGACGAGAGAGTTCCCCAGTGGAGCCAGCAGGAGACCCGAGACTTCATCGCCATTCGTGCCGAGCTGGAGAGGGACTTCCCCGTTGCGAAGCGGAACAAGACTCTGTGGGAGGTTGTGTCCGCCAGAATGAAGGAGTTGGGGCTATAGGAGGAGCGCCGATCAGTGTAAATGCAAGTGGAAAAACCTTGTCAACAATACAAGGTATACATTTATATATTTGTATCTGCCACATTCATCCATGCATATCTGAAAATCTTGTACATTTCACCGTTTAGATCAAGTTTGCCTTTTAGATTTAGATTTACAGCTTTAATTCTGAATTTGTTGGCGGTTATCTTTATTGGGCATCAATGATTGATTTGAATTCACTTGTTGTGGGAATTGAAAGCCAGCAGAAATCAATCTAACCTTAGGTTGGTGTTGATTGATTGATTTTGCATCAGAAGTACTAGAATCTTAGTTGCGCGGGTTTCTCTTGAGCTTTGTTATTTATTATTTATTTATTTTTATTATTTTGGAAATGCAATATTAAAACAAATGGTTGTAAACTTTTATTTTTTTGGCCTGCTGCACTGATGTAACAGTTTGGCATTAGTCTCTGAATTTAGCAAGGTAAAAAGATTCTATTATGTGAAATAGACATTTTTTTTTAATTTATTTTGTTAAAAGAGCTATGTCAAGATCATTTGATGCTTAGATCTTGAATGTGATCATTATTGGAATCTGACATAAGCAAGAAAAATATATATGCATTTTTCAGCTCTTCTAGAATCCATGCTACCTATAAGTCTGACTTTGTGGTATTATTTTTGCAAGTAACTTGAAAGTCAACAACTTTAAACTGCTGAAGCTATTAGGTAATCATGTTATGGAAATTTACTATTGAATTGCATTTTATCCACTGAAAGCAGGCACAAGTGTATTGTGGGAAAATAAAATTAGGAAGCGTACTAGAGTGCATTTGTAGAGATGACATTTTGATTGATTATCCTCATAGACGTTGCTTCCTATTTGAAGAACAAAATGAAATGAGGGCAGAAAACTAACTTAACTCAACTCAACTATAGTCCGTTGGATGGAGTGAAATGGAAAGAAAAGAAGAGGAAAAGAAAAGAAAAATATTTTAGAAACAATAGCTTGTTGTGAATTTTTTAGGATAGAGAAAGAAAAGAAATGGAAAGAAAATGGCAGAAAAGTGATGTTAAAATTTTAAATTTTATCTTTCCAAAAGTGGGAAGAAATGGAGAGAAGAGAAAAGTGAATTATTGAAACTTTCAAAATGACATCTTGCCATAAAATAAAGAATAAGAAAAAATAAATTCGAATATGTCCTAAAATTAAATAAATTGATTACCCTTCTATTCTAAAAGGAATTAATGGTAAAATAACATCTACTCTTTCTTTTCCTTCCATTTCTTCTCAACTCACAAACAAATATAAAGAAAGTTATTATTCTTTCTTTCCTTAACTAACAAACAAATAGAACGAAAATATAATTCATCTCTCTTTTTTCTCCACTCTCCTAAAATGTTTCTTTTTTCCTTTTTTTTTTTTTCTTCCTAAACTCACAAACGGGGCCTATGTCTTAGTAAACTATTTGGGGTTGGCTACACAGTCTTCTTTCTCCATTCATTTTTGTCATCTATTATGTTTTCTATGAGATTATATGAAATTAGGTCTTTTCTTACAATTTCAACCCATGCAATCTTAGGTTTTCCTTTTGCCCCCTTACTTCTTTTTTACTTGAATCAACTCTCTCTTCTGTATTGGTGCCTTCGTAATTCTATGTAAGATATGACCAAACCATCTTAATGACATTCTCTCAACTTCTCGCCTATTGGTGCCAACTCAACTTTCTTTCGGAGATGTTAATTTTTTCTCTTATCTTTTCTTGTATCATCACATATTCATCCGAGCATCTCATTTCTGATACACTCATTATATGAGAGTGTTGTTTCTTAATGGCCCAAGACTATGTTCCATACATCATAGATGGTCTTATAATCATCCTATGAAATTTTCTTTTAGTTTAATAGCTATTCTTCTGACATATAAGACACATTAGGCACTTTTTCATTTTGATCACCCAACTTGAATCCTTTGGATGGCATCCTCTTTAATCTCTCAATTTACATGAATAATTGATCCCAATATAAAAAAGATCTCTTTATGGCACTTCTTGATTGTAATTTTCACTTTGTCTTTATTCATAGTTTTAGTTTTATTAATTTATAATGCATATACTTTGTTTTAGGTCTACATACTTTAAAACTTCTTGATTCTAAAGTCCTTAACTTTTGATTAAGCCTAAACCTAGTTTTATCTATCAATATAATATTATCTGCAAATAACATACATCAAGGGATATCGTCTTGAATATGTTGGTGAGTGTATCTATAACTAAACTGAAAAGGACAAGGGTTAATCCGACACTTGACGTAGACGAATTGTTCTTGGAAAATCATTTGTATCACCTCTGGGCAGTTCTAACATTAGTAACTACTCTGTCATACATGTCCTTAATCATTTAATATATTTCATAGCAGCTCCTTTCTTTTCTAGCATTTACGAAAAATTTCTCTTGGAATCCTGTCATTGCCTTCTCTAAAAAATCATTAAACTTTTTTGTTTTCTCTATAACTTTTCATCTACATTTTCATTAGGAAAACAACTTTTGTAGTCGATCTATTAGGCATAAGATCAAATGATTCTCTGATATTTTATGTCACACTGCTTAGCCTAGCTCAATCACTCTCTCTCAAAGTCTCATAGTATGACTCATAAGCTTAATGCCTCAATATTTTGTGTACTCTTAGATAGCTTCTTAATTCTTATAAATAGTTAGCAACTAGATGTTTTCTTTCATTTGTTAAGCATTTTATTAATAGCAAGATGTTGTTAAACAATTTAGTCAACCAAATTATTCTATCATACCCCAAGCACTTCCAAGCCTTGATCGGGAATACCACCTGGATCTACAATTTTTCGAATCTTCATCTTCCTCACAACCTCCTTTGTTTCTACAAATGTAACCTACTTTACGTTTTTTGTCCTTGAGAGAGGTACTAAGATCTCCTAATACTGCTCAATACAACCATTAAATAATTTATCAAAATAACTTCTTCACCTATCTTAATATCCTATTCTTTGACCAAAACTATTTGATTTTCATTTTTTATACACTTAACCTCCTACAAGTACTTACTTTTCTTTTCTCTTATTCTAGCCAACTTATAGATATCCCTTTTTCCCTATCTTTTGTTGCTAACTTGTTATATAGTTCATCAAAGGCCTTATATCTAGTTTCTCTAATTGCCCTTTAACTTCTTTTTTAGCTAATTTGTCCTTTTGTATGTTCCCTCCCTCATCCTTACACTTAGGCAAACTCTCCTATAGCATTCCTTCTTTTAATCACCCCTTGTGCCTCCTCATTAGATTACCAAGTCTCCTTTGAGGATGGTATTTTCCAGTAGATACGCCTAAAATCTCTATCACCACTCCGTTAATACATCTAGCCATTTCATTCTACATGGCATTTATGTCGTCATTTAAATTTCATTTCCATTTTTAGGCATTTTATCCTTAAAAGCCTAGTTTTTCTCCTTGTAGTTCCACCACCTAGTTCTTGAAAGTGTGTTTACTCTATTCCTTCTTTTCCACTTCATAATACGAGCATCTAGTAGTGTATTAGACTCTTCCGGTATTACCTTACAATATTTACATGAAGCACGATCGATCTTTTAGTAAGGAAAAATCTGTTTGATATTATTATACATGTCAATTTAAGTCTTCTCTTATAAAGATTTTTGCCTCATTCGACATCTCTTAAATAAGTCCGTTCTATCTTCTGAAAAAATGTTTTGTTGCTACATCGAGTCCTTTCTAGGGGGCATAAGCACTAATAACATTAATCGTCTCTTCCCTTAGTACAAGTTTTATGGACAATTATTTTGTCCTTTATTCTCCCCATCAATAATGATTCTTTATCCCATTTCTTTCTTATCTTTCTTATCTTTCCTCGAATGCCAAAGTTTGAAACCAGTATTTTCAATTTCTTTATATTTTTCTCTTATCCACTTAGTCTCTTGTAGGCAAACTATATTTACGCTTCTTCTGTTAAGTATCTAATAATTCTCTTTTGCTATTAATGAGCTTATATTCCAATTTGTTATCTGTAACCTACTCTCTTGGACTAGTTTCTTTTCCCACATTCGTCCATTAAAGTTCAGGGAACGTTGTTTAATTCCCATAACCCGGTGACGGTGTGGCTCATCATGTTTAGGAAACGCCCTTGTAAATCCTCGCCCCCTTTTCACTACACCCAGGATTTGTTGCAGTGCGTTGCAAGTAGGCGATGCTCAACCAAATTCTCATTTGAATTTATGTTCATAGGAAGTGATGTGTTATTTTATGCTGTCCTTCAACCTACCGTGACCCTCATTTATTCGGGCTTGGGATTGGTTATTCTAAAAATAAATATTAAGCATGCACAGACAGAGTTGGCAGAAACTAAGAAAATGAAATGCAACTTAAAGAAAATAGTATTCTATAGGTATGAAACGAAAGAACAATTGAGACCATCTGCAGCTATTCTGATAAGAAGAACCAATACTTTATAGAGAAAGCATGGAGCCTATGTATTTGCTTACAGATAAATAGAAAAAAGTACAAATGTCTTCATAACCATCCCATGTTAATTGCAGTGGTAGGCACCAAGAACATAACAACAGTTGTCAAGAACAGCAGCAGGCATGGAAACCATAACAGAACAACCATGAACAATAGTAGCTATCAAGAACCTCTAAGCAAACCTTAATTGCAGCATTTATTTATTTATTTATTTTTAGGCGAGCACAACTCCCACACAACAAAAATTCCAAGGCATGAACCTACACATATGGTAAAAGGAGAAAGTTGTTGTTTTAGAAAAATTTACCTGAAGTTGTCAGAATGACATGGCAAAGGCTTTTGCATTTAGAATGCATCTTCATGGGCGTTTTATTTAGAGTGATAAGCTTAGAAATCTCCACATTTTTCAGACAAAATTTCCTGACAGTATAACGTACTTATAGGAAAACAACAGTCAATAGCAAGTAGCAGTAGCAACAGCTTGCTCCCAGCATTGGATGGGCAAGAGAATGGACTGCGGAAATTCCATTCTCTTCGACTCCATTTATTGGACTGGCAGGGGTTAATATTTCTCGTTATATCTAATTTCTCGTGAACCAAACCACAAATTTCCTTAACGTTGAAATATCTTGGCATTCCTGTCTTTCAATGTTACATAAACACCAGCTGCAAGTAAGGCCCTACCAATGACCTTCTGTTACACTATGACATAGAGAGCCGGTTGCATACCCAATTAAGTTTATTCCAATCACTTTGTTAGGCTTACTTTGTTTGTAAGCAAATATGCCAGAGTCTAGTGTAAATGAGCAATTAGAATATTTGGTTACGGTCTTCAATAATTTGTTTACAAAAAACACAACTAACAACAAATAGTGCCAAGTAACAACATACTATCCTGTATATTGAATCTGTTTTGTATTGCCAAAAGCCTTCCCCTGTGACTTTTTATTATTTATTATTTTTTATAATTTTCTATTTATATATAATAATATAAAATAGAATAGAAAATAAAATAATATAAATAGAAAATAAAATATTGCATTTATATAATAAAAAATTTACCACGCAAGCTTGTGCTAGTCGACCATTCTTTGCTGGATTCACGTATCTTGCCAGACACCACTTAACTGAAAAGTAGTTTGTGTCTGCTCCTGCTAAACAACCTTGTCTTTGCTCATGGGATTAGGGAGCAGTTCTGGTGGCATAACACATTTCATTCTTCGATCCGAGCGGTAAATACATGATGCGCTTACTCCTCTTCTGTTCTAAATAAATTGATGTGGTATTATGTTAATTTTAGCTTAATGTTAGAAGGATCATATTTTGTTTATTTTTTGTTTCTTTGGGGAAAATCCTCCATTAATAGCATAAAGACTCTAACATCATACTCTAATTTCTCCTAAATGAGATGCATCTTAATCCTTGTAGTTTTGGAATTAAAAAAATAAATTAGAAAAAAAAAGGACAAATTGAATGCATGTGGGAATATGTCATTACATGATATTTAAAGATTTGGAATGTTGGAGCAATAGTCAATATATATATACACACTAGAAATTGCCTGTGCCTAAGGCATAGAAATATAATTTGATTTGCAAATAGCTCAAATGTAAATTTGTAAAACAAACCTGCACGAAAAATTGTAAAAATAATCTATAAAAATAAAAATCACTAATCAAAAGAGATTAAAGTATCTATACAATCTTTAATAAAAAAATATTGATTTGAAAACTTTTATAAAAAAAGATATTTAACAAAATATGGGAAGAATAAAAGAGTGTTTCCATGCGAAGTGACCGGAAAGACAACTAAATTGGAAAGAAAAATAAAAAATAGTCTGACTATTGAGCAAATCCAATGGTTAAAAATATCTCAAATTTAAATTCTTTAGCTTCTTTATTATATAGATGACACAAAAAGTGTAAAAGTATATGTATTTAAAATTTTAAGTTTTAAGTATATTAAAATTAAAATTTTAATTTAAATGTTTATTTTTTAAGAATTTTTTTAAAAAATTAAAATTAAATATTATTTTTTTTAAAACAAAAAAAATTAGTTAACTTTGTCTAATAGAAATTTGTAAAAAATATTCAATAAAATATTGGAAGAGTAAGAGAGTGTATTTTCATGTAAAATGACCGAAAGGACAATTAAAGTGGAGATGAAAGGAAAAATAATCCTGACCATTAGGTAAAGCTAACGGTTAAAAATATGCCAAATTCAACTTTAGTTTCCTATTATATAGATTACACAATAGTTTAAAAGTATATGTATGTAAAATTAATTATTAATTATTATATAGTAAATTTATTTATAAAAATTAATTATTCTTATTTATTTATTTATTTTATTTGTTTCAAATAAAAATTCATCTTGCCTCGAGAAAAAAAAAAAAGAAAACAACAACAAAAAAAAAAGCCAATCTTTTCGCCTAGCAGACCCACCAACCCATCCTCCCCCCTCCCTTCTCTTTTCCTCTCATTCTGCCCAGCCACATGGACCTACCCACTCCCCCCCCTCTTCCTCTCGATGCCATGTAGGACAAACGTTTGTCCCGTTAACCTTCGTCTCTTATTATATAGATATTTTTTTTGCTTCCCACCAAATGGTCAATAAGTTTCCATTTCTTGAGAGACCGAAACGAAATATTAGTGAAGTAATGATTCTAATGTTTCCAACAAAATCCAGTAAATTGCACCAAAATTCAGCAACATGTACCAAAACAATAAGTTGCTTAATTATATTATTATGAAGCTTTCGTACATCTGGAATTAGTATCTTTGCTTGCAAAGGGAAGTCTGCCTGCATCTGATCCTCCCAGATCTTGCAATGCAGGAGTCTCGTCTATTGGGTTGCTCTCAAAATGTTTTCAAAACACTTCTGAAATATTTCCAATATGTTTCTGTCTGCGTGCTAACCAATACAACTTACCAAAACAAAATTTTAATCCTTGGTTGGAAGCTATGACTGGAATCTATCGATATGACTTATGAGAGCTTATGTGGAATGTTGTATTCATTAAACACAGGTGAGTTGTGAAGCTCCTGCAACTACATGCATGTGTAATCACATGCTCTTCAAAAATTAATAGAAAAAGAACTTACTGTTGAACTTTCCAAATTTCACTAATGTATTCCTTGTAAGTTTGAATGTTAGTCGCTTGAAATGGATATTGTTGTGAATTTGCTTCCACCTAACAATTTTTTATTAACTATTAAACATTTTAGTTCTTAGTTATATAGCTCATAATAGAAAACAATCTAGAGCTGGAGAAAATTTTTGTCCATCTTGAAGTTGGAGTCCATTTGGATGGAGTGAAATGGGAAGAAAAGAAGAGAAAAGAAAAGATTTTAGACTCTTATCATTGTTTGTGAGTTTTTCTAGGAAAGAGAAGAAAATAAATGGAAAGAAATGGAAGAAAAGCAAGCGTTAAAATTTTAAAAATTTCATCTTCCCAAAAGTGGGTGCAAAAGGAGAGAAGAGAAAATGAATTAATGAAACTTTCAAAATGACATGTTTGCCCATGAAATAATGAATAAGAAAAAATAAAATTACAAACATATCCTAGGGCAGAATAAATTGACAACTCTCCAACTTCTCAAAGGATTTAATGGTAAAATAACAATGTATACTTTCTTTTCCTTCTATTTCTGCCCAACTCACAAATGGGGAGAAAGAAAGTTATTATTCTTTCTTTCCCACACTCACAAACAAATAGAAAGAAAATATTATCATTTCTCTTTTTTTTTTTTTCTCCTCTCTCCTAACTTTTTTTTTTTTTTTGAATCTCCTAAACTCACAAATGGAGCCCTAGTTTTGTGTGAGTTCCATACCTTTGTTAAATATTGTTAAGCTCTATTGTCATTGATTTGAGGGTGGACCTTGGCATAGTTGTAAGGTTGCTCCATTGTTACCTAGGTGTCATGGGTTACGTACAGCATTCAAGCATGCGGGTAAGATTATATAATTCTAATCTTCCCTTGAACCCACAGTCGCAGGAACTTTGTGTACTAGTGTGCCCTTTAAAGATCATTGTTATAAAGTTGCATGACTTATTTCAGGGAAAGGAGACATCTGATCAGGATAATGGCCGACAATGTCCCTTTTTTGAGGAACTGCATGCAGTATTCGCAGAAAGAGAAAAGAACATGCAACAAATGCTCCTCAATTCTGAAGCTGGTTCTATGCAGGCAAAGAAAAGGGTTAAACGAATTATTGGAGATCAGTCCCCTGAAGAGATGTCAGATTATGAAGATGAGGATGAAGAAGAGAGTGAGGGGCAAAGGGTCACAACCAACAGCAATCCTCGAAAAAAGAAGGGTGACAAGATTTTGAGACAATCTACCACAGGGAATTTAAATAAGAGTGGTAATGGTCTAAGCAATCTTCATGAGATACTTCAGGAATTTTTGCAACAGCAACAAAGGATTGAGATGATGTGGAGGGAGTCAATGGAGAGGCATGCCTATGAGAAGCAGATGTTTGAGCAGGAGTGGCGGCAATCAATGGAGAAGCTTGAAAGGGAGAGGCTGATGATTGAGCAGGCTTGGAGGGAGAGGGAAGAACAAAGGAGAATAAGAGAAGAAAACCGAGCTGAGAAGAGGGATGCCCTCTTGACGACACTCTTGAATAAACTCATCCATGAAAATCATCCTTGAGGCAGATTAACTGAGGTTGTGACTCAGTTAATCTCCCTGTATACTTCTGACTTTGGTGATATTTTGCAGGCATAAGGAAATTCAGTATTGGTTTTTTTTGTTGATATTAGAAGTGAATGCAGGGGAAATGGAAAAATTGTAGTATATTACAGTAAACAAATAGAAAGTGGTTGCTAAATATATCAGTTGGACTTGTATTTGTTCATTTGGCTTCTGTAAAAAGTTTTTAATATTACAGCAATTTTTAGTTCTTATGGGAATTGCAGTCCCTTGGCAAGAATTGTGGAATGATGTTGGAGATTTTTATGTTTCATTCTCACATTTTTGTAGATGTTGAACACGTTGATGTGTTTATTTGTTTTAATATTTTTCTTTGTTTCCGTTTCAATTTGATAGCAAATTATGCATTTAGTTTTTTTTTTTTCAAACCGAAGCAAGTTTTGTTACATATTTACGTTCTGTTTGTTTTAATATAAAATATTTTTGAAAAAATATCTCTACTCATATTTAAAAAATTGATTAAATGATAGTTTCTTATTATTTTGGGAAAAGATCTAGTGGTATTTATCTTTTCCTTGAGGGGTAAACTACACTTTATTTTTTTTAACATTTGAATAATTATATTTATTATTCCAGTAAAATTTAAAGATTACACTTACTTTTTTTTTATTTTAAAATATTATTAATACCATCATCTTTTTGTTAAATCAATCATTAAATATTAATAAAAATATTAAAGTAATAAAAAAATTAGGTGCTTTTTTTATTTTACCTTTCTCACATTTTTTTAGTTTTCTTTACAAAAATTTTTAAAAGTACTTTATTTTTACTTTTTTTTTTCTTTACTTATTTTTGAGAATTTTTGTTAAAAAAAAAGAATTAATGAAAATGTGTGAGGAGTAGGTAAAATAAAAAAAGTAATTAAAATTTTAGTTATTTTGTCTTATTAAGTTTTAAAGGTTAATTTAACGAAAAGGAGATCAAAGTTAATAATATTTTTAAATTAAAAAAGTAAGTGTAATTATTCAAATATTATGAGAAGGTGCATGTAATTTTCCCTTCCCTTCGAACAGAAGTAGCGTTACTTATTGCACAAACTTTGAATTATATTTAGAGCAATTTACTTTAATTTTTTTTATGTGAAATCTAATTATAAACTTGTTTAAATTGTTAATGGGCCTTCGTTGTGGTATTAAAAGACATCATAACCCTATGGACTAAGCCTAGTCAGCCAGAATCCACAAAGGGTAATTTAATTGCCCGCTGGATGGATAGTGGTTAGCTAGAAACTCCCATTTGGTATTTTATTCTCGTGGCAATTACAGTTTTGGCCAAAAAAATAAATAATGTCTTAGTTTAAAGTAACAAATAACTCTATCTTGATTTGAAGTGTAAAATTGGCAGTTACTAAATTTGTGTATCACATGGCATTAAGCCTCAAATGTGATTGTGAAAAAAAATATTATTAAAAAAAAATATAGATTTTATATTTATTTTTTAAAAAATAAAATAATTTTAATTTTAACATTCAAAATGAGAAAATTTTTCTAAAATAATCTCAAAAAAGGCCGTGTTAATTTTTAAACTAGAGCACATCATGTATATTGTAGCCAAACCCAAGAGGTAAAAGTGTAATCATCTCTTTATTATTTTTTCCAAAAATTTCTTACATCAGATTTTCTATTTTATTCTCAGCAACTTCCCTTTCTTTTTCCCATATTTGATCATACTTGGGGTGTGTTTGAAGTAATTAAAAAAGAAATAAATTGAGAGTTTGTAATATGTGTAGTGAAATAAAAAAATTGATGTGATATAAAGTTAACAGAGATTTATAAAATTTTTTATTTTTTATTTGCAAACCAAACGGAACCTTGATGATGTAAAAGATGCTTTGAAGCCAAAAAGGAAAACAAAATGACTTGGGAATCCGCCTGGCTGACCTCTGGGTCGATAGTTGGCAAGGAACTTTATCCCCCCCCCCCCCCCCCGGGGCGGGGGAACAAAAAAAAGAGGGCAGCCGCGGTCGAACTTTGGTACCTTTGCTGAACCAAGGAGCCAATCAATCCCTTGACCTCTCTTCAAAATATTCAATAAGCTAGTTATTCGTATGATCGTTCCATGTATCATTTAACAAATAGGAAGAGTCAATATTATTTGTTCTGTGTATTTTACAAAAGCCTTCCTCTCTCGTGGGGTTGGTAGCTGACAAAACATGCATGACACAAACATAGCACCCCACAAACACACACACACACAGATATATATATATATATATACAGCAAAGGGATGGACATTTGATTGTGCATCACTTTATACTCCCATTCAAACTTCCAACACAAACTCATTTGGTCTGCAAAAGTCACACAGAATTTGGATCAACAAATATTCCAGACTACTAGCACATTTCCTTGAAAAAAGTCCCAAGTGATTTGGGTTCGAATAAATTCAGAAAGTTCAGATACATTACAACAGCTAACTGCTCCAAGGAACTGACATGGCGTCATTCTGAGTTGCTAGGAGGCTTCTCTTTTGGATGCTTGGAGGCAAAGTGATCGCCAAGCTGATTGTGGTTTGCTAGCTGTGCCTGAGAGCCCATACAAAATCCATTAGAACAAAAAGATATATCAGGAGATACAGGTATCAAAAAGACTTTTGAACAACTACTTTGTTTGAACAAGTAGGGATTTCAAATCAAGGGCTTTGAAATTAAATTGAATTAGAATATGAAATGTTTTTTAATAATTATTCTAATAATTACAACGAAGTAGTGGTAGCACAACTTCCTAAAATGGCAGCCACTATTATGAATTATTTCAAACAACTACGTGTTTAGGTGATTTCAAATCCATCGTAATTCATCACGTTAAACTAATCAAATCCATCATGAAATCCATATCTAAACTAAGAAAATCCATATCAAATCCATCAAAAAACTTCAAAAGTTTTCAAATCCCTCCAATCAAATTTTGCCACTTATCATTTTTATATTACATCAACCCCACCTTTTGGTTTCTTTTGATTTTTTTTGAGACTCCAAACGCCCCCATAAAATGAACAAAAAGGAACCCTTCAATGTGTACAGAGATGATTAATAATCCTGAAAAGACCTATGATAATATCCCTCCAAATCATCCATCCAAACACTATGGAATTAAATGCCATGCTTTCCTCCATTTCTGAATTCTTGCCCCCTACCAAGACTCAAAAGTAAGCCTCACAATTCTAGGGAACATTTAAGCCAAAGCAAGCCAAATTGCTGTCATATGCAACACACTCCTAGGGTGTATCACTCCTATGCCACTTGGTCTCCACTTTTGTCATCTATATCTATCGGATATATATATATATATATATGATATATGTATATGTGAGGCTTCGTATATGTTTTTACCGAAAAGGCAACCCACTTATTAACCAACTAAGAACCACAGAGGGGGGGTTAGTGATTTCTGGTAGTTAGAAGCTAAGGTTACTCATTGTGAAGTCAAGTTTACTCATTGCTAAGTTAAAGGAATTGGAAGGAATTTCAGATTCTTAATTCCGATTTTCTCAATTTCGAAACTTCTAGTGAGCTTATTGGATCCTTTCTTCTTGTCAAATTCTCCTTTTGATTAATGTAGGAGTTGTAAGTAAATTATATTGCTTAAATGCATGAACAGAGTTGCTTGTGTTGGAAGTTTGAATTTAAAACCAAACATATATTTCTCCTGTACTTTATTAGAAACTAAAGGAAGATGATTTCGTTTACACTCTGGATTAATTGATCTTAGAGTCGTCAGAAACCAGGAAAACTAACACCCATGGCTAAATAAGTCAGACATTAGATTTTTGAAACAAGCCGAGATTGTTTCTGATCAAAAACCAGAAAATTGACCGTTGCTATTCAAACGACCGTGCACACGACCATTTAAACAAACTGGTACGTCTGGTGTATCCACCTCCGTTCACACGCATGTGTGCACGAGACCCCTGTTTGGACACCTGTTCAGATGATGGAGGAATATTATCAAATGATTTTATTCTCTAATTTTATTCTCTAAATATATTATCTTTTAGTACTACTCCATAAGATGAGGTTAGAAGGAACAAAAAGGCTCATCTTGAATAGCAAGAATCTTCAACCAGTAATTGTGCTTCAAAACTAACTTCAAATATTGCAAACGATCACCAATATAATCCCTTGAAAAGATAACAAAAGAGCTTACATATTGGTCCATGAACAAAGCTTCTACAAATTAGTGTGAAGTACACTAAGAATGCAAATCAAGTGATTTGCAAACAAATGATAAGCTCAACAGCTATCATGATAGCCTAACATAGGTCTATTGATGTCAAACAAATATGTATCTAACCAAAAATCGCAAATAGTGGCCAAACACCATCCCTATCAGCAGCTAATGGGATTATCTAGGAAGCACTAAAGACAAGACAAGGAGGAGGAGGAGGTAGAAGAATTTTATTTTACCTAAACCCCCCCTCTTTTTTTTGACAAACTCCACTCTCCTCTTCATATATCTATATAATAAAACACAACCCCTTGATGTGACGGTTGTGTATGTGGCAGCAAAAGGAGGGGAGGGGGATGAGAGAGAGAGACAGAGAGAGAGAGAGAGGCTGGGAGGTTAGGTTTGAAATTCAAATTTGGACCCACGGGAAACCGTGCTTTGCATAGGTGTGAAGCTAGTATATATATACACTCCCTCTCTTCAAAAAAAAAAAAAAAAAAATGACTGAAAAAGGTGTTGCTACTGTAGTAGGCACTGCCAAACAAAGAGAGGCTGCCATCTTAAGAAAACAATACCAGAAATTTAGGAATGGTCCCCGTGTGACTTCAAAAAGGAATTGTCGGATTTTTTTTTCTTTCTTCCATAGAGAGAGAGAGAGAGAGAGAGAGAGATTTTCTTAGAGAGGATAAAAAAAGACAACAAGGGGGATGGAGATCAATTTGGTTGAGACGAACAGATCAAAGTTGTAATTCCACCTGTTTTATAGTAAAACATTAGAGGCTGGAGACCAAAAAGATGGGGGACTTGAGGCTATTTGTGGAGGATTTAATTAAAAAAAATTACGTTAGCTCAAATTGAGCTTGTTTGAATATGCTAAAGAGGATTTTATCCAGGTTTGAAAGCCATCGGTTTTGATACTATATTAGAATTCAAATGCAGAATATATAAAGAGAAAATAAAGAATTGTATTATTGAAGATAGATTAATTACAAGATGTAAAGAACACCTTTATATAGGGAAAGATATCACCAAAAATAAGAAAAAAGCTAAGAGACATAAATCCCTAAATTGGAGCATAAATCAAGGAACAAATCGTGGAGAGAGATTATCAAATGATTTTCTTCTCTAATATATCTTATCTTCTATTAAATTTCATATGAGGTGTGTTCAGGAGCAGAGTCAGAAATTCACATGTGGGTGGGCACTAATTATAAGGCAATTAAATAGTTTAAGTCTTATATACCATATAAACTTTTCACTGACAAAGATAACCAAAAGTCGATAATTTTTTGTTATATTAGATGAGTTGGATACAATTGTATTGGTGTGTATTAGGCTAAAATTTGTTTCGTTTATTGAGTGGGTATAATTGATATTAGACCATTTTTTTTTCTTGGGTGAGCACAATTGATATTTAGCTAATTTTTTTTTCCTTTTCTTTAGTGGGCACCATGAAACACTTACTAAAATATTAATAAATAAATAAATAATAGACAATAAAAAAATTTTGAGGGTGAGCACGTGCCCCCTCTAGGCTAATGCTGGCTCTGCTAGTGGGTGTGTTGTCTGGTACTTTCGGAAAAAGCTAGGTTGGTTAGTCTTCATCCCAAACTCAATAGTTTTTTCCCCTCATTTTGGCTCCTTAATGTTGCAAGCTTGTTTCTAGGTGATCAAAGTTGGCGGCTTGGAAATACACCAATGATAGATTGCCTTCGTAATACATAATGCGCTACAAACCAAGAATGTGAGAGGCATTCTATTGATACTTATGAAGGTTACAATATATGGATGATGTATCAACTGACCTACTCACATGTAGCCATCTGAGCTACAAATTACCTCGAAGATTTTGTGAAGGTATGGTTTCCTAAGACACAAGAGAGTGTTAGCTCGGATATAATGTCATGCAAATTATGCATATTCGCATGTGTCATTCTCTAGCCAATTCATCTTCAAGAGGGAATTGCAAGAGGCTATGGAACATGTTTCCTTCTCATTGGAATAACCATTCTTCAGAGATGTTCTTGTTCTATTGGTTGCTTTTCACATGGGGATAGGCCCCACATGTTCTTTAGACATGTTCCTATTTTACTGGTTGCTTTTCACATGTGTATAGGTCCCACATGTGAACCATCTATATAAACCCCATACTTCTTGCTCACTCTAAAGCATTTGGAAGGATGAGATCAACCCCAAAATATCTTTACAACTCTCTCTTTTTAAAATTACAGAAAGACTGATGATTCTCTAAACATTTTCTCTTTAAGCTCCACAGTGGCTACGGCTTTGAAGATGAGCTCTTCCTTGCCCTACCCATTTTCTCTACGATTTCTACATTATTTTCCTCTCCATTGATGTTTCTATATAGTGGGGGCTGCATCTCCCTCTTTCTATAGCTCTCCCTTCCATTCCCCTCCTCTCGCAAAACACCTTCTTTGAAAATCTCTCTGGCAAGATAAGTTCAAACCTTTTTTCCTTAGCCAAATTGGCACAATTAGACATATAGCTCGAGGTACAAACTATCTACACAAGGTATCATGCAAATCTGGCGCAATGATATCCCTTGCAAGGATTCTTCGTCAAGGGAGATCACAAAGAAACATTTTGTCATAAATAACTAGTTGAGCTCACATTCCAAGGTACATAATCAGAGTAGTGACCCTAAAGATCGGCATCATATTGCCTACGTACCGCACCAAGCGAGTCGCTCTTCCTCTTACTCCAAACAAAAAAAGAAAGTTGTGATATAGAGGCATAGCTTTAAAGCTGGATCCAAGAGGGTTGAAGTTTGATCAAGACTAGAAAGAAAAGTATGAACAGATTGAATTTTGGTGCCTGGGTTGTTCGGAACTCTAGTTCATATCAATCAATTTCGGTCTCTTGTTTCAAGGGGAAAAATTTTGGTGGTGTCAATTCTTAGTAGGCACTTTGATGATGCTCATACAGTTTGCAAATATTGTAGCTCAGTTATTCTGCCAAACATGAAGTATGACCCTCGAGGTTTTCATGTTGAGCCCCTCGTGTATGATGAACATTGAAAAATGTAACAATTGTGCCAGACTTGAGTTATCTCGCCGAGCTAGTGCCTTCAAAAAATACTCATTAAGGTGGTGCCTTTAAGCTATAGTCCTTGAAGTGGTGCCTCTAAGCCTTTGTATTTTCTTTCGTTTTAATTCTTTTTTCTCACCAACCAAATAGTTAGGACTTGGCTCCAAAAAATTGGCATCAGAACAATGGAATCTTGTTATGGAAAAGTCTCAAGATCCTGCAATGGATAAAGAAGAAATTTTCAAAGAATAACTTCTACAAATTCGAGACTCCATTAGTAAACTCAAACTAATAGAGGAACGAGGCAGAATATTGGATCAAAGGTTAGAAGTTCTACCTTACCAAATTTATCACAATCCAATTAGTGGAACTACACAGAATCATAGATCATATGTTAGTGTGGGAGAAAAAAAGCAGAGATTTCATGGAGCAATTATGCAATTTAAAGCAAGAAGCTATAGTTGCAGAGTTCAGTTTGAAGCGGGGGTGAACCCAGGAATTCATGTGGGTGTACACTAATTACAAGACACATAAATAGTTTAAGTGTTATATACTATATAAAATTTTCATTGACAGAAAGGGCCAAAAGTCGATATACATGGGGTATAGAAGTAAATAAAAACCTATAAAAAGGTTCTAATTAAACCCTTTTACAAAAAATGAGACTTGATATAGCCATATACAATTGGCCTCATCGGGATTTCATATGTTGATAGCATTGCATAACTTCATTATCAATGTAATTGAAAATGTCTTTCTCCATATATACAATCAAGTTACCGATCATCCATTGATCGCCCATCTGATTACGCAATCGATTCTTCACAATTTTCATAGCCAAAATCAAACTCATAGAGAGTTCATCAGGTCTTGTAACCTATTTTTTATAGTGAAGACCATTTGGGTGGTTTCCGAAATTGGACCCGGAGTTTTTCTTTTACTAGTTGGTAAAGGATTTCTTCGTTATCAATCTTGTGCTCTAATTTGATTGATTGTAGTGTTCTGGAAAGTTCATCTAATTTTGTCTCAAGTCATGTCTTCCCTCCAAAAATATGTGAATATTTGAGTTTAGATAGGTTGTTGGGTCGAAGAAGAAGCTCACTAAGGATTATCGATGACGACAATGATGTTGTAGTTGACTTCTTAACAATGATGATGATGAAACTCACTAAGGATTAATGTTCTCAATTGAAGATTGCATCACAATTTTGTATTCATCAAACTCAAAACTTCAACTAATAAGAAGACTATAAATATATATTGGAGATAGTGGTTTCATAAACGGTGACTAGGCTTCCAAAGTCATAAAATTTGAAACTATGACCAATAAGATCACAAAAGTCCAATATCAATCACATAAGTTAAGTAGGCCAATTGAGTTATTAAGAAGTAACACGTTTCTGCTTTGTCTACGTTGATCTAAAATCCATGGAAGCTTCAACTGGAAGTAGCACAAGATGAATTAAGCAAACAATGCCTCCCGCGTATTTCAAAATGAAATAGAATAGTAATACCCATACCATACCCAACCTCAACCTGATAGCTATGAGTCTATGACAATTGGTTCAAGGAAATTATCCAACAGAATTTTAATGTTTATTCTATACGTGAATTGCCTACTAACCAGCGCCATGTTCCCTGACAAAACCCGATTGCTGTACAAGGTTTTTAAACAGCCAACCCATCTAACCAAAAGTTACGCCTTGAACCCAAGGCATACAAACATTTAGTCACTCTTTTATCGGGAAAAAAAATCTAGTTTTTCACAGCCAACAATACCCAAATCCTGAAATTCTCATACAAAGAAAGATTACAAAAAGGCAATATGATTTTCTCTCAAACAGTAATACATGCAATTAAGTCCGATCTGAGTATTCAGTAACCGAATCAGAACATTCAAAAGATTCACTGCATACATAAGGATCTATACATACGGGTGTTGAAAATAGGAAAGAAGGTAAAAGATGCAACCTTACAGATAGGACAGGTGACTTTGAGGGCAACCGCACGGGCCTCAAGCTGAGACCCTTTTGCCTTCTGATTCCTCTCCGCGTTTCGCTTCTGCGCTTCGATCTTCTGCTTTCCCCTCGTCATCTCTCTCTGGACCTCTCCCTTCCTTTGGGCTTCTCAAAAGCACAGAGACTTTTTGCTGGGTTTGAAAAGAATGGTAAATTATACCGAAACGGTCTTAGTTACGAAAAATTACGCTCATACCCCCTTCAAATGAGAATTTTTTTTCCTGGTACTTTAATAAAAAAATATAAGAAATACTGCTAAGTTGAAACTAATTACCAAAATACTATTAATGAAAACTCACTTTCATAATACCTTTTTACTAAACCTAAACACGCATTTTGAAAGTACACTTTCTATGTAATATGCTTTATCATGAAAATGCACTTTCATTTTGTATTTTTCTCTAGCAAGAGAATGCATTTTGATATTAGGTTTTTTGATAAATTTAATAACTTATACTCATACTCCTTCGCTACAACACTCCAATATGTCTTTACACTCTCTCACTCCCCCTCTTTCTTTCTTTATATATATATATATGCATATGCTCTCTCGCTCTCCATTTGAATGTTAATTGCCCTCAGTCACCGTCATTCAGGCAACGGTCATTACCAACACTGGAGAAAGTGAATGACAACACTACCACCCTCTCAACTTCTCTCTAGGTAATACATATATATGTATATATATATACATTTTCATGTTTTTTCATTATGACTATATGTATATGATATATATATATATATATATATATATATATATATATATATATATATATATATATATATAATCTACCTCTAGTTTTTATTCATATTTAATTGATATTTTCTTGAATTGGGTGTCATTCAAACCTATTGTCTTTTCTCATGTTTTGGTGAGATTAAGTTTGATAAATAAACGAGTTTTGATGTATTATAGTGTTGGGGGGAGAAGTTTTTAAGTCTAGTAGAAAACGCAATATCAAAATGTATTTTTCTAACTGGGGTAAAATGCAAAATGAAAGTGTATTTTTGGTGCAACTAAAATACAAAGAAAACACAAAATCAAATTGCATTTTTAGGTTTAATAAAAACGTATTAAAGTGTGCTTTTATTAATAGTAATCTAGCAAATATTTTCAAATAGATAGTATTTCTTAGATTTTTTTATTATAATAACAACAAGACAAAAAAATTCTTCAAATGATCAAAAGCGCCGATATTATTGCAATAATTGGGATATGAATTTGCACATAGAAAAGAAAAATTAGTAAAAGTAGCGGGAAAGTAAAATTAAGTGAAGAAGGCAAATTTCTTGAATTGATCGAGAAAAATGAGATAATTAATAATTAGAAAATAATTTTTAGTTGTTAAGTATAATAAAATACCATAAATTAGTAATTTTATTTCCTATTCACTTTTCACTTCCTTTCACAAATTCATGCTCTAAATATAACTTAAAAAAGTAGATTACAATTGTGTCTTTCTTTATTTTATTACATATTTTCTATACTACTATAAAAAATGTATATTCCTCACTTTCAATCTTTCAAATATGCCTTCTAATAAATTGGTTTAGTGGCCACAAAAATAACAAAATAATGACCGTCTAGTGTAACGTAAAATTAAAATCCGATATGTAAGCATTTGATATTTCTGATATAAAATCCATTAATATGATAATAAGACAATGTACTTTTCACCAAGTAGCATGATAATTATACAGGGATAGAAACTAGACCTTCCGACTCTTGAATTGGTTAGGGTTGCATCATCTACTTAGCTTGAGAGCTCATGAAGGCTGTCATTGAGAAGTGCTTTGTCATGTAGTTTACTTTAGAAATTGTCTATCATCGAATAAGGCTTAGTCATTTTCTTTGCTCTAAAGGCTGTTAGGGTCAAGACTCTGTTGTTAGAGAGCTTCAAAGCACTATTGGAAGCTCTTTTAAAGCTCTTGGAGGTTATGCTAAAGAGTTGGGGGTGACCCCTTTTTATAATGGAAAATAGGATTGCTAATTGGCTATCCTAACAGATAGGCCATAGGGCAAGGAACCCTTTTATAGTCACATCCTTACATGCACCATTTAAGTGCGTAGAGCTCACACGCCCTCGTTTAGGCATATACATGAACTACTTCATTACATGAACTACTTTATTTTCAGTTGTAAGTACTAATGGTCTTATTGATAAAAGCTCATCACCAACTTTTGACCTTGATCGGGGACATACCCCTTATTTTTGGTGCTCAAGAATCTTTGGTTAGCTTGAATCGTCCAAATTCTTTGCCTGTTTGTACAAACTTTGAGAAATCCTGTCTGTTAATGTTTCTATCTGCTTGACATGGTACTTATACTTCTGTAATTTATCAATCGTTCTTGAATCTCATCATTGTTGATCATTTTGATCATCTTGAATGCTTCGAACAATTGTAATGGTACTTATATTGATTGATGCAATTCTCAAGACAAATCATTTTATATTATTATTCCAATCTTAGCTTGTAATGAATTGATCAAACATGAGGAACATGATAATTTTTATAACAGTAGAAGGTAATTTGGGCAAGGAAAGAACTCATGGAAGAAGCTAAAAAGAGAATGGAAAATACGTGAAAAAAGAAAAAGAAGCGAAAAAAAAAAATTCAAGTTGGAGTGTATCTGAATACACTTCTCAAGCATCCAGATACACAAGAGACTGTTACAAAAGAATCAAGCAAAACCTATATTCAAATGCAACAAAATGGTATCCAAATGCAACTGTAAATCCAAATACCTCATATACATATCCAGATACTATTTTTTGTTGAAACATTTTCTTGAAGGTTGAAGATTAACATTAAGACGTAGCCAAAGAGTATTTGGATACCATCTTTTAACCAAGAGTGATTTATATATATCAATCAATTTATCTTCTGACCGTCATTTTCAACTTTTCTCTTTTGTTGCCTAGTAATGTGTTCACAAAATATTCACTATATATATCACTATATATATTGTAGGAACGAACAGTGCAAGAATTTGAGTCTCGGTATTTTCGTAGTACGTGAAAATAATTTTAAGTTTTAAAATTTAAAGGTTACAAGTTAACTGTTTATATTTCATTTTTTAGTATTAAGTTTTATTAATTATAATTTGTGGACTAATTAAATGTTTAATTTTCAAGTTTGATCGGTATCATTTGCATTTTAAAAATTATTTCTTTTTTATTTTTGTTTTTTAGTTGTAGTATAAATCTTGAGACACATAAACTTTCTCTAATGTTTTTGTTACAACATCTAATGTATTGTACATATATAATAATAATTATTTATTTTGGTTAGAAGATTATCTAATTATATTGGTATTTGTTAATGTGGGTTTTATGAGTGTGATTGATGAAATTAATACAGCTCATATACAGGTGCCCATAAAATGTGATTTATACATGCATTGAAAAAAATTATATTTTTAGTGACCCATAGATAGTGATTTGAGACAATTTTTAATGATCACTTTATTTACTTTTAGTAACCGCTTTTGACGATTACTATATCTTTTATATGATTTTTTAAGACAATCTTTTAACTCTTGTTTAGTAACATTTTTGTCTTTTGATTTTTTGTTTATGTTTCTAAAATTTGTAAACTGGCAACAGAAATATGTTTGTTAAATTTATTTATATATTTTTGTTTCCAAAAAAATAAAAACTTAAACAGAAGAATGTAAAAAAAAAAAATATTTTCACTCTATTTTTTTTTTCAATTACTAACATTTTGTCAATTTGAACACTTTGTCCATTTTTGTTACATAATATTAAAATGAATTATTTTACTAAAATACTACACTAAAATTATTTTTAATAAAAAATATAATTAAATTAAATTAATTATCTAAATTAATATGAAATATATTTTATTAAATAATTTCTAATAAATAATTAACTTAATTAATTACATTTAATTTAATTAATTTAATTAATATAAAAAATACTTTATTAACTTTTTTGGATAAATAATAAAATTTAATTAACTTAATTTAATTTAACTAAATAATTAATCTAAGTTAATTGATTTAATTAATATAAAATATATTTTATAAATTTATTTTTAATAAATAATTAATTTAACTTAAATTTAATAATTAATTTAACTAATATTGAATATAATTTATTAAATTATTTTTAATAAATACCATAATGAAATTAATTAATTTAATTTAATAACAATTTAATTAATTTATTTTTGTGAAATATATTTATTAGATTATTTTTAATAAATAATAAAATAAAATTAATTAATTTAATCAATATGAAATATATTTTGTTAATACGATAATCTTACCAAATTGCCCTTTAGTGATTGCTTTTAGGCAGTGGTTAGATGTTAGTGACTATCACAAAGGGGTCACTAAAGGAAGGCGATCACTATAACTATAAGTCTTATTTTTAGTAGTTTGGTAAAAAAAATCGGGATATACCTGTGAATATATATATATATATATATATATATATGTTTATGTAATATTATTTATTATTTATATAAAAAGTTATTATTGTATTGTCATTTTCAACTCTCTCCCAAATATGCGGATTTGTATAGATTGAGAAATTCTAAAGTTGAAATACAACTTTCGGAGTTGGAGTTTCAACCTTTGAATTTTTATGAAATTTCATTTAAAAATCAAAATTAAAAATTTTTATTCATTTAATAAACATCCATAAAAATTCAAAAATTAAAAAAACAATTTCATCTCTACAAATTGAATTTCAATTTTAAAATTCTCTCATCCGACACATGCACACAAATCCCTTAACCCTTTATCAGATTCTAATTTAGTTAGTGTAGTGTACATATTGAGAATCCTTTTTGAGTGGAAAATCAAGTAACTTAATTAATTAATGGTCTTAAAAGCATCATTAAGGAGACAAGCATTAAAGGTACTTAATTTGAAATAAAACCATGCATTTATATGCCGCGCTAAGTACATAAGTGTTGCTAGTATATACTAATTCTTCTCACTTGCAGATCCCAAATAAATTAACAGAGCCTTTAATTAGAACTACCAAATATTATATATTTTATTTGGAATAAGTGAGTAAAGACAGTAAAGACACATCACTTTAACATAAAATTCAAATATTCTAATAATACCGTACATTACCCATTTCCTGAGACATGGAGATGTGGTTCTTTCTCTTTGCATGTCTTTGCCTTTGCATATCACTTCATTCCCTCGCAAGTCTTTTTCTACGTCCCAGAAAGCTTCCACCAGGCCCTCCTACTATACCCTTGCTCGGCAACTTACTATGGCTACTCAAGTCCTCCCAAGATTTCTCCAACATAGAGCCCATCCTTCGCCGCCTCGGCGCCAAATACGGCCCCATTCTTACTCTCCGAATCGGTTCCCGCCCCGCCATCTTCATAACCACTCGCGAAGCCGCCCACCGGGCCCTCGTCCAAAACGCCACCGCCTTCGCCAGCCGACCCACCGCCCTCGAAACCTCCCGAATGATATTCAGCAACCACCGTACCGTCACGTCCGCACCCTACGGACCACTGTGGAGGATTCTTCGCCGGAACCTCGCCGCCCTCCTCCACCCTTCCAGGCTGAAACAATTCTCTGACGCTCGCAGGTGGTCCTACGACGTGCTGAAGAACAAACTGCTCGAATCGAAGCCGGGAGAGGCCATCCTCGTGCAGGACCATTTTCAACACGCCATGTTTTGCTTACTCGTCTACATGTGTTTCGGAGATAAGCTCGACGAGAAGGTCGTCCGAGAGATAGAGGCGGTCCAACGCCCTATTCTGACAAATTTCATCAGATTCAATGTGCTGAATTTCATGCCGAAGTTGGGGAAGATTGTTTTCCGAAACCTCTGGAAAGAACTCCTAGAGATCGGCCGAAACCGAGAAAACGTCATCCTCCCGCTGATAACCGAGCGTCGCCAGAAAATGAAGAAGATCGATCGACGATTCGTCGTCTCCTACGTCGACACACTTTTCGATCTCCAACTTCCCGCAGAAAACGACGGCGGCGGCGGAAGAGAGTTATCGGCCGAAGAGATGGTGAGTCTGTGTTCCGAGTTCATCAATGGGGGCACCGATACATCCACCACCACATTACAGTGGGTAATGGCGAACCTCGTGAAATACCAGGAAATACAAGAGAAGCTACTCAGAGAAATCAAGGCAGTTGTGAAAACGGGAGAAGACATCAAAGAAGAACACCTGGAAAGAATGAATTATCTGAAGGCCACGGTGTTGGAGACCCTGAGAAGGCATCCGCCAGGGCATTTCATATTGCCTCGGGCGGTGGTAAAGGACACCGTGTTGGATGGGTACGACATACCCACGAGTGCTATGGTGAATTTCACGGTGGCGGATATGGGGTGGGACCCGCGCGTGTGGGAAGATCCGATGGAGTTCAGACCAGAGAGATTCTTGAGTGAGGATGGAGGAGAGGTGGAGAATTTCGACTTAAAGGGTGTTAGGGAGATTAAGATGATGCCTTTTGGTGCTGGGAGAAGGGTTTGCCCTGCCATTAACTTGGCTTTGCTTCATCAGCAATATTTTGTGGCCAATTTGGTGAGGGATTTCCAGTGGACTGCAGAGGGTGGGGAGGAGATTGACTTGACTGAGAAACAAGATTTCACCATGGTCATGAAGAATCCACTTCGAGCCGTCATCTCCCCAAGGGTCAACTGAATGAGTTGTACTTCTTCTTTCTTTATTATTTTATTTTATTTTATTTTATTTTCAACAGTGTAGAAGTAGGTATGTTGTTTTAATTTACCGTGAAATTAGACAAAATAAAAGATTAATTGCAGCTTTGAAACCTATCATAAAAAATATTATCTTATATATTTTTTTGAAAAACTTACGTTACTTGATGTGCATTTAGAGTATAAAAAATTAGTATAAATTAATATATATATATATACATAATATTTTAATTCATGTAATGTATGAAAAATTAATTATTTATAAAAATTTATTATATTTTATAAAATTTCAAACAAAGATTTATTTAGTAAGGGGGAGGAGACCAAATATCAAGACCCACCAAAAATTGACTATAATTATGGGTGAGGCCCAGGTTTCTCATAATCCCTAGGGGTGAGCATTGGTCAGTACGGTTCAAAAATGATAACTTTCATAACTGAATCGAATATTTTTAAAAATTAGAAATGATAACCAAACCAACCAAATAATATTTATTAACCAAATATTAACTGAACTGAATTATTTTGATTTAGTTACGATCGGTTCGGTTAAAGTTATTAATTTACATATATTTTTTATAATTTAGTTATAGAGATACAATAACAATTTTTTATTTTAAGTTCAACAAAAAATATAATGTCATCGAAGCATTAAAATTTTAAATTTTAAATTACAAAAGCCAATATATGTTTCTATTAAACCATAACTAAGAAAATAAAATTCTGAAACTAAGAAAAAAAACAGCTTGAATTAAGAGAAAATAAAAAAAAACAAAAATATGAGTGAAAATTAAAGTGGCAGTGTATAATAGTGTATACTAAAAGACGTAAGTAATATATTATATATTTGATCATTCAAAATTTAAAAAGCATGGCATTTCAAAAGTTAATTATATTTAATACTATATAAAATTATTTATTGAAACCTGAGAATGAATACTTTAATAGTTCTCTTTGGAATTTTAAAAGTCATGAAATTTTAAAAGTTAAGTGTATTAAAATCAGTTAATTATGGTTTTAAAAATTCAAAATCATATCTAAAACCAATAACCATTATTTTAAAAAAAAATTAACCGAACCAACCATTATTAAAATAATAACCAAACCAAACTTTTTAAATTTGGTCGGTATAGTTTGAAAACTAAAATTTGACCAGATTATGCACACCCCTAATAATCCCACACATATTTCATCCCCACTTACGGGCATCTATAATAATTCTAGCAATTGCGGGTGGGGGGAAGGTTCCTCATAGTCCCACATAACTCACTCAAGGATAGACGTAGGCCGAGCCAGACTTCACCTATAAAAGTTCATACCTAGCTTTTGGATATAAAAGTTCATACCTAACTTTTGAATTCCAAACCCATACACTTAACACCATTTACTTTTCAAATATTTTTTTAAATTATATTTTTAGCTAAAAAATAATATAAAAATAAATAGCTTAGTACTAAAATAATTATTTTTAAATAAAATATAAATAAATCAATATATAAATATATAAAATATTAAAAAATTATTTTTTAATTAAATTGAGCTGGGCTTGGACCAAGTTTAGCAATCCAAAGCTCGATCCATTTAGCTAAACAGGTTTAAAATCTTGCCCAAACACGAAATAAATAGACAGCTCGAGCTTGGGAATTCAGACCTTTATAAGGCATATAAGTTACAATACCAGCATTTTATGCCACCTATGTGAGAGATATGCATCTCACATCATGCCCAGGCTATGTAACCTTGCATCCACGCAAGCAAGTTTAGTCTTTTCGTCCTAAGAAAGCACTGAATGGTTTCGTCTCTTCCTACGCCGCAAAAGATAAAGGGTATATCGTAGACTCCTATACCATGGGTTACATGCATTGGAACACTCATCCCTAAAAACCTGATATTACAGAAAGATAATACAATAATCTACTTATAAAAAAAAAATACAATAATCTACTACAAACACATAACAAGGATTATCCAAATTTATATAAAATTCTTTTAAAAGATTCTTGTAAGAACTTTTTTAGTTATATAATATTGTTAGAATTATGACTCACATTCGTTACACTCAGACATTAGAAAAGGGGCAAATGCTAGAACAAAGTGAAGGCATTTGTCCATTTTGGTTCACATCATTTCATGAGAATGCAAAAAAAGTTAGGGGTGCGGAGGACTTGCCTCCCGTGGTATGGTACAATAGTACAGTAGCTCACTGAGAGTTGTAGGGACTTGCTACTAAATGTAGTGTTTGAATGTGAATAAGCAAAATTGAGTGTCTACACGATTACTTTGGACATTCACAGTGCGTGGATATCAGAGAATGAGTCATCACATCAACAACTCAGGCATTGAGAGTTGTGCCATCACAACTTATGTAAACATTACATACCTACAAAAGGGGAGGGGCCACCCAAAAATAGAATTATTTCACAAGCGAGGCATTGATGATCTCTTGTCGACTTTGATTTACCCATGCTTGGTGTGCATATTGGAGTGTGAATATGAACGAAGAAAGCAATTAGAAAATAAGAAATCAACACACAGAATTTAACGTAGTTCGGCCAGAATACCTATGTTCACGATGGTTGGAATATTTTTCTTATAAACGGTAAAATCTCTTGTAGGGTTACATAGTACCAAAAAAAAAAAAAAAAAAAAACACACACACACACACACACACACTAAAAAACCTTGACCCTGTCAATAAGACCAAAATACCCATACTGTACAACAATACATGTACCCCTGTGGAGGATTTTCCTACGCTCTACTCCGCCCCATTACGTGAGGGGGCCTAACAACCTGCTCACTATACTCCACTACGTTATGTTCCAGAAACTCTTGTCCCTTCCTAGTTTTCCAGTCTGAATATGAACCACATATCACAACAATCTCTACCTTGGTGAATATTCACACCTTAGGAAATTCTGCAGAACTCTACTTGGAACGAGTAAGTTGGGGGAAAACTGTCTCCTATCTTGCACCTGGAGACATTTGATCAAGTTCAAATAATGCTTGAACTTTTCTATAGTAATTGACTTTGTCAACATGTCTACTACATTCTCTGATATATGAACTTTATTAATAACTAGTTCACCCGAATTAAGCA
Source organism: Vitellaria paradoxa (assembly GCA_019916065.1). NCBI lineage: Eukaryota > Viridiplantae > Streptophyta > Magnoliopsida > Ericales > Sapotaceae > Vitellaria > Vitellaria paradoxa. Next base: position 40,779,719 of record CM034235.1, read on the forward strand.
ACTCCCTGATTTTGTAAAATCTTACGTTAATGTGCTTCGTTCTAGCATGGTACACCTAATGCTTTACTAAGAAAATAGTTCTCTAACTGTCACACCAACGCTTCACTCTTCCTTATTCAATGTCCAGTTCTGTGATTAGCCTTTTCAACCATAAAGCTTTCTTAGTAGCTTCTGTCATTGCCATGTATTTTGCTTCAGTTGTGGATAGTGCAATAGGTGACTGCACCATAGATTTCCAACAAATAAGTCCACTAGCTAGAGTGAACACATAGCCTGTGTTAAATCTTCTATCATCCAAGTCTCCTGCATAATCAGCATCCACGTACCCCTGAACCAAAACTCTACATTCTGCTGCTCAAACATAATACCCCAATCTGTTGTGCCTCTTAAGTACTTGAGAATCCATTTTACTGCCCTCCAGCGCTCTCTTCCTGGTTTTGCCATATATTTTCTTACCATGCTTACTGCATGTACTATGTCTAGTCTAGTGTACACCATGGCATCCATCAAATATCCCACTGCACTAGCATACGACACCTTTGACATATCTACAACCTCATCTTCAGTCTTTGGATACTGAGAGACTGACAACCTGAAGTGACCCTGCCAAAGTGTACTAACTGGTTTTACATCTACCATGCTGAACCGCTTAAGTACCTTCCGCATATAATTGGTTTGAGACAGCCACAACTTTCTGGACTTCCTATCCCAGTGAATTTCCATACCAAGAATCTTCTTTGCAGCCCCTAAGTCTTTCATTTCAAACTTCTTACTCAATAGTAATTTCAATCTGTCTAGTTCAATCTTGCTTTTTGCAGCTATCAACATATCATCTACATAGAGCATCAATAGGATATAAGAACTATCATCAAATACCTTATAGTAGACACAACAATCATACTTACGGTAAGTGTAGCTAATCTGGATCATATACGTGTCAAACTTTTTGTGCCACTGCTTGGGAGACTACTTAAGCCCGTACAATGACTTCTTTAGTTTGCAAACAAGATGCTCAGTACCTGGTCTTGCAAACCCCTCTTTCTGCTCTATGTAAATCTACTCCTCCAAATCTCCATGAAGAAACGTGGCCTTTACATCTAGCTATTCCAACTCCAGATCATAGTGTGCTACCATAGCCATCACCACTCTGATGGAGGTTTGTCTAACAACAAGATAGAACACCTCATCATAGCTAATCCATTTTCTTTGTGAGTACCTCTTTGCTGTAATCTGGCCTTAAATCTTTCTCATTGTTTTTCTGAAATAGCCTCTATATTTCGATAGACCCATTTGCACCCAATCGATTTCTTTCCCTTTAGAAGTTCTTCTAACTCCCAAGTACTATTCTTGTGTAGAGACTTCATCTCTTCTACCATAGCTTCCATCTACTTATTTTTCTCCTGGTAACTACCAGCCTCTTGAAAAGTAATAGGATCACTGCTATAGGTAATAAGACCATAAGAAACGATATCTTCAAAACTGTATTTCACTGGTGGCTTAATAGCACATCATTGTCTACCCAAAGCAATGGACTAGTGCACCTGGTCAACTGTATCATCTCCACCTAGAAGACTGGCTTCTTTATTAGAATCGTCAAATTCAATCGGTACTACCTATTTATTACTGCGACTGTCATCGATTGAATCACTAGTTTTACTCTCGTGAAAAGCGTTAAGTATAGAAGTTTCATCAAACTTCACATCTTGACTGATCACCTTCTTCTTTTGTTCAAGATCCCAAGATTAAAACCCTTTAACACCTTTCTTATACCCGAGAAAAATGCACTCCCTGGACTTCAAGTCAATTTTGGACCTCTCATCACTAGACACACAAACATACGTAGGACACCCGAAAATTCTCAAATTTGAATAATCAACCTCGTGGTTAGACCATACCTCTTTAGCAACTTTGTTGTTCAATGCAATTTGTGGTGATCTATTTATGATGTGACAAGCTATGTCAATGGCTTCTACTTAGAAACTCTTTGGAAGCCCTATATTCAGCCTCATATACCTTGCCCTTTGTGTAAGTGTCTATTCATCCTCTCAGCCATACCATTTTGTTGTTGAGTCTTCCAGACTTTAAAATGTATTTGAATGCCCTACTCATCACAAAAGTTCAAAACTTTTTTTTCTTTGTATTCTGTACCATTATCAGACCTCAAGTATTTGATCTTTCTTCCCGTTTGATTTTCAACTTCAACTTTCCATAATTTGAACTTGGCAAAGGTTTCAGTTTTGTGTTTCATGAAATGTACCCAAACTTTTTGAGAGAACTCGTTAATAAAGGTGACAAAATACTGAGCACTACCTTTAGATGGTTCTCTCACTGGTCCCCACACGTTTGGGTGCACATAATCCAGCACACCATGAGTAATATGCTTAGCCTTCTTGAACTGTACCTTACACTATTTCCCGACGACACAGAATTTACAGAAATCTAACTTACATGTCTTTGCCCTTTTCAGTAGATTTCTCCTTACTAATTCCTTCCTACCACGCTCCCCAATATAGCCCAATCGCATATGCCATAATAATGAGTCTTCTGATTCAGATTCTATAACTGATACTCCACCTACAGCCGTACTTCCTATGGGTTTGTAGATGTTTCCTGACTGCTTTTGACCTTTCATAACTACCATGGCTCTTTTTGTAATTTTCAAGACTCCACCTTCTGACTTATAATTGTAGCCACTGGAGTCCAAAGTATCTAGAAAGATAAGGTTCTTTTTTGAATTTTGGTACGTGCCTGACATCACCCAACACCCTTACTAATCTATCAAACATCTTGATTTTAATAGTTTCCTACCTGGTAACCTTACATGTAGGGTCGTTACCCATTAAAACAGAATCGTAATCTACTAAACAATAAGAGTCAAACTAATCTTGGTGTGGAGATATGTGATACAAACAACCAGAATCTAATACCCACGAGTCATGCAACCGATCAAGATTACCTACTGAAACTGACAGCATATCTCCATCTTTAGAATCTAAATCATTTTGTGTAATGTTAGTAGAACTTGAACTGCCTTTAGATTTCTTCTTGTCTCTTTGTTTCAATTTTGGACAATCCCTTTTGTAGTGACCTATCTTATGGCACTTATGACATTCAATGCCCTTTAAATTTCCACCACGTGATTTAGATCTTGAATTAGACTGTCTATTAGTATTCCTTTCCTTCTTCTTTCCCTGATCAAAACTTTCTTTCTCCACGAGCCCTACTCATTGAGTACTCTCATTGTTACTTAGCCTTTGTTGATTAAAAGAAAGTAGAGCAATTAACACTTCGTCCAGATCTAAGGTTTTTTTCCCCCAGCAATATGGTCACAAGATGTTCATATGAAGCGAGAAAAGATATTAACAACATCAGGGCCTTGTCCTCATATGTGAATGTAACTTCAAGCTTCTGCAAATCACTAATAATCTGATTGAACGTGTTTATATGGGTGACCAGATCTGTACCCTCCAACATCTTCAGTCTATATAGCTTCTGCTGGATATACAATTTATTGGTGAGTGATTTTGACATATATCAACTCTCCAATTTCTTCCAAACATCCGCCGGAGAACTCTAATCCATCACGTGATACATAACCTCGTCTGCCAAATAGAGTTGAATCGTAGTGACGACTCTTCCTTCGAGTTCATCCCAATCTGCTTGGCTTGTTCCTTTAGGTTTCTTACCAGTAAGAGCTTTCATCAACTCCTGTTGCGTCAACAAATCCTTCATATGCCTCTGCCATAATGTGAAGTTTCCAGTTCTATCAAACTTTTACCACGTTGAATTTTGCCATTGTAGAAGTCCTAGCCATATCAACCGCGACTCTGATACCAGTTTGTAGTGTGAATAGGAATGAAGAAAGCAATTAGAAGGCAAGAAATCAGCACACAGAATTTAACGTGATTTGACTAGAATGCCTACGTCCATGATGGCTGGAATATTTTTCTCATTAACGGTAAAATTCCTTGTAAGGTTATATCGTACAAACAAACACATAAACACACACGCACGCACGCACACACGCGCGCGCACACACACACACACACACACATATCATAAAAAACCCTGACTCTGTTAATACAACCTAAATACCCATACTATACCATGAGAGGCGTAGCCCACGCAACAACACGTGTACCCCTGCAGAGGAATTTCCTATGCTCCACTTCGCTCCATTATGTGAGTGAGCTTAACAGCCCACTCACTACACTCTGCTACGTTCTACTCTGGAAACTCCTTGTCTTTTTTTAGTTCCCCAATCTGAATATGAACCATATATTACAACACATATTTTTTAATCTGTCACAATCCATAAAAATATAAATCTTAGCAGTTGGAAGAGATGGCCAGGGTATTGATCCAACAAGTGATTGCTCTGGTTGTAAAAAATCAACCCCAAAACCTATCACTGAATCAATCTTCAGAGGACAAAGAATATTCAGATAGGGAGTATATGTTTAATCATTTTGATATTTCTTTTGGAAAAGAGGAATATTTAAAGTAAGAACTTCCTGGAAATGAGTTTTTGTTCACATTAATAATTACTTCATATCAAATTATAAATTGGAGTAAATCGCCTGTATTCGATGAAAAACAAAATATTGTTGAAGAAGACATAAATGAAATCTTGTCAACAACATCCTCTTATAATGATCATTCTTAAAAGGATTTTTTGAAGATCCATTAATTACATAATTGGAGAAATTTGCGAAGATTACAATTGATATTTTGGTGAAGATTTTATTTTTCTCAATGGTTAAATCATATCTCCATAATAAAAAATCAATGTTGTATGAAAATCCAAATTCGAGAACGAATTTTTTCCAACATGAGGAGAATGATGCAAGTAAAGAATTATTGCAATATTCTATTAAGAAAATTTCCTACTTAATTTAGATATTCATTAGAAAATCATATTTAGATATCAATTTTATTTAAGATTAATTTTAGAATATCTACTTATATTTCTAATTATCTTCTTAAAATATATTATTTAACTTAGTAATAAAGTTGAAAATTTTTTAGAGTTAATAGTTAGTTTGTGTCCTTATTTTACATTATTTTTTTCCTATTTTGGTGATGTTTTATTAGTATTTTCTCTATTTAAACTTTGTAAACCTATAGGACTCTTGGTTGATTTTTTTGATTAATAAAAATATTATTAGAGAGTTGTTCTCTATAAGAAATCTGTATTATTTTTAGGTATTCTTAGACTAAATAGAAATCCACAGTCCATCTGCTCAATCTCTTGCTTTCATCATCTTCCACCCTGGATTAGTTAGTGTTAGAGCTTATGGTACCACGTGACCTAAAGAAGAGTCTTTGTAACGATCCGCGAGTTACCGCTGTTGAACAGGTTCTTGAACGCGATGAAGTCGCATGAGAGAGACGATGGGAGGAGCATTTCCAACGGCTAAAAGATATTGTTAGATCCTTGGCCCAGTAGTTTTTTGCTTTTGTTGTCGAAGAACAACCTCAACCATACAACCTATCCATGTCTCAATCTTCGGAGAGCGAAGAGTATTCAAAAAGGAAATTTGAATATTCAGATGATGAACTTTCTGAAAAAGACTCTCGATTCACATTAACAATGATTCCCGATTCAATTATTGATTGGAGTAAACAACCTATTTTTGACGAAGAACCCCTGATGGTCGAAGTTTCAAAAAACTATGTTAAATTTATTGAACAAGAGATACATGTCGGTTTAAATTCTTTTTCTTTTGAACCTCAAGTAAATTGGGATTGACATCCAATATATGATGAGTATATTGGGCTGGGTTCTCTCGGTGACAAGAGTGCTCTCCAGTCTTTTGTTCAGGAAGACAAATTTTCAACTACTTATTCCGTGGATTCTGAGAATGTATTGAGTGAAAGTATAATTTATGATTAAAGTCAACTATAGAATGAAAATTTTGCAAAAAAGATCTTATTAAGTGAAGAGAAAAAGATATAGGGTTATCCAAGGGAAATCAATTGCACAAAAGGACATATGGGCATGGTGGTTCAATAGAGTGGTCAAGTTCAAAAATTAATGAAACATAAAAATCTGAATTCGATAGCAAATTTTTTCCAACATGGGGAGGATAATGCAAACTATATTGCTTTATAGTATTTGGAAAAGAAAAATTATGACAAGTTTTGATTTGCCCATAAGTTTTAGTATTTTTCATTTTTAGAATATTTTTATTTTTTAATTATGTTAGGATTAATTTTCTTTACTCAGATTCTTTTTTTCTTTTCTTTTTTTTTAAGATTTATATTTAGGGGTGGAAACAAACCGAGCTTTTATCGAGCTATTCGAGCTCGGCTCGGTAAAAGCTCGATTCGAGCTTGGTTCGTCAAATATTCGAGCCGAACTCGAGCTTGGTTCAAGGCTTGATAAGAAATCGAGCCGAGCTCGAGCCTCTTAAGGTTCGGTTCGTCAGGCTCACGAGCCTAGTCAAAGATGTGAAAACTACGTCGTTTTTTTCTTAGCCTGAAACCCAAAATTCTTAGCGTGAAACCCAAAAAACCTCAGCCTTCAGTCTTCAATCTTCATACGGCGTCCTTCGTTCGAAAAAAAGCCCTAACCCGCAGCACCTACCTTACATCTGTCATTTTCCTTTTGTATGTTGAGAAGAAGAAGATCGGATTCTATGAATCAAAGACGATAGTGAAGCAAAAGGTTCTACTACTCATTGCTGGAAGTATTGTGAGTTTTTTTTTTTTGGGTTCATCCAGGGGGTCAATTGCTCCTAGAGCACTTTATCGATTCTCGCCAACTGTTAAGTTCCCTGAATCCCTCGTCCTCTATCTCATCCCACCAATCTTGGAAGAAACACCGATTCTCAGTCCAAATGAATCAAAAACGATGGAGACCACAACTCTCGCCGACAAAGAATCTCAGTCTTTGAAAGAGTGACATGCTCTGCTACTCCTACAGGTTGAGCTAGAGAAATACCTAACTGGATCTCACATCGCTTCCTGGATGCTACTCACTGTATCACTCTTTATCTCTCTCTATTTTTTTCTTCATTTGAGTTGTTGAAGTTCTTTGTTTTCATCGATTGTTCTCTGAAAACTTGTTTTTGAGAATCGATTAGGCCGAGAATTGTTTTTGAGAATCGATTAGGCCGAAAATTCATTTGGGGATGTGAGCGACAAGGTAGTGGCTGATTTTGGCATTTCACAAAATGAAAAAAATGACAAAGTAGTTATATTGTGTTATTCAGATTTACAAAAAAGAAAAAAAATAAAAATAAAAATAAAAATGAAAAATTTCATACGTGAACTTTTTTATTTTTAAGTTTTTAATTTTTTTTAATAATTTTGTTTAAAAATGGCAGTAATTGTATGAGTAAAAACCTAATAAATAAAAATAAACAATTTTAGTGCGTGTATATGTATATATAAAGTAATCCAAGAACGATGATATAATTGCATGCATATAATTTTGCATGGCCGGTTTTAATCGTTCCACATGTAATTACATCTCCCTAATAAAATAAAGCTAAGGATAAAGCATATACAACATTCCGTACAGGTGTGTGATCCCACCGGAAAGCATGGGTTTACGCAGATTCATATTGGTACACACATTTGGCTCTAATACAGATACACACATTCATGGATGTAGGTGTATATAGAACTTTATAATTCATGGGTTAGGTGTATATAGAACTTTATACCTCAACTTCTTTCAGTGTCTTGTAATTGAATGTGTTTCACACCAATATTTTAATTGTTTTGAATAGAGTTGTTTTAATTGGATAACTATTTTGACGTACATGTGAGGCATGCATGAATGTTGTGGACACCGAAGTCTTGGCCAAATTTTATTCTAAATTAATTTGATACTTAGTTTCTATTTACATTTATGGGAGATAATTATAATTACAATTAAGTAGAAAGTCATTGTGGAGTGTATATGATAAAATGACCTAAATGGATTTTATTTGTGAGATTAGTAAGTAGAAAAACTTAATATAACAACTTAATTTAAATTAAATTAAATTAGCAAACACAATAAATGTGCTAAATAAAAGTAATTAAGAAGAGCTGCTTATGGAGGCAACTTGCAGGTGTGAAAAATCATGTGCTCCAAAGTCGCTGTCCTTATTATTTTCATTCTTCTTATGCAGCTCTTTTTTTAAATTGATCTACCTTGTTTGAGGAAGCTTTGTGATACTTTGAACTTAGGTTATTCTCAAGTTCAAGCTCAGGTAATTTTTTTTTTCCTAATCACAATCCTTTTGTTGATATTTTAGTGGGCTAAATATAATAGTGCTTATTTTTTTATGTAGATAAAAATAATCTATGTCGTCTCTGCCTAGAAAATCCCTTCCATCTTCAACACACACTTGTGTATCTTCCTCTCCTACTCCAGACAATGAGAGTATTGAGATTGATCATTCTCAAGGAGATGAACAAACTAGAATTGAAGAACCACCAATGATGACTAGGGCAAAAAGGCAAAAGAAATCTACTATTTGGTTGGAGTTTAAGGAAATTGAGCTTCCGAATGGAATGAAGAAGGTCGAATGCATACATTGTAAAACTAAATTATCAATGAATGCAACTAGGGCAACAAGTCATTTGAAACGACATTTGGACTCATGTGTGACAAGAAATTGGAGCAGAAAAAACAAAAAACATTGAACTTCCAACCATTGAATTCAAATTTGGATGAAAGGTTAACGGGTCCTCTTCTTATGCAACTGGGTGGAAAGTATGATCACTCACGAATGAAAGAGGCAGTAAGTCATTGGATCCTCATGCATGAACATCCATTCAATGTTGTAGAGGAGCATGGTTACAATTTTATGATGAAGGTTGCAAATCCCGAGTTTGAGAAGATTTCACGTAAGAGTCTTAAAACCGATTGTGTGGCAGTGTATGACGCTGAGAAGTGTAAATTTAAAGTATTGCTAAAGGGCATTAGTAAAATTAGTTTAACCACTGATATGTGGAAGTAACAGAATCAAAAGATTGGCTACATGGTTATTACAGGCCATTTCATTGATTCTGAATGGAGGTTACAAAAACGTGTACTTAGTTTTCGACATGTGCCGCCTCCTCATCGTGGGCTTGATGTGGCTGATGCTATCTACAAATGTTTGATGGATTGGGGGATTGAGAATAAAGTGTTTTCTATTTCTGTTGACAATGTTTCTTATAATGATACATGTTTGAGGATTTTGAAAGAAAATTTTTCAAGAAGCATGAGGTTAGTCGGTGGTGGAAAACTATTTCACATCTAATGTTGTGCACACATTCTAAATTTGTTAGTTCAGGATGGACTTGTTGAGATTAAAAATATAATTGAGGATGTGCATGAAAGTGTGAGGTTTGTTAACTCTTCCGAGGCGAGGCTCCGAATATTTTGTGAAATAGTGCAATAGTTACAACTTAAAGAAAGAAAGCTGATTTTGGATTGTCCTACTCGATGGAATTCCACATATGATATGTTGGCAAGTGCATTAAAATTTAGGGAAGTTTTTCCAAGATTGGAAAAAGGGAACCAAGTTATAAAAATATGCTAGAATCAGGGGATTGGGATAAAATTGAGAAAATTTGTAAGCTACTCGAAGTTTTTAGTGTAGCTACTAGCATTATATTTGGTAGTGATTATCCCACTTATAACTTGTATTTGATTGAAGTATATAGGGTGAAACAAGTTATTGATCAAGCTATAAATGATGATAATGATTTTATGCAGGCAATGGCAAGGAGAATGAAGGAGAAGTTTGACAAATATTGGGGTGAATGCAATTTGGTAATGTCTATTACTAATGTTCTTGATCCAAGGTGTAAATTTCTTGGAGTTGAAATGTGTTTTCCTAAAATTTATTCGGAGGATGAGTGTAAAAAGAATATAGATGAAGTTAAAAAGGCTTTGTCTGAAATTTTTGATGATTATGTGCAATTGCATGGTGAAGAAGCATGTAGTGGATGAATGGATTTCTCTAGAGGTGGCACCAGCTTTAGCTCCCAATCATCATCCTCAGGTTGGTCCAAACTAATGTCTTATGTACAAACAAAAGAGAGCAATCCTTCAGTTAATTCAGAATTGGATATTTATCTTGAGGAAGGAGTACATATATGTCAAGTAAGTTCTCACACCGATTTCAGTGCACTAGAGTGGTGGAAGGCCAATAATTTAAAATTTTGAATTTTATCCAAGATGGCAGCTGATATTCTTGCTATCCCGATCTCCACTGTAGCTTCAGAATCTACTTTTAGTGCTGGTGGTCGAGTTATCGATTCATATCGTGCTTCTTTAGCTCCTGAAACTGTTGAAGCTTTGATGTGTGGGGGGGATTGGATTCGAATAATTCATGGTGTGAAGAAAAAATTGAAGGTAATAATATTATGTTATTTTAACTATGTTGTTGTATTTATGGGGAATTATGTTAGACTTACTTTTTTTTTTTTTTTGATATTTTGTATTTGTGTAGATGGAAAAACAACCACAAGAAATCACTTTGCCCATTTCTTGATAATAATATGATGCTACATACATGTCCAATGGAGGTAAAACTACTAGCTTCATTGGTAATATATGTATTTTCAATACATCCTATTTGATGTTTTATTTATTTATTTTTATTATTTTACAATTATAGGTTTTGACTTACTGAATCAAGGGACTTATGATGGTATAAAAGATGATACGAAGTTCATGTGATGCTGGCATGCTACTATTTTTGCTGACTTATTTTCAAGTTAATTAGTTTTTTGCTTCGAATAGATAAGACACTTTGGAAAGTTGTACTTTAATTGAGTTTGACTCATAGAATATTTTGTTTTTTTTGTTTCTTTTATTTGGAGTACTAGGAGACCTGGTTTTTAATGTTGGAATGGTTATTTCTTTTGTTTTTATAGAGCCCTTGCATAGTTTGATATATCAAAGTCTGGTATGGTTGTTTCTTTGTTGTGTTGATGGAGTATGAACCAGAATTATTTCTAGTTTTAATATATCGTATGAAGCAACCAAAGATTGTGCTTCTCATATTTGTGTCAAGAAAGATTGTCCTTACTGGAGCCAAGGTAATGCAGGATTTATCTTCAGTTTTTAATATTCTGATTTTAGGTGCTCTTTATTTCTTCTTTTTCTTTTTTTATTTATTTATTTTTAATGCATTCTTACTCACTGGCTTGTCAAGAATGAAACTTACACAGCCTTTGAAGGTCGTGATACTGTGGAAGCCAATGAGGAGTTGGGTTTGCCCGTTGATTCAAGAGAGTATGGCATTGGTGCCTAGGTACTGCCTGCACATGATTTATGTGATGATTATTATTTCTTTATATGGCTCGAGCTTCACCAAATTCAAATTCAAATTCAAAAGCCCCTGCATATATGATATAGTGCTTAGCTGAGGTCAAAATCTTATAGAGTTATGCTGCAAGAAGTACATCAAAATCTTATAGAGTTATTTTTATTGAGAGCTGAATGTTATTCTTCCAATGCTTGTCTGTAGTGTTGCTTCTTAAAACATATTTATTTCTTCTATATATATGTAGTGCTTACTTAGATGGGTGCATTTCATGATTAGTTGGTCATTTTCTTTCATGGCAACCAAATGAGTAATTTGAGCATGGATATACTCTTAATGATTTGAGGAGGGCACTTGATTTCCTAATAAAATGTTGAATAGCAATTGAAGCTAATTGAAGCTACTTTTGTAAAGTGGTTATCATGCAAATTCATGCTACTTTTGGGGCCTTTCCCATTATGCATTATTCCTAAAACTGGTCTGTATTAGTTGATTGGATCATTTGGTTTGGCTGCTTATGAAATTCAGTGATTGCATTATATTCTTTTCATACTTCTTTTTCTTTTTCTTTTATTTAACCATTTCATTGTAAAAGTTTTTTCTTTCCTAATTTCAACTGTCTATCGGGTGAATATTGCTCATAATTTTGGACTTCAATTCATTAAGAACCCCTACATAATTTTGTGGCTGGTGATGCACATACAACTAATGGTGTTCTTGTTGCTGGACATGGACTCACAGGTTAGTTTGTTACTGCTTTTCTTTGGCTCAGGTCCATCGTCTACTGATGCTGAGGCTGCAAGACTAGGACTGCAGTTCATGGAGCTGGTAAGCTTGTGGAGTTTAGTCTTGGAAAATGATTTTTGGAGAGTTGTAATTTGAGGTAACGTTGCCTTTTTTTTTTTAATTCCCGAATGTACTGTTGAGTTTGATTAGAAAAGTGAAAATCAAAATTATTGGAAGTTTCTTCTTGGTTTTAGTTCTCTGATTCTTCTATCTCCTTATTACAATTGAATATTTTGGTGATTTTGATCCATTGGTTTAACTCTCGAAATAATGGTAGTATTTGTGTGTTTTTGGTAATAAAAGATCTTATCTTTAACTAGGACTGTAATTGTAGATTGGTCTGATTAGAGGAATCCTTCTGTGTACGGCTCACTTCATGTTGAAACACTTGTTGAGATGAGGTCACCGTTGTTTAAGTTTTGGGGCCCATTTTATATGTGTTTTTGGGTTATGGTCCAAAAAAACAAATTTTTGGATATTATTATTGGGAGAAAATGTTGAATAAAGTCATCCTCATTTTGTAGATTCCATCAAATAAAGACAGTGAAGATTCTTTTGCAATGTTTCTAGCTTTTTCTGTTGACGTTTAAAATATGAAATGCATGGTATTTAATTTGAATTAGTGTTACATTGCATTGATTCCAATGTATTCAAATAAAATATTAATACTCAGGAATAGAAATATATTTTTGTTAAGTGCTCATTGTGTTGTGTCTTGCATTTTTTTAAAATTGTTGGGTCGGCACGCCCGTGTGATATCATGTCAGTGTCTCAAGTCAAGTCAATGTCCATGCTTATTAGTCGAATAAAACTCTAAATGTAATGAGCAATTGTATTCTTGTCAATAGCGGCTGCACTACTCACAGAGCAGTTGTATTCTTGTCACTCATATTTCATCGAACCCGAGCTTTTTCGAGCTCAAACCCGAGCTTTTCGAGCTCGAACCTGAACTTATTTCAAACACAATGCTTAACCGAGCTATTCACGAGCCAAGCTCGAATACTATACTTTCGTTATCGAGCCGAGCTCGAGCTTCACCAACTATTCGAACTCGAGCTCAAGCCGAGCTCGAGCCTGCTGTCAAACTATCAAGTTGAGCTCGAATATGTTAAAGGTCAGTTCGGTTCGGTTCGTTTCCACCCCTATTTATATTCCAAAATTTACTTAGTCTTTATCTTCTATTTAAACCATTGTAAGGAATGAGTGATTTTTGATTAATATAATTTTTATTGAAAAAGCCGTATTTATTTATTTTTATTTTTTGTTATTCTCAGACTAAAGAAATAAATCATAATTCATCTACTCAACTATTTGATTCATCAACTTCCATCCTGTATCACGTTCTAACAAGAATCAATTGCTTTTTTCCCCTTTCTTTCTTTCGAAATGTCTAAAGAAAAATGCAATAAATTAAAATAAATTATTTGAACTTCCTTGATGTTTCAGATTCATACGTTCCCTAGTACTGTGATTTGAAAAATCATACTATCCCTCGTCAATATTATTACTCCGCATTGCTGTTAGTAATAATAATGTAATAACCCAAAATTTTAAAATTTTAATATTCATATTATTTTAATATATTATTAAAAAATTGATTTTAATATAAATATTATTTTAATATATGTATATATACATTATATAAAATTAATGGTCAAAAGTGACAATGTGAAGGCATGATTAGCTTAGGAATTATCTTTTTCTTTTATTTTTATTTATTTATTTTTACTTGGCCTCCAAGTTAGCATTTAATACATACATATATGTGTGTGTGTGTGTGTGTGTGTGTGTTTGTGCCTTGGGTGGGTGAAGTGAACCGAGAAAGAAGAACAAAAAAGAAAAGAGAGAGAAGAGAGATGGAAGAGAGAGAAAATAAAGAGGAGAGAGAAAGATGAGGGACAAAAATGAGAATTTAAGTTCAAGAATAACAGGGTTTTGATATTTTTGACGTTGTGAGCATCATGGTAGTGTCGGATCGTGGTAATTCGATCTAAAATGGGAGATACAAAGGAGCGAAATTTTAAAATTTTGGAGTTTCTTCACTTTTTCTTTGGATCTGAGGTAGGGATTTAATGCATTTTAATTACATATATGAGATGTAAAAATATTTTCTTAAATTTTGTATGATTATTTTGTATAAGTGTAATTAAATTTAGACTACATTGTGTGAATTCTGTCCAAATCAAAATACTAAAACCCCATGGCCAAAACTAAGGCTTACTGGACAAAAAAAGGGGCTATAGGAGAGAATATACCAAAGCATATTCCATGAAAATTTTTAAAATTACCTTTTAGCCCCAATAATTTTATATAATTATGATTTGACCCCAAAAGTTTTAAAATTTTTAGTTTGACCCCAAATTTATTAAAAATTACAAATTGGCCCAAAGTTTTGGGTAATTACATGGCGACCCCCAAAGTTGGAATAATTACGAAGTGGCCCCAAGGCTTTTTGAAATTATGATTTTACCCCTAAAGTTATGCAAAATTACAATTTTGCCCTTGAAGTTGCAGTTTGATATTTATAGTTAAATGTATGGAAAATGTGTAATTGAGAATGCTCAATTTTGAATATTTGAGTGATTTATTTTATTAATAAATAATGATTATGAAAGTGATGATGTGATGTTAATAGTTGATTCTGATGAATTGTTTTGTTGAGATGATAATAATAAAGATAAAGAAAATGTGAACGATGTTGTGATTGCAAGGCTGTAGATACTAGAAAAATAATAAGGGTACAGAGATTACCCTTGGGTTGAAGAACCCTAAACCTGCGCAGGGGTTGATATTCATGCCAGTAGGTTAGTAGCCTATAACGATGATCATTATCTGGCCACTCGTGGCTATCGGGTCTGGACCCGTAAACGACGATATTGTATAGTATCTGCTCCATGACTGTGATGATTGTGATATGATGGTAAAGAGATAAATGGAAGATAATAATTGGAAGATTTTGAGATTTATGCTGATGTATGTTTTGATGTTGGGATGCGTGACAACTTACAATTTATGAGTTATTGATATAAAATTTTTGCTAATATAATTTTGTGCATATCATATATGTACTTATTGTGCATTGTGGGCATAAGTGGATTAGTGCTCACGCCTATACAGATTTTTTTGCAGATCATGAACCTGAGACTTAGGTAGATCATTGTTGGATTTACTTTTGCATTGCTGTGACATTACTCAGAACTGTAATATTATTAATTTGAGAGATTTATCGGATATGATTGAAAAAGACTTTGAGACCTAAATCTCTATTGTATTTAAAGTTATAGTTGGAGCACTGTTGTCTAGTTACGCTGAGGTTCAGTTGTTATTAATTACTTTTAGTGTAATCATAAAATTATTATATATTATGGATGTTTGCTCCAAGGAAGTGATGTGACTCTGATTAGGGTAATAGATATTTTAGCACATGTTATATATAACTTTTTCACTCACTCCACGAGTTGGGAAAATCGGGGTGTTACAAATAACCACCTGCTTAACTTCATTTTATAAACCATCAACAGCATCTACCCTTTGAAAATACCATGGCAAGATTTAATAACTTAGTAGCAATCAACGTAAAAGGTTCGTGCATAATATTTTTAATATGAAAGCGCATTTGTATAAGAATTAATAGTCTTCTCAATCTTAAATTTAATTGAGTTGAATTGGAGAGAGAGTGAAAACCCACGTATAATTCCACTCATCATCACTCCACCATCGTACTAGACAGATGTTCTCTCCCTACGTTTAGGCTTGAGAGACCCAAATACATAGCTAATGCTCACTTGGGTTGGCCTGAGTTAGTTTGTGGGTGTACTGCCCAGAAAAACGGTACCAGCATGATTTAGCAATTCAATCTGGGAGTGCAAATGAGGGATCGGACACCACTCAGGTTTACCACTAGAAGGCTTACTTATAGTAACAAATTCAGCATTCGAAAATTATTCGACAGAACAAAAAATTCGTACTTTGAAAATTATTTAGTACAGTATGAAAAAAAGTATAATAAATTTTGGGATCATACCCAAATTCGTTAAAAAATTTGAGAATAATTTAGAAATAATTCGACAAAATCCATATCATTAATTTTGCTATGGCTATAAAATTTTTTATTAAGTAAAAATTTTTCTTTACTATATTTGTGGCTATAATTACATAAATAAAAAATTAATCATTAATGATATATATTTTACTCATTGTATGCAAAAAGAATGAGCCAAAAAAAATAAGATACACAATTTTTTATGTTAATGTTTGTTATCAAACATGTGCAAATATAGATAATTATTTTGTGTAAATTTAAAAAGTGCTATAAAAATTATTTTTATTACGTAAATAAGTATAATTGTTTATAGATGCTGACTTGCATGGTGTCCACCCACATGGGTGGATGACACCATCCTGCCAGCCAAAAATAACACCAAAGCATGACAGCCAACTTTTGACTAAACTAAAATTCTTTAGCAAATTTCAGTTAAACCTATGCACTATTTTTGTCCGCTAAATTAGTATATATATGTGAGAAAGCTATAAGTTTTTTTGCGTGGCTTACTCTTGTAAAAAATAGAGTGGTGTAAGAGAGGTAGAGAAGTGAGGAAGAGCTGAGAGGTTATTGTATTCCTTAGTATTTTTCATAAAATATAGTGAAACTCTCCATAGATGTAGGTGTTGTTGAACCACGTAAAATTCTTGTGTTGTTCTTTATTTATGTTTTTGGCTTCCTTTTAATATCCCCATCAAGTGGTATTAGAGTCAGTGTGAGAGACTCGAGTTTACCCCTACCTAAATTTTTTGGAGTCGCTTAAAATTTATTTTTTGAATATACTAGAGTGATCCTCTCGACGAGACGAAACTAATGGTTCAAATCATGTCAAAAACAGAGTCCAGATGAGTATAAACAGTGTTTACGAAGTTTTCACAGGAAAACTTACGAACTGCATGACCAATGCCTGAGAAAGGAAGGTGGTGAATTTTTTTAAAAAAGATTCACTATATATAATAAATTTGTAAGCATAAGTAATACGAACGAAGCTTGTCCAAATGGGTTGATTGTATAGTTGTTTGCAAAGCACCAAGGTTTAATTCTTGGTTTCAACATTTTGTTGAAAGTATTTATTTTAAATAATTATCAACTTGTCCAGTCAACGCCACCTCAACAATCCAGTCAGCAATTTGTGCCACATTATAGTCTAGTCAGTACCACCTCAACAATCCAGTCAGTAATTAATGCCACATCATAGCCCAGTCAATTGTGCCATCTCATTGATTGACCTATAATTTTTTTAATTACAGATTGACCCTTAAATTTTTGGAAAATTATAGTGTAACCCCAAAATTTTGGAAGTTTTTCTATTAAGCCCTTCTTAGGGTTTTTCGACGTTTCGAATTCATCCGTGGGATCAGAATCTGAATATTTTACTTTCAGAATAAGATAATAGAGGAAATAAGCGGCATGATCAAGTTAAATTCCGATAATTATTTCATTTGGAAACCCAGAATGGAGGACATCCTCTATTGTAAGGATTTGTATGCACCCATCTAGGGAAATGCTGCTAAACTAAGCACGATGACAGAGGATGCTTGGAGAGTCTTACATCGAAAGTGCATTGCCGTCATTCGACAATGGGTCAATCAAAGTGTCTTCCATCATATTTCACAAGAAACTGTAGCAAATGTCTTGTGGAATAAGTTAAGATCTATGTACGAGAGATAGACAGTATCAAACAAAGTGTACCTAGCGAGGAAGCTTGTCGATATAAAGTACAAGGACGGACGCAACGTATCAAAACACCTTAGTGACTTTCAAGGTGTAGTACATCAATTAACTACATCGAAGATGGTGGCAGAAGATGAACTACAAGCATTATTATTGCTAAGTTCATTACCAAACAGTTGGGAGACATTGGTGCTGCCGCTCAATAATTCAACCCCTAATGGGATAGTGACGTTAGGGATGGTAAAAGATAGCCTGCTCAATGAAAAACCTCGAAGGAAATAGCAAAGCTTTTACACATAACCAGAAATTCTTGTTACTAGAAAACAAGAAAGACATAGTAGAAGCCAAAGCAAAGATCGTCGCAGTAATAGAGAAAAGTCCAAAGGAAGATCCCAAGAAAGAAAAGACATCGAATGCTATTACCGTAAAAAGAAGGGCCACATTAAGAAATACTGCAGAGCCTTTAAAAGAGACCAAGAAAAAGGTGAAGTTATAAGCAATGGAGACAGGTCTCTAGCTGTAGCAAAATGAGATATAGTTATTGTTTGCAATGATGGTTATATGGGGCTCACAAGCCAAAACAATAGCAACTGGGTTATTAACTTAAGTGCCTCATTCCATGTGACAGCAAACAGAGACTATTTCTCATCCTACACTAGTGGTAACTTTAGCCACGTTAAGATGAGAAATAATGGAATATCTAAGATTGTTGGTAAGGGAGATATTTGCCTATCAACCAGCATTGGTTGCGAATTGATATTGAAAGATGTTCAACATGTTCTAGACATCCGCCTCAATTTAATCTCTACAAGCAAACTTAATGATGAAGGCTACAGCAATCACTTCGGTGATAGAAAGTGGAAACTAACTAAAGGTCCCTTAGTAATGGCTCGAGGAAGTAAGATTAACTCTCTTTATGTGATGCAAGCATCGATGATTGAAGGAGAAGCAAATGCTATCAAAGAAGCATCCTCTGAATTATAGCATAAGAGACTTGATCATATGAATGAGAAGGGACTTCAAACATTGGCAAGGAAACATTTGTTGCCAAATGTGAAAGATGTACAATTGAAGACCTGTACACATTGTTTGGCAGGAAACAGCATAGAGTTGCATTCCAAACATTTTCGCCATCCAGAAGGTTAGGACCACTTGACCTGGTACATACAGACGTTTGCTATATGAAAGAAAAGACTATGAGTGGTAGTCTATATTTTGTAACTTTCATCAGCGATTATTCCAGAAAAGTATTAACATTTGCATTAAAGACAAAAGACGAAGTGTTGGATGTCTTTAAGATTTTTCACACCGACGTAGAAAGGGAAACAGGGAGGAAGTTGAAATGTGTTCGTGCTGATAATGGAGGTAAATACAGAGGCCCATTTGAAGAGTATTGCAGAACTCATGGGATCGAACTACAAAAGACAGTGCTAAAAACTCTTCAGCATAACAGTGCAACAGAGAGAATGAACAGAAGTATCTATGAACGAATAAAGTGTATGCTCTCTCATACAAACTTCCTTAAGCCATTTCAAGGTGAAGCCGTGAGAACCACAGTTGATCTCATCAATCTATCTCCTTTAGTTCCTCTTGACCGTGATATCCCAAAAAGAGTCTGGAATGGAAAAGATATTTCCTACGATCATTTGAAGGTATTTGGCTGGAGTGCTTTTGTTCATATTCCTCGAGATGAAAGGTCTAAGCTTGATGATAAAGCTAGACAGTGTATATTTTTGAAATATGGACATAGAGAATACGGGTATAGATTGTGGGACCCGAATGAGAAGAAACTTATCAGGAGTAGAGATGTTGTGTTTGTTGAAGATCAGACCATTTAAGAAATTGTGCAACCGGCAAAGGCCAGAGCCTCAACTGAAATTCTAGTCAAAGTGGATCATATCATTCCACCACTGGAGACTGAAGTAGTAGGAGAAGATGAACAAGTTCAAGAACTTCTCACAAATGATTAACAAGTTATACCAAAGAGAGAAGCTGAAGAAGCTCCACCGAGAAGATCCACCAGAGAATACTGACCATCCACCAGATATCCTGCTAGTAAGTATGTGATGTTGACTGACGGGGGTGAACTAGAAATGTATAATAAAGCCATGACTCATGAGAAAATGACTAAGTGGCAAAAGGCTATGCAAGAAGAGATGAAATCCCTGTATGAAAACCATACTTATAACTTGGTAAAACTTCCTTGAAGAAGAAAAGCTCTCAAGAACAAATGGGTGTTTAGGTTGAAGAATGAAGAAGGAAATCAACCAAGGTACAAAGCCCGATTGGTGGTAAAGGGCTTTTGTCAAAGAAGAGGTATTGACTTTGACGAGATATTTTCACCAGTTGTGAAAATAAACTTAATTCGAGTTATACTTGGATTAGTTGCCAGTTTGAATCTTGAGATTGAGCAATTAGATGTTAAAAATGTATTCCTTCATGGTGAGATGGAGTAGCTAGAAGGGTTCAAAGTCAAATGCAAGGAAAATCTTGCATGTCGATTAAAGAAAAGCTTGTACGGTTGAAGCAAGCTCCACGACAGTGGTACAAGAGATTTGATTCATTCATGATGGATCATGGATATGGTAGGACCATATCTGATCACTATGTTTACTTCAAGAAGTTTACTGACAGTGATTTCATTATCTTGTTACTGTATGTTGATGTTATGTTAATTGTTGTTAATTGTTAGCCATGATACTATCAAAATTAACCAATTGAAAAAGGAACTCGGCAAGTCATTTGTCATGAAAGATTTAAGACCAACAAAATAAATACTTGGAATGAAGATCGCTAGAGATAGATGAAACAAGAAGTTATGGTTGTCTCAAGAAAGACATATTGAAAGTGTTGGAGAGATTCAATAAGAACAAAGTAAACTTGTATCATCTCCACTCGTAAGCCATTTCAAGTTAAGCACAGATTAGAGTCCCAAGAGAAGACAGAAATGAAGAAAGTACTTTATTAATCTGCTGTTGGAAACTTGATATATGCAATGGTATGCATAAGGCCTGATATTACTTACGTAGTTGGGGTCATAAGTAGTTTTGTTTCCAATCCTAGAAAAGAACACTGGGAAGCAGTAAAATGGATTCTCATATATCTCAGAGGTACTTCAAAAGTATGTTTGTGTTTTAGCACTAACAAAAGAGTGCTAGATTGTTTCACCAACGCAGATATAGTCAGTGATGTTGACTCTAGAAAATCAACTTTGGGATACTTGATGACTTATGCAAGAGGAGCAGTGTCTTGGCAGTCAAGATTACAAAAATGCGTAGTTCTCTCCATTACAGAAGTAGAGTACATAGCAGTGACAGAAGCATGTAAAGAAATGCTATGGATTGAAAAGTTCTTAGAAGAGCTAGGATTGTCACAAGAAAGATATGTCCTTTACATATCTTTCTTGTGACAGTCAAGGTGCAATCCATCTATGTAAGAATATGACCTTCCATTCTAGGTTGAAACACATTGATGTGAGATATCACTGGATTCGTGATATCCTAGATCGAAAGCTATTACAGCTAGACAAAGTTCATATAGATAAGAATCCATCAGATATGATGACAAAAATAGTTCAAAGAAAAAAGCTTGAGTTCTACAGACGTTTAGCAAGTATGAACTCAAGCAAGAAATCACTACAATTTGCATGACACTCCGAATTAGGAGATGCAAGGCCACCTTGGTAAGAAGGTGCAATCTCTCAAGATCAAGGGCAAGGCATCGCTAGACAGAAGCGTTGCAAAGGAATCCCAGCTATGATGCTTATAGCTAATGTTGTCGGCACTCTGAATAAAAAAGCACAGGAGCTCCATACAGGGGACGCTTTAAGATCATCAGGAGATGTTTTCTTCAACAAAACATTACAAACCCACTCACGCTGGGTGGAAGAGGTGATTGTTGACTTGCAGTGTGTCCATCCACATGGGTGGATGACACCAATTTGCTAGCCAAATGACAGAAAGCATAAAAGCCAATTTTTGGCTAAATTAAAATTCTTTGGCAAATTTCAATCAAGCCCATGCAATTTTTGTTCGGTAAACTAGTATATATATGTGAGAAAGCTGTAAGATTTTTTTTGTGTGGCTTAATCTTGTAACAACTAGAGTAGTTTAAGAGAGGTGGAGAAATGAGACAGAGAGGTGAGGAGGAGCTGAGAGGTTATTGTATTGCTTCATATTTTTCATAAAATATAGTTAAGCTCTCCGTAAACGTAGACATTGCCGAACCACGTAAAATTCTTGTGTTGTTCTTTATTTATGTTTTTGGCTTCCTTTCAATATCCCCATCAATAAATTTATATAATATATGTAGCTGTAAAAGTTTATAATGATATAATATATTTCATTTAATAAATTTGGATTATAAAGGCACAAATTAATTTAACAAACAAATATAGAATCACAAATTAATTTTGTAGTGTTAATACTTCGTTTGCGTGGTTCACTTATTCAATGATTAGAACATAACCAATTAAATACCAAAAGATATATATATATATATATATATTATATCATATATATCATATATTAAATACATAAGTTGTTAATAACTAAAGATGAAATCTAAATTATAATTATACATATCATATATATATATTGTTATTTTTAATTAAAGTCAAACAAATAAAAAAAAAATTACAATTGATAAATAATGTTGAAAGTTTCAAGACATCACTTCGATTCTAGCGCCACAACCAAGTTTCTTTCTTTTTTTTCATTAGTTTGTACTTGTTAGTTACTAATGTATTAATGGGTGCAAGTTGCAACAGCTGAGGTCTAGAGTGACGGGAGATTGGACAACTTCATGAATTTTGCGAATTTATCGCAAAATTCATGGTTATCAGAAAACTATTGCAATATTTTCATTTTCTCATGATTTAATTAGATTTATAAATTTTCATCAAAATCTTGTGAATATATAAGGAGAAATTGAAAATATCGCCGAATTTTGTCACCACAAAAAAAAAAAAAAAAAACCAGTAGAATTTCCAAAGCACCCAAATTTATAGCCCTCTTCCAACACCATATATTACAGCCCCATGTTCTGCCCTAGTAAGGGCAATCCCCTTATCAACCACCAACTCAAACCACACCATAGCTGTCCAGTTTTTACCAACCCACCACCATCAACCATAGCATCATTAATACAACCAAACCCAAAACTACTAATAACTAGTCAAACTCATCGATTTACCACCTAAACAATACCAAACAAACAGAGAAATGAAGAATTGTTAGTTGGACAATTGGGTAGTAGAGAGAGCACTGCCCCAAAACACAAATCCTGAACCAGCTGTTCACCAATGCACCTTCTTGCCAACTCATTAATTACCAATCAATTTTAAGTAAAATCAAACTACTAAGCACTACGAACAGGATTAAGAGAAACGAGGGTGACTGAAGATGGTGAGGCTACATAAGAGTGGCCATCACCATCATGGGAGATTTACCAAAAAGTTTGGTGGAGTTGGAGGGTAAATCAAAGAAATTTCACTCTACCTCTCGCTTTACCCCTCTCAGATCCATTCAATTCAGCTCACTGCATTATAGAGGGGGAGAAAGACACAGCCCTAAAGCACCAGCTTGATGGGAAGGGGTAGATAGGTTTGGTTCACACTGTAGAGAGAGAGAGAGAGAGAGAGAGAGAGTATAGTAAAGGTGATGATAGTTAAGGGAAGGCGTCGATTTTGGGTCTGAGGATGCAATGCGTGTGATGGGTGGCCAGAAATAGTGATATGATGGTCGGCTAGAAAATGAAGTGTGGAAGGGAAAAAAGAATGGGAGAGAAAAATGTAGAGGTGGAGGAAGAGATAGGAAGGGAAGAGGTTCCAGTGGTGTTGAATTGATCAAATCAAATCAACTCAAACAGGTGGTGTAAGAGGTGATCAATAATGGTGTGGTGTGGTCAAGGGAAAAATCAGAAATTAAAGCATGACTTATTAAATATCGATTGGTTGACGAAGGGGAAGGGCGACTTGTTACAACATTGTCAAAATAATAGATAAGAAGTAATTTTCAGAAGCTGGGGAGTGGGACATATTAGTTTCAAACCTCAACGAAACAATTAAGTAATTTACCCAAGAATCTAACATGTAAACTGGAATTTACCATTTAGCCTCCAGAAACCTCATTGGAAACATGAATCCAGCTGCTAAAATTCCATAAACGACTTTCTAGAAGTTTTAGCAACAACCAATGCATCAGACCTTCAAATCTTAAGTTACCTACGTCTGCACTTTGGGCCGCATATTTTGCATCAATAAATAGATATGGTGCTGCATTCTGTGAATCAAACCGTGCTGAGGTTTCTGCATGCTAGCAATCAACCACTGATAATCTTCCAATGCAGCAGCTGATAATGGCTCCAGAAACTCACACTGCTTCAAAATCTCAGCAGGGGGTACACCACTGATAAGATTTGTCTCTAGCTTTGGCTTGCCCATGGTAAGCTCTTTAGGCCCCTTAACTGGGGCACTCTCGAGAGCAGAGGGAGATGCACCAGGGATTACCTCCTCCAGAAAAGGCATTGCCCTCGCGGCCTGCAAACAAAACTCTATCCATTGATTGACCAGTGGAGATGGCCCCCTCACTCGTCCCCCAATCCGATTTGTAGCAGATCTTGAAGCAGCTGGAATTGCCTGCAGAAAAAGGGATATGACTTAATTTTCCATGGGGAAACCATTCACTTGCAAACAACTCACAATCAGGACAGATTCAAATATTTAACTCAACAAACAATCCCAAACCAGTTGACGATGGTAATATAAATACTCTTCCTCTATTTGTTTCTTTTAGGAGCAATGTTTTCGCAAGTTTTATTTTTTATTTTTTTTTCTCACATTCAGAAGGGGGAATATAAATAAAGCCCAAAAATACAAAAACAGAATCAGTTTACTCTTGTATCCAGGAATGTGTTATTTATTTATTTATTTTTCCAGGGGGATATAAATAAACAAAGCCCAAAAATAAAAGAATCAATTTACTCTTGCATCCAGAAATATGCTACATTCACTCTGAAACACAAGATTGCAGATCAGCTGTTAATTAAAAGTGATATAAATTATTTATCCTGGCAGGAATAATTATGGGAGTCATTATTAGCATTCTACTCATATAAAATTTCACCCATTTTACCTTCCTCCCTTCAAAGTTTAATCCCTCAAGAGGTTGAAATATTAACTCATTTAAATTTTCATGAAGTATGCCAAATATAATTAAAATTTTAAAAAGGAAAAACTTTGCAGGGTTAACTCCCATTTTACCTTCCTCCCTTCAAAGTTTAATCCCTCAAGAGGTTGAAATATTAACTCATTTAAATTTTCATGAAGTATGCCAAATATAATTAAAATTTTAAAAAGGAAAAACTTTGCAGGGTAACAGTTAACCCCAAACCAAACACAACCTTACAATTATAATAACAATAATCAAATAGATAGAGAAATAAATAGTAGTTAGGTGCAAGGAAATAATATGTTTCAGCACCGCTAGGTCTGCCCATTACAAACAGATCCATTATAGTAGGCTGCTAATCCAGGCTGAAATTGACCTGGTTTTTATACTAACCAGACCTAAAAAGCCAATTTTAAGTTTAATGTGACATTTTAAGATTAATGTGATTGACAACCAAAACCAGAGGGTGTGGAGCTGGAGAAATCATTCCTATTGGTTATGATAAAATCAAATTCCTTACTCTCTGTTAGAATATAGAATTGATTTACTTTGTTTCCTTAATAATCATAGCTGTATTTCCTATTTTCTAGTTTCCCAATTGAATGTAGACTCTTATTATGAATATAATTCAAGAGAGAAGAGAGATTCAATTTCAATCTTTCCCATTCTTTTTATTTTCAACTTGGTATTAGAGCATGAGTCTGGTTCCAAGAGAAAACAAAAGAAAGAAGGGGGGGGGGGGGGGGGGAAGAAACCCTAAGGCGTACGTGTTCTGTACTTCGTCGGAATTGCTCCACAATGCCGATCGGCCCTCTAGTCATCGGAGTTGACTGCTAACCACTCCAAAAGAAGCGCTGGCCACTAACGAACAACCCTTGCTTGAGCTCGTCGCCGGAAACCTCTAGACGCACCCTCACGCGCCGCTCAACGCTACTGCCCACTTCTCAAGTGCCTAGCTTCTTTCAGTGCGTGACTTCCTGGCAACCCATTGGTGACTTTTGACGACGATTGACTGATGTAGGAGAGTCGCCGGAGTCCGTTGATTCCTTGTTTTTTTCTGATCTGATCGTAGTACAGTCACTGTGGTTGTTCGAAACAACCTTCCTGATCGCTATTTCTTGATTGATCGATGCTTTTGGTGTGTCCATAGCTGTTGGGGATTTTTTTAGCCACTGTTGCTCTGTTGATTGGATTACACTTGTTCTCTGTTTCTTTGGTTGGACGATTGGGAATGTTTGGTTGCTTTTGTTTAACTTCTTGACAACTGGGTGCTATTTTTTTATTTGAAAATTTGTTTGATTACTATTGGTTATCATTCATCATGTCAAAATTTGAGAACACACAAGTCATGCCTCCATCTGTATTTGTTAAGACAGATGATATTCCCTGTTCTATCACACCCAAGAAATTGCATGCTACGAATTATTTAAGTTGGCCACATGCATTGAAAACTTTTCTTCGGGGAAAAGACAAACTACAATATATCAGTGATGAGCCACCTCCTTCTATTGACCCTCGATATTGGGTTTAGATGAGTGAGGACGCTATTGTTATGGGATTGCTATGGCATAGTCTGGAGGATTTGATAGCCACTATTGTTGAGTTTTGTGAATCTTCTAAAAAAATATGGGATTGTCTTGCAGAGTCTTACTCCCAAAAAAGTAATATTTCTTGAGTTTATGAGTTATATGAGCAGATGCTCTCTGCAAAACAGGACGAACGATCATTGTCTGATTATTACAACCACTTGAAGGGCCTATGGGAGCAGTTGTTAAAATACTGACCGTTCAATAACAATTTGACACAACAGAAAAAGTGTTGGGAAGAATTCATGATTGCAAACTTCTTATCCGGCCTCAATCCTACTCTTCGAGGATTTAAAAGATCAGATTCTAAAAAGTGAAACTCTGCCTACTGCTACTAGTGCCTATGCCCGCCTACAACGACCGTCCTTGGGTAGTCATTCAACCATGGCTAATGATCATCTAGCCCCATCCACTGATTCTTCAGCTCTTGTCAGTAATTATCAGAGTTGTGGAGGTTCTACTCGTGGCAATCATGGTGGACGCAATTCTCACAATGGTTCTAGAGGTGGAGGACGTTGCTCGAGTGGAAAAGGTGATTGCAGGTGTGATTTTTGCGGTGGCACCAATCATACTGAGCCTTATTTCTGAAAAAAGTATGGAAAACTTGAGTAGGCAAACCACGTTTCTGATAGTACCTCCTCGCCACTTCCAGCATTTGAAAATGGAGCTATCACTTCTGATTCTAAGGAGACAATCACCCTAAGCTCGTCACAACTTTAGGAGCTTATCCAGTCCTTGCGTGTTTCTAACTCTTCTACCTCCACCACTACCTTGGCCAACTCAAGTAATCTAGCTCTTGTGAACTCATCCTCCCCCTCTTGGATCATCAATTCAAGAGCCAATTCACATGTCTGGTAATTATTCTTTATTCTTTGATCTTAGTCGTATTAATCATAATATTGGTTCTTTTTGTTCTATCTCTGGTAAAGGCACTCTTCGTCCCTCACCATCTTTTAATCTCCCTTCTAACCTTTATGTACTTCAATTTTCTTTTAATTTACTTTCTGTCAGCCTGCTAACCAAGCTATTAAATTGTTCCATAATTTTTTTTCCTAATTCTTGTGTCTTTCAGGATCTCACGACGAAGACGATGATTGGTTCAGGGCATGAGAAGGATAGCCTTTATTATCTTGATCGTGATCGTCTTCCAGAGTATATACCCTCTATGGCTCTTCAAGCTTCTATCACTCCTCTTCAGTGGCATATTCGCCTAGGCTATCCATGTTTAGCTAGGTTGAAGTTAATTGTTTCAAATTTGAGTCAAGTGTCTAGTCTAAAATGTGAGGCTTGTCAACTTGGTAAGCATCACCATGGTTCATTTCATAGTCATGGTATTAGTCATGGGTCCGAACCTTTTAATGTAGTCCATACAGATGTTTGGGGACCCTCCCATTTTAAGAGTGTTAATGGTTTTTCTTACTTTGTGATATTTGTTGATGGCTTTTCCCGTATGACATGGCTTTTTTTTTTTAATGACATGGATTTTTTCCCGTATGACATGGCTTCTATTCAATCTCTCCCATTCTTTTTATTTTCAACGCTCTCCTTGATCCTACATCCATAATTTCACAGAAACTTATGGTCAGGAAATTAATATATAATTGTTGTCATATTATTTAAGGTGCAAATGTTTGAACAACTCCAAATCCCAAGCAGGCACAGCAGCATCATGTATGACAATTAAAATATCACAACTAGGTTTCTCCTTTCGGGGAAAATCAATTTATTTCTAAGAGTGACGATATATGGTTATGGACATACCCACAGATCTGCCCACAAACTAGCTCCAGACTTTGGAACAATTACAGAGACATTTCGCATGCGCTTGGCAGCAGGAATAACGTCACTGCTCCATCCAACTGCAACCCATACATCTCCCACTTCAAATGCTTTCAAATAGTGCACACTGTCAAATAGTCGAACCTACAGAAACGCATTTACAAATGAGGAAATACAACCATAAGAAGCACCAATTAAAATGACATGGAAGTTTAATTTGCTAAAAATGGAATTAAAAAGGCATGAGATGTTTATTCTGTCAATAGTGTGGCAGAAGAGTCATAATTCAATAAAGATCATACATGTAGTTGTATTATAAAAATTGAAAATTGAACAGTTGGCAGGATAGAATGGAATCAGATAATCCGTATTGACTCAGCAACTTGATGTAACAGTTTGTTCAGAATATTGTATTTCTTGATGAGAATATAAAAAGGTAACGGTAATTACTTTGGTTAACATCTACTATAGAAGAATAAAATAAAAAAATATTGAATCAGAAACAACTTCACCGGGTTTGACTCGGACTGCTCGGTTATGGAAAGTTTAAGCTTCGTATTGTCGGGTCCATTGCACCAAAAGTACTTTATCTCCTTATTTCTAATTGTTTTTGTTCCCACTGTTTCAGTTTGACTGCGTAACTTCCAGCCCTTCAGTAATGCATTTTTATACATATTGTTGGATCAAACTCAGATATAACTAGTCCAAAAATCATCTTTATCACTGATGTGTTTGTGCTAGAAAAGCTTGACATCATATTATTTATGCTTTATACTGCGGGGTCAATCTAAGATATATCTACTCCAACCTCAGACATAAAGTTTACACCTGTTTTTCCAGCTGGACAAGCCTGTGCTGCACAGCATTTCTCCCTCCAGCAACCTGAGCGTCCATGCTTTTTGTATTGTATGAAGCCCCCATACACTTCAATACTGCACCAATCACCTCTCTAGGAGAATCAACCATTGAAATTTTCCCAGCAAGTTCAGGCCGCCACAGATCAGCCCAGTCCTGCAATGGGGATGGGCTTTACTCCGTAAATACTAGTCACAAGCATATCTAAAACATTATATTTGCAGATTCTACAAAAGACAAAGTCATCGTATATAATGATGAATCAGCACCATCATTGTGTCAACAGATTCTGAAAATGTGGCAATTAGGCTAATTCAAACCAAATGATAAAAAAAAAAAAATTAAATTCAATGAAAAGAAATAGCAATATACCAAACTCAAGAGAAGCATCATTTTTTTTTTGGTTCCACTTTTTCAAGCATAATTGTAGAAACATTTCATTTTGGTAAATAGTTACATCATAACCTTTTTGGGGGGACAACACTGTGACTCGACACCAAAGGTGCGGATGGGGGGAGTTATGCCAACTGTGCTAACACCAAATTTGAATTCTATGACGTAACTGAGTGGTCAATAAGATTCACTATGCTCTCTTCTCTCATTTAAAAGATAAAAAAGCCACTAGGGCTGCATGTGATTCAATGTAAAATGTTTCCAGAATCACAGTTTTCCAAAAAACATTCTACATTAAAACATATGGAGGCTAAAAATCAAAATCATTGTTTAGCTTGTGGAACACGAAAGTCAATACCTTTGACATGCTTAAGAAAAGAAGGCATGTTTTGTTCCTTAGCCCAATTGGGGTGTTTTGTGCAAGGAATGTGATCAATTTGCTGATCATTTATTTCTTCAATGCTCTTTTTCCCCAAAATCTGTGGACAGACCTTTTTCTGAAGGCAGGGAACTTTGAATCATGCTTCATGCATGTTGTGATCAATGATTAACAAAATTTTGGGGTGTTGAGAAGGGTAGGAAGGCAAAGGCTCTCTGTAATTGAGAATGTCAGCTCACTTTTGGGTAATTTGGAATAGAATGAATTCTGGAATTTTCAGACACTAATAATGACAATGCCTGCAGACGGGATAGAATCAATTGTTTAGCCTCTCTTTGGGTCCATCTCCTCTGAATTCTATGGCACTCCTTTCTTCTTGACTAAGCTCAACTAGAAGAAGTCTGCTCTTGAGTTTATTTTAGGGATTTCTTGCAATTTTTGTCCTTGTACTCTCTTTCCACATCTTTGTTTCCTTTTTGTGGACATCTTGTCCATATTTCTTGATTTAACTGTTCATATTTGCAATAATAAAATGTTTGTTTATTTGAAAAGCATAATATCTGAAAGTTCTGTTCCGATATCGAAAAATATAAATAACAACAAATATACCTATCTTATATGGGATATGGGTACAAGGGTTGAGCGTGAGAGCATGCCTGACATGGCATTCAGTTTTCGTGCCCCTGCCTGCCCAAAAAACACACACAGAACAGTGAATACAATGCTCATGAGGAACTAAGCTTAGAACTATGCTCATGAGGAGCTAAGCTTAAAACTCAATCTCACCTACTCAAACAATGAGGCAACTAATGTTCGCTTGACCAAGATTCAAGCAAAGCTCACCTAAGCATTCACCCAACCTCTACGTCTTAGGACCCGTCATAAGCATTGCTCCCATGTGCTCAAGCTTATTGTTTCGATTAAGTATAAAGCATCTACCATGTTGATGCACGCCACAAACTAGGAACTTGTGTGCATGCCCAACAAGCAATGTGTCTAGCACAACTCTAGCAACAATTGACAGAGCATGGTGCTCCAAACCATCCACCAAGCATTCATCATCCCAAACATGGCATGTTACCACAAAAGCTTAGCATTTCCAAAAGCAAGACAAGTCCAATGAGACCCTTATTGGACACCACTTGTAAGTCACGGTGCAATAAATGAACATGTGGGGTAACATGTCTTTCCACAAGCTTCCACAGAGCAAGGTTCAATAACTGGGACAATTGAAAGTAACAAGCACAATCTCACGCTACACTAGCATCATCTGAGCCACAAAAATACACCCAAGGCACACCACATGTTAGTTTACACACTTATAGCCCATTCAATTTCAAGCACGTACATTTGATATAGCATAATTGCAACATAGTCCAATCATTCTCAAAGCCCCTACACATTTTCCACACCAAATGTTGGCTCTCAAGACCTTGTCCCTATGGAGACTACTGACACAACCCATATGGCTATAAGTAGTTAGCTGCCATATCAACAAATCATGGGGGACTCACTTAGTGTAAGCACACATCCAGCATTCCCGGCGCCACCCCGGGGGGGTGCGGATAGAGTCACCTGTTATCTACCTTATACATGCATTCTAGACATAACACTAGGAAATATGCATCATCCTACTCGAGGAGTCATTATGGCTCCTAAAATTTCTATGATTATCCAAAATTTGATCCATCAATTACTTTGGACTAGTAAAGACACAAACTAAAATATGAAAGTACTGGAAAAATACAAATGCCTCCAGAGGTACAGGTCCACATATTTACAAAAATGGCTTTCCTCGACAAACACTCTTAAGTCTCCAGTCTACTAACAAGCACAATATTCTTGCTAATTCATGACCTCTCGTACTTGGCTTTCCTAATAAATAGACTTCTAGTCCCTAGTT
Organism: Vitellaria paradoxa; assembly: GCA_019916065.1. Taxonomy (NCBI): domain Eukaryota; kingdom Viridiplantae; phylum Streptophyta; class Magnoliopsida; order Ericales; family Sapotaceae; genus Vitellaria; species Vitellaria paradoxa. Next base: position 40,811,546 of record CM034235.1, read on the forward strand.
ATGGGTGTTCAATTTTTCCAAACCCATGACATGGTATTAGAGCAAAGATCAATCACTCTCTTTGCATCGTCATCTAACCCTAATCAAAACCTTAATCCTAGATTAGTTATGGACTTCGAATTTGTCTAAGCCAATTCTTAGTCACCAAAAAAAGTCATAGCAAAGCCTCTAGGCACTGTTCTGACAATTGTTAAGTTGCTGATAACCACTCTATCCTCTTTGCTAATCATCAAAGATTCCCTTAAATCTTATCTTCTCACCAAAAACCTCCCACAATAACAACAAAGGGTCTTCCTACAAGTGACATCCAAATGGATAAAGAAAATTTTCATTCTTTGATTCAATTATTATTCTGGCCAACGACCATGACTAGTCACCCATCACAGCGTCGTCACCAGAAGATTAGCCACATGCACTCAAGTCACCTATGTGTGACCCTCATGTGCCTTGTTTCCACTGAACAAGTACAAAATCTAAATATAAAATTATGACACATATATAAGTGAGTTGGTATGATTGAAACAAATTTTGAAAAAACATGGTGTCACACAAGCCTCCTATGACATTGATGAAGATGAAGGAAACTAAGCAGCAATGCACATTGCATCAAATTCAGTGTTCCATGAGAGAACAAAACATATTGAGGAGGATTGTAACTTCTTTAAAAAAAAATTTGTCCAAATATGATAAAGATTGCTCATGTGAAATATAAAGACCAACTTGTTAGCCTCTTTACTATAGCCTTGGGTACGGATGGCTATCTCGACCGACCCGTTCGAATCTGATCTGTTACCCGAGCCGAATGGATATGAGATTCGGATATTTTTTTCGGAGATTGGATCGGATTCAAATTTAAAAAAAAAAGAAAAAAAAAATTAGATATCGGATCGGATATGGAGGTGGGATTGCCTCCACCAAAATCTGCTCCGAATCTGATATCCAATCTAAATCGCCCTGATCTGCCTCAAAAAATATTCGAACATACCCGAACAGTCCTGAATTCCCAGAGTATAAATACTATGTTTCCCACATATGGGTGGCTATGGACTATCATATTTTGTATTTGCTACTTTGAGTTGGGACAATATTGGTATTTTAGAATTATGTATCTTTATTATGTATCAGTTGATGAAATGTTAGTTTTGGACATGTTTATGAATTTCTTTGGCAAATTATTATTGTGATGATGTTTATATATTATTTTAGTTTTGGAGATAAATTATTTGGTAGTAATAGATTATACATACAATCAAGTTATGTATTAAGTTAGGGGTAGATTCGAACGCGGAAGGAGGGTTCGGATTTTCAGATATCCGCGAATATATCCGTTCTCTGTTTGAAGTGGGGATGAAATTCCAAAAAAATATCCGTTCAGAGTTCAAAGCGGATTCGGAGACGGACGAAGGGTTCGGAGTTCGAATTCAGATATTGCCATGTCTGCCTCTAATATTTCTTGTTGCCATCTCTAGCCTTAGGGGGTACACAAATTGAATGCATTTGTACTAAGCTTCAAATTTATGATATATATGCTCTAGCTTAGGGGGAGTATTAGAAGTTAGGATTCTTTATATTGATATTTATGATTTTTATTCCTGTATTATTTATTGCCTAATTTGTATAGGGTTGTACAGAATAATTTCCATATTTGCATAATAATTGTAACACAAAAAGAGGCCTAGACCTCTAGTTATGGGTGTCAAGTTTTTCTTTTCTTTCTTTCTTTCTTTCCATTTTTTTTTTTTCCCAAATCTCTAGAACTTAGCAACAAAGATAAACAGTGGCAACATGGGTATAGCTTATAATGATAGGGTGAAATTAGGAAAGGCTTGTTTACTTAGCAGCATTTGGATCAAGGATTTATCAAAGGGAGAAAAAAAAAAAAAAAAAGGAAAAGGAAGGGGGTTCAAAATTTCTACTCTTGTTTGGTTTGTGATGAAAAATAAAAGGAAAAAAGGCATGGATTTGAAAAATTAAAAATAATTAAATTTTTCTTGACAAATTTTTTTATTTTTTTTTTCTTTTTTTTGGATCCATTTAAATATGGACACAAATTTGGAATTTTATGTTTCCTTCCTCTCTTTTACTTTTCCCTTCCCTTCCCTTCCCTTTTCTTTTCCCTCACTAAACTAAGAGAGAAGCAAAAAGAGTTCTAGAATGTTTTTTTTTTTTTGAAAAGGATAAATAAAAATTTTATTTCAGAAGACCTGAATAAGCATCAGGAATATGCTTACTGTACAATAGAACTGTACAAATTAGCCCAAAACCACAGAGTTCTAGAATTTATAACAGAAGATCCAAAACCTTTCTTGAAAGGGATTATATTAAGGTTATTACTGGCAAAAACTTTTAATATAATAAAAATATAAAATCAAAACATTTTCATAACAAACTAAAATAGACTGTAATTTATAACTATGAGAACGCTATAGTACCAATCCATCCAGTACAAACTAATAAAAGCTAAAAAAACGATTACTTGAAGAGCAAAACCCATAATACAAATCAATGTAATGCAAATAAAAGGCAAACAGTAGACTTCTCACAAGTTGAAATTTTAAACACATTTAATTAAACACACTACTCTTGTAAATGCACCATTTTTTTATCAAAATGAATTCCAAAAAACTTAATCCTAAACTGCCCTTTAAAATTTGGGATTCCTTTAATTTTAACTTTAATTCATTAAGAAGAATGACCAAAGTAATGAAAAACATCCTTGCAAGTGGTTATTCCTCCAATCCCAACACATCCCACAAGAGGTGTTTACAAATAGGATTTAGCACATCTAAGAAAAATGGACAATTCTAGGAATGTGTCGTATCTATGTCAATCAAATACCAACACTCGTTGATATTGATTTGATATACATCGGGAACCTGTCCAAATGTGTCCTATTATATTTTAATTTCTTTTAGAGTCAGACACTCTTCAAACACTTAAAGGACACATGTCCATCATTTACATATATACAAAGCACATTGCATGCATGAAGAAATACCTATTAAATCAAATAATAAAATAAAAACAATGTGAATTATACTTGTCAATCCTTCCTCATTTAAAATTTTTAATTTTAGAAATTCTAAAACTCAAAACTTCCAATTTGTTTAAGTGACGTATTCTAAAATACATATTAGGTCTTCTGTTCACATTTGCTCATCAATATATAACGAGAGCATGATTTCTTTCCAATGTAATACAAATAACAATAAATGTATTTGTAACATAAAAATAAATAAATAATTATTATTTTCATGTATATGTATAAAAATAAATAATGATTTGTTGACATGTCCACATCATGTTGTCCCCAAACTTTTTGAAAATTGCCATATCAACGTGTGTGTGTCATGTTGTATCAGTGTCTCATGTCCATTTCTGTGCTACTTAGTGCCACGTTTTTCATGTTTGTTAAAAGACAAGCATAATGCCCATATTCATGGCTTCGGATTTTAAGATAATAAGTGATGAAGAAGTAACAAGGCTTCAAGTCAACACTTGAAAAAGATTTAAAAGAAAATAAAAAAAAAATGGAACAATAAAGAAAAGTTAAAAACATGGAAGTGTAATTGCGTATGAAACACTGTATTTCATGAAACACTGTAATTGCGTGACCTATATTCCTTTTGAAATTCTAGTGGACCCAAATAAAGATATATAAATAAATCCCAGAATCTCAAATAAGCTTTCTAATTCTCAGATTTCCATTTGGCTCTACCAATGCACACTGTATAAAGATTTAACACTTAAGGTTCCCTTTTTGTTGTGAAGAAATTCGTCCTTCCCCCACCCTTCCTGAAGAATAAAACAATCTAAGAAATCCAGCAATTCTCTTATCCCCCAATCTTGCAGATTCCTTCGCAATGAAATATCTAGCATGCTTGGCAATTAGCGAACAAAGCATAATCAAACATTGCCACTTCCAAGTCCGTCAGCAAAGAAAAAATGAGTGGAAACATATCTTCCAACCTCACCTCACTATTCCATTTTTGGGCCAAAATTTTAATACTGCCACCGTTCCTCAACCACTAGAATTTATTAAAGCACAATTAGAATTCAATGGTCAAGTTGTAGAAACAAACTACAGTTAGAATTTATCGAAGTACTTCTCAAGAATATTTTTTCTTCTAGCAATTAGGCACCCAATTCAGCAATCAATTATTTTTCAAATTAATCACATAAAAACACATCACTATGAGTATTTGCCCCCTTTGTCATTTTTAAGAATTGTCCCATAAAAACCCACACTATAGCCTTTAACGCATCATCATCATCATCGTCATCATCATCATCATCATCATTATTATTTCTACTGAGGAAAATGCAAAGACAACAAATAGATAGAAAAAACGAAAAAGAAAAAGAAAAAGAAAAAAGGAAAAATAAAAAAACTAAATTGCTAAATTCATCAATTTGGGACGAGAGTTATGCTCCATGAACTCTTCTAAATTTGTAAAAAATCAATGTTGGGGATTCAATACTTGGGCTTGTGAATAGGTATAAATAGGAAAATTTAATGCATGGCTACACATAATAATTCAAATTTATAAATAATATGCTCCATATTAATTTGTAAATACCATTTTATTGTAAATAAGTAAAATTAGTACTTAAAAACTATGAAAACTAGTCGCACCCCAATATCATTTTTTTTTTCGCTCAGTCAGGGGTGACCAGTGTAGCAGCAACACCTCCTAGGCGTGACTATAGAAGTACGTACTCACTATGGAATGTTTGCATTGAGCCATAACCACTACCCTTGGGACGGACAACGCATAGCTCCACCAGAGACCCATAGCTGAGTCCATGTAACACAAGATGAATGTATCATGCTCTCAAACTAGCATTACAAAAGTCAAATCACTGGAATATTAGAGTTTTCTCGTTGCAATGGTTCTCAACAAGCTTAAACCAAACTCTATGATAGGGATCCAATTCCAATTGTTCTAGTTGAGCTCAGGGCAGCCTAAAACTGAAATTTGTTCCCATCATCTAAAAACTAAACTATTGCTTTTATTTTCAAATTAGAAGTTGCAAAAGAAATTTTAACTTTGGCAAAACAGGAAACAAACATTAGTTGCATTGCAGAAGAGGAAGACATCAAAGTAAATAATGATGAGAGTGAAGAAAGAAGAATACCATGTGAAATAGACCTGTTTTGTTATTTGTTAAATCTTAGTGAAATGGATAAATTTTTCAAGATCAATGCAACAACAAAGATGACGAAAAAGAAAATCTGAGCCCTGTCCATATCAAACAAAATGACACAGAATCATTTGATTCTAGCTCAACATAGAAGAAATATAGAAACTTCACGGCTTGTAAACAAAGTACCTCTATAGGAGCCAAATTATGCTTTTGAAATTTGGTTTTCTTGTAAGCTATCACCATGCTTCCCCATCTATATGGAGCAGCCCATATTTTACCGTCAGTATCTAAGTTTCCCTCACTGTTCCTGCGTAAATATATCTGAGACTATTTTATAAGAGCATAATGGTACATACAATCTGGACCATTTTGGAATAAATAAATGGCACTAAAGAAAATTACTAATGTTAACCACATGCTATGTTTACTAACATCCTAAGAAACATACCCCAAGGGAAAAACAAAACACTCGTGAAATGATAATTCCATTGTTTCCAATGTAACATAGGAAAACACAAGAAAACACAACATAATATACTAAAATTATAAATTATTTAAAAATTGATATCAGGCTTTGACACATTGAGATATATTTCAATTTTTTACTTGTATACATTTCTATGTCTCATATTTTTGTACCACTTTCAAAAGGTTTCCAAAATATTTCCTAAACATTTTTTAGTTATTTCTGTTTATGCTCAACTAAAATGACCATCCAAAATGAAATTATTATCCTTAGGAATGTATCATCCTCTGCACTTAGCAAGATATTCATTTATTTTTTTTATTTCATTCTTTCTTTTGTCTTTTCATTTTTTTCCCAGGATAGATATCGTATGCATGAAAGAATTTATGAAATTGAAATCACTAATCATTAAAAGAAAATTTTCAGATACAAAAATATACAGATTCATCTGATCTTTATGAAGATTTATTTCAAACCAATCAATCTGAAATCCTTGCTTATTTCCAGGTATCTCTACAAGAGCCAAACCAAGACCACCAAATACCCAAGTTTAATTTTTCACAGCAGTTACTATAAATCAGATTTTTGTTAGTGAAGTTGCACATACAAAATTTACACTACTTAGGGGCATCATCATGGTTGGTCCTGTGCATAACTCATCATATTAATGTTTAAATCAGATGATCTGAATCAAATAGCAAACCAAAGTGTTACATTTTAGAGGCAAGAAAGTCAATGAGCCTTAAACTCTTACTCTTGGACCCAGCAAGCTTCAAGTTGGATTTGTGACCACAGAGCCATGGTATCTAACTCCCAATCTTGAAACGGTCTAAGAAACATAAGGTCCCAAACTAAATTTCCATTGGAGATCCTTAGATAATCCTCTGCCAAAAAAATTTTATTCATACCTAGACTACGACAAATGCAGCATGAGTGCTTCCTGGGTGCTGAGAACCACTCGTCCCTGCCTAACAACTCTAAATTTAATTTAACACTGCATTAATCCAACCATCCCCCCATTATGATGTTAGCAATCAAGAAATGGTGGCCTGCTTAAATGGACCAACCATGGAAATTTCAGACGGGTGAGCGTAAATAAAATATGACAGTCATTCTATTAAACATATTTTGTGAAGTCAAAGCCTTTCTAAATCAGAACAAAATTAGAGCAAGTCATCTAAGAAGGCTTAAAAATGTGAAACAAGATGACATTCTCAGTAATAAACAGTGTGGTTTTCTCAAAGCCACTAAAATAACAGTGCATGGAAATGAAAATGTGAGAAAATAGCAGAACAAATGTCCCACTAGATATAGTATTGTCAATTTCAGCCCCATGTTATTAGGCAAGCTTTTTTGATGTAACTACACTTTTACACGTAAGCTGACAATAGCCAACCCAAGTCTATGAAGCATGAATACTTCAAATTAGGCGCCGCACTCGTATCGGATACTTCGGGGATACGGATACGGCTAGGATACGTATCGGATACGCCACGTGGAGTATCCTAATTTTTTATTTTAAATTTTGCAGAGGATACGGCTAAAATATGGATAGGACACGGGAATGATACTTCTAGAATATGGTGGGGGGTCCAAATGTAATATTTTAAAGCTTTTTGGGGGTACAATTGACATGATAAAATTTTAGTAGGGGCCAAACTATAATTAACTAAAATATATTGATATGATTGAAGTTTGATTTAACTAAAATTTAGGAAATGAAAAAACTATTTTTATTTTGGGATGTATGAAATTGTATTTGATACTTTTTGTTATATTTGTGTTTTGTGTATGAATGATGTTGATAGTTTTGAGTATGAATGATATCAATTTATGGATTGAATAGTATTTTTCAATAATTGTTATTTATATAATGTTTAGTAGTATATAGATGCTATCTTCAAAAATATTTTAAATAAAATATATATTTTATTTTATTTTTTTGTCGTATCTTCGCCGTACCCGTATCCTCATTTTTTGAAAATTGCTGTATCCCGTATCCATATCCGTACCCGTACTCGCTCCCGTATCCGTACTTCATAGCACAACCACTTCAAAATGAATGTCCTATACATACCTAACAAGTAGAGGACACAAATACTCTTTAGACACACTAAAATACGTGCCAAACATGTCACACGTCATTTCCAATTATATTATTATTTTTTCATCAAACATATAACTAAGACAAACCTAAAATTTGAGTGCTCGAATTATTTTTTCATTTTGCTTCAAACATATGATTTGAGAAAAACCTAACTTTGAGTACCTGAACTAAAATTATAAAATTTTCTATCTCATATTTTGTTATATTTTATACTTTTAATTAGGGATGTCAATGAGATGGATACATGAGGTATCCAACCTAACCAAACCTATTAAAAACCTATTAGGAAACACTCAAATAAGATTGGGAAGGGTTTGGGATTAAAATTCCCGCACGTGGTTGGAAAAGGTTTGAGATTTGCCGGTACAGTACCCGATATCCGATACCCACAAAATATCCGCTAAATACCCGTTTAATAGAATATAATATTATATAATTTATACAATTATGATTTTGTCCCTAAAATAGAAGTAGTTAAAGTCTTGGGCTATGATTATTTATGATATTTTCCATAATTTTTATTCTAGGTGAAATCTATCAGATTCATTGTTTTTACTCCTTAGCTTTGTGAAGTCATTTGAATGTATAAGTAGTTATTGAACTTATATGTATTAAGTTTTTTATAGTTTATTTGAATGAGATTTTTTTTTTTTTAAATTGCTTGACAAGGAAAATAATAGAGATTTTGACAAAAGAAAGTCTACATAAGTGCATATTCACAAATAAATTTGCTAATTGTTCCAAAGAACACATCAATTGTTTTAAAAAAAAAAAAAATTTAACGGGTGCAATGGGAACAGGATGGACTTAGGATTCTAACTAAGAAAGTAAACAGATTTGGGATGATAATGGGTAGGAAAAAATAAATGAGTTTGGTATTACTAATCAGGCAAGTAACCTAACTGTTTACATCCCTACGTTCAATTATATAAGAATTATATATATATATATATATTTGTTAATTCGGAACCCTATCGGTTTATTGCAAACCTCAACGGTCCGCGTAGCCGGTAGCTAAACTGGGGGGGAAGCGGCCCGACCCAAGGCATTCCCCATTTAAGTCGAAGGCGCACTCAGCAGGATTCGAACTCCCATATCTGGGATTACGCCCTCTGGGGGTTATCCACTAGTTATATATTGAACTAGTTTTTGTGGATGTTATATTCACATATATAGCTAACAAAAGCATATAAAAAAATTGTATTTCTCCATATCTCCACAATGTTCATTTACTATTTTTTTTTTTAAATTGTTGTATATGTGTTCATACTTGTATCATTTCTGTATCCTATATCAATATCCATGATTCTTAGGCGGCCAATTTGACAAAACCTTTGCAATGAATAATTTTATATATTAATTATAATGGTTGGACAATATAAGTACCATACAAATCACATTGAACACCACACAAGAGACAGTCAAACAAAGACACATAAGAATCATGCGATTAATTGTATCCCTACCTTCCATTTGTCACTTAGGCATTTAAACCAATCTTGGTCCTCTACCCTTTCCAAGGGCTCGATTAATCCCCTTTGAATGGCAAAATTGAGCCAAGAATCTCCAACAGAAACGATGTCAGCTGCTGCAGCAGATTTATGATCAAAATTTCCTTTGGTAAATGATGTACAAAGATCAGAAAAGATGTCATCAAGATTTCCACGGATCTCTGAACGCAACCTTGCTCTCCTTCCTTGAGATTGCATGAAATCCTATATGCCAAGGAGCACATTATGATTATGACAATACGCAAAAACTTGTGTAGAGTTGAAAATGACAACAACAACAATACAATAACAAGAACTATGAAAGCAGCCATAACAATAAGTATAATTATTATTGCTTCTACTTCTGTCAAATCTAAACCTATGGTTGTAGCAAAAGGTGCTTGCAATCCTTTAGCAGAAATAGGATGCCCCCATGAGTCACTTAACTGGCCAAGAACAAAACACTTGCAGAACAATGTCTTCCTCCTTGAGTCACTAAACTGGCAAAGACCAAACACACTTACATAACTGGCCAAGACAACAACACTTGTACAATGCTAAACTAAATCACAAATAGAAATACAACAACAATGTTAATGTGCATTAATAGAATGTATTTTATCTAGACTTTAGAGAACGTGAATAGTCACCCTGTGTATCTAAATAGTCATTTGTACATGTAAAAATATATACACAACAACCTAGTTTGGTGTGTGAATTGAGTTCAGTAAAATCTAAACTTCTACATGGTATCAGAGCGTCAACCTTCCTGATCCTATTCTTAGCTTTTGTTTGCTTCATTCTCTAGTCAGTCAGTCAATGTCCAACGCAATGGAAGTAAGGGTTGGAGGGCGGACAAGCATAAGTCCATCACCAAGCTATTGTTTCAGAAATCTAACCATACCAGTGAAATCGACAGAGAGAGGCGATCGTCACCAGAGGAATGCCGCTGCCACAAAGTAAGTCACGCGCCTTAATTTGCGTGTGGGCTTCACGCGCCTCCATTAAAGCTGCGCGTACAAGCATGTAGAGCTCTGGCGGAAAACCAGCCTTCTTTGCAGTCTTCTCTCCTCCATTAGGTGACTCTGCTAGTGTTCCATCTCTCACCATTTAAACAACACCTCTCTCTCTCTCTCTCTCTCTCTCTCTCTCTCTCTACATTTCAACCCTCCGCTTGTGTTCTTGTACTGCTCCAAGGGCCACTGTTGTCTGTTTAAATGGCTTCTTAGATGTCTGTTAAAAAAAACTAATTGATGGCTCAATTCCCAGGCCTCAGCAGTTAACCACAAGAAAATTGAATGAGACGAATTATGTTCAATCGTCCAAAACCATAAAAATTGCATTAACCGGGTGTGGTAAACAAAGACACTTAATTGAGGTTGGACCATCTGAAACTGATCCTACGTTTGATGCGTGGGTCCAAGAAAAAGCTCATCTGATTAGCTTATTGTGGAACTCCACGGAACCCAATACTACTGACATGTGCACTCATCTTGACACATGTAAAGATATATGAGAATATGTCCGCTTATTGTTCTCCAATAATATCACCCGCATGTATGATCCGTCACTTGAGTTCTTTCAATTTCAGCAGTCTGGTAGACCAGTTATTGAATACTTCGCTTCTCTAAAGCGTGTTCATGAGGAATTAAATTCTCTACAGCCATTATCGATAGACGTTAATGTGATACAGAAGCAACGGAAGCAAATGGTTGTTATTCGCTTTCTTGCTGGACTAGTTTCTGAGTTTAAGCCAATTAAAGCTCAAATCCTCGGTGGGGCTTCTCTTCTCTCGTTTGCAGAAACTTACTCTTGAGTTATAAGGGCTGCTTCTAGAGATTCATCTTCCATAGTTGATACTACACAATTTGCCCTAATCAGTTAGACACCTCCAGAAAGTAAAAATTCTAGCTACCAGACCCGTCCCAGTCTACTGACCGTGGACCTTGTGGAGGTCATGGCCATGGTCGTGGAGGGCGTGATACAAGACCTAATGTTCTAATTGTGGCCGTGTTGGCCATGTTAAGGAGACTTGCTAGGATCTTCATGGAAAGTCAGCTCATATGGTTTATGCAGCTTTCTCTGACGCTGCTACAGACAAGCCCAGTACCAGTGAACCATCAACTATGACTCTTTCGAGAGAGGATTATGCCAAACTCCTCTAGTATCAAGCAGCTCATCAAGCATCGCTTCCTATAACCTCCTTAGCTCATCGACGTAGATCTACTACTTGTGTGTCCACCTCTTCACATACGAATTGGGTCATTAATTCTGGTGCTTCAAATCATATGTCTCGCACTTCCTCATTATTTTTTAATATTCAATGTTTCCCCATCTCTGTGTTACTATAACTAATGGTTCATCTAATTCAGTTAAGGGTATCAGTAAAACTTGTCCTTCTTCTACCTTACCTTTTATCCTCTGTTTTATATATTCCATCCCTATCTTGCAATCTTCTATCTATTAGTAAACTGACTAGACAACTGAATTGCTCAATGACTTTCTTTCCTGATTTTTGTAATTATTAAGGATTTGAAGACAACGAAGAAGATTAAAGAAGGGCATGAAGCTCAGGAACTTTATTATCTGGCTGATTCGTTTGCATCATCATCTACCACCTGTTCCGCAATCGCTTCTCCTTTTGAAGTTCATTGTCGTCTTGGTCATCTATCTTTTGAGAGGTTGAAATTTATGGTTTCTAGTTTAAGTCAACTACAGTCTTTAGATTGTGAGTCTTGTCAATTAGGAAAACATCACCGTGCTTCCTTTAGTCGTAGAGTCAATAATAAGACTTTAAGTCCTTTCTATTTGGTTCATTCTGATGTATGGCGACCGAGTCATGTTATTTCAAAATTGGGTTTTAAGTACTTTGCTACTTTTATTGATGATTTCTCAAAACTTACATAAGTTTATTTAATAAAAAATCGTTTTAAGTTATTGTCCCTCTTTCAATCCTTTCATGCTAAAGTTAAAACTCAATTTGATGTGTCTATTAAGATTCTTCATAGTGATAATGCTAAATAATATTTTTCAAAACCCTTCACTGACTTCATGACTTCACATGGCATGCTTCATGAGTCTTCTTGTTCTCATACTCCACCACAAAATGGAGTTGCAGAAAAAAAGAACTTACATCTCATTAAAACAATCCGTTGTCTAATGATTCAAATGAAGGTTCCAAAAGTTTTTTTTTAGGGGGGGGGGGATGCTATTCTCACTATGTGTTGCTTAATCAATAGAACGCCATCTTCTATCCTGCAAGATCGTTCCACTTATTCTGTTTTGTTTCTCAAAACGCCGCTATTCCTATTCCACCACGTATCTTTGGGTGTGTTGCTTTTGTTTATCAACTTGACAGTAGGACTGACAAACTGGACCCTCGTGCCCTTAAGTGTGCATTTTTGGGATATTCTCGGTTACAAAAAGGATATTGATGCTACAATCCGTCTCTTCATCGATATTTTGTGTGTGATGATGTCTCGTTCTTTGAGAATACTCCTTTCTTTTCTGATACTTGCTCCTTGTCTGATTTGAATGAGTCTTCCTTTACCTGTAATTTCTCCTTTTTGTCTCTCTCATCCTGATTCACAGATTTACACCAGACAGCAGGCAACTACAAAGTCTCTACCTGATGCTTCAATTACTCCATCTTCTCCACCTCTTCAGATCTTGTTCCTGAGCCAGCCATTAGCGATCTTGATTTTCCTGTTGCCTTTCGGAAAGGTAGACACACTTGTACCTCTCATCTTATTTCTAATTTTGTCTCTTATACAGCCTTATCTCCATCTTATCATACTTTTATTACTTTTCTGTCCTCTGTTTCTATCCCTAACTCTGTGTCTGAAGTATTATCTCATTCTGGTTAGCGTGGTGCTATGGAAGACGAAATGTTTATTCTCCGAGCCAATCATACTTAGGATTTGGTCACTCTCTCTCCTAGAAAGTCCACTGTTGGTTGTCGATGAGTGTATAATGTCAAAGTACATCCTGATGGTTCTGTTAGTCGGTTAAGAACACGGCTTGTTGCAAAAGGATACACTCAGATTTATGGCCTTGATTTTTCAAAGACCTTCTCTTCTGTGGCTAAGATTACATCTATTCATCTTCTCATTTCTCTTGCTGCCGTTTTTTGCTGGTTTCTTCATCAACTGGATGTCAAGAATGCCTTCCTTCATGATGATCTTACTGAAGAAGTGTATATAGAGTAGCCTCCCAAGTTTGTTGCTCAGGGGGAATCTGGCTTGGTTTGCAAATTAAAAAAATCATTGTATGTCTTAAAAAAATCTCCTCAACCATGGTTTGGAAGATTTAGTGATGTGGTGATGGATTTTGGCCTGAGACGTGGTGTTGATCATTCCGTATTTTATCGTGATTCTCCTCAAGGAAAGATATGGTTACTAGTTTATGTGGATGATATTATGCTCACAAAAGATAATACACAAAGTATTCATGACTTGAAGATGTTTCTTTATAGTAAGTTCAATACCAAAGACTTGGATACATTAAAGTATTTTCTGAGCATTGAAATTGCAAGATCACATAAAGGAATTGCTTTTTCTCACAGAAAATATGTACTTGATTTGTTGTCTGAGATTGACATGTTAGCAGCAAAACCGATTGACATGTTAGCAGTAAAACCAATTGACACTCCAATGGATTCAAATGCAAAACTTCTTGCAGATAAGGGAGAATTATTAGATGATCTTGGTCGATGGCGCAGATTAGTTGGGAAACTTAATTATTTGACAGCTACACGGCCAAATATCTTATTTGCTACAACTGTCATTAGTCAAGTCCTTGATACACCTCACTTTAGTCACCGGGATGCAGTCATTCGCATTTTGAGATATCTAAAAGGTGCACCAGGGCAAGATTTGTTGTACTAAGATAATGGCCATACTTTTGTTTAAGGTTATATAGATGCTGATTGGGCTGGTTCTCCATCAAATAAACGATCCACTGCTGGATATTGTATCTTTATGGGGGGAAAATCTAGTGTTCTAGAAAAGTTTAAAAAAAAAAACAATGGTGACAAGATCAAGTGTAGAGTTAGAATACAGGGCCATGGCACATATTTTGTAAATTGATTTGGATGCGTTATATGTCGATAGAATTAGGAGTCTTTGGATTACAGCCTAAGAAACTATTTTATAATAATCAAGCTACTGTTCATATGGCCTCTAGTCCAATGTTTCATGAGCGCACCAAGCATATTGAAGTTGATTGTCACTTTGTCAAAGAAAAGATCCTACAAAATGTCATCAAGACTAGCCATGTAAAATCTGAAGATCAATTGGCTAACTTGTTTGCTAGAGCTTTAGGGGGAGCTAGTGTGAGATATATTTGTAACAAGTTTAGAACATATAATATAGATGCTCTAACTTAAGGGGAAGTGTTAATATGCATTAATAGAATGTAATGTATCTAAACTTTTGGAAATATAAATAGTCACCCTATGTATTTGAATAGTCATTTGTACATGTATAAATATATACACAACAACCTAGTTGGGTGTGTGGATTGAGTTCAATAAAATCTAAACTTCTACAAATAGTATGTGGCCAAAAGTCAAATTTCAATTCAACACTACAAGTCAGACAAGGAAGACTCACCACTTTGAAAGATGTCTAACATTTATTTTTGGATAAAGTACAAAAACCATCTCTATAATTTACACTCAGTGTCATTTAGTCCCTCTTGTTTTATTATAACAGTTAAATCTCTACAATTTCGGTTAAGGTGCAAGTGGGTCCTTCTATCAAACACCGTTTGTACGCAGCCATCATAATAAGGGCAATTTTGTTAATTTGTACCATTCTTTCCCAATACCCAATTAATACAGCATGTTGATGTGCCTATTTACATATGGGAAATTTCTCATTTTTTACAGCTTTGTCACATCAAAAAGAACAACATTTTTTACCGTTAACACATAATCTTTGTCAAAATAAAAGTTAAATGGATGGTTTCAGTTTTTTATTCCATGTTATCGCATCGATACAAACATCTGATTTGTCCCACTTAGTAATCAATTTGCAACTTGTACTTCAAGAACAGTCTTGGAACCACAAGAGTCTAAGCCACCAAACACAGTAACAATACTAATATGTAAGAAGTATCTGGGCTCCAAAAGAAAATATAAAATGATTCCAATTGAGTAAGAAGTATCTTCAAAAGAAAATCTATTCACTTTTGAGGTGCGTTTTGGAACCTGGTGCTTGGAAGAATGTGATTCTTTAGTTACAATCCTCCCCTAGATTTTTTTTTTTTTTTTTTTTTTTATTTACAAACCTAATCCAATAGTTCAATTGCACAAGGATCAATTTAATTCTGCTACCTTGTTCTATTTTCAAACAAATCTGTCAATGACGCTAAAGAAAATTGCCAAAATGAAAATTTTTCCAAGGAAAACAAAAGGCAAAAAGAAAGCAAATGAGTGCTTGATTTTCCTTTTCCCTGAAACAGTGGAAATAAAAACAAGAAGAATAAATGGGGAAAAAGAAAAGTATAGAAGAGAGAGGGTTTTCAAGACGAATCTGATCAAAGAGTCCTCGTTTGGCGGTTTCACCCCAAAATTGAAGTAAGGAGAGAGTGATCCAGCCATTAAAAGTGGTCGCAAATATGTCATTTACGACCAGGGTTTTGAAGAACATGGATACAGCCGAGAAACTGTAGGAAAAGAAAATCGTAGGATAAATATATGTATAAGCCTTCAATGGAGGTTCTGGCTAAGGAGGTTCGAAGAGTGGCTCTGCTCAGTGTTCACCAGCTGTATATATATATATATATATACACATACAAGCCTTCAATGCTGGTTTAATTGGGTTTTTGGGAAGACGGATGCAAATTGACAAAATTGCTCTCATTTTAATGGTTGAGTACAAATGGTGTTTGACAAAAAGACTTAGTTACACCTTGATTGAAACTATAGGGAATTGACTGTTACAATTAAAACGCGAGGGACTAAAGCGACATTGAGTGTAAACTGTATGGGTGATTTCCGTATTTTACCCTTCAGTTTTCTTTCTTGAATTATGAAGTTGAAATGTTACAATGCATGAAGACTAAAATGTCAAGGAACAAGGCTTGAATGAAAGCCTTGACACCCATAGGATTGTTTAACCGTATATTTACATATATAAGCCTTGCACAATCTAGGAAACCCTAATAAAATCAAATACAAATCAAATCTCTTATACTAAGAAATGATAAATGCATACCATATTAAAAATATTCAAACACTCTCCCTCAAGTTGGAGTGCATGCATCATATGTTTCAAGCTTGGTATAAAAAATACCTGACTCGTGTTCCCCCAACAACTATAGTAATTGGTCTTTAAACTTGACATGACCAATCTCAATAGTATTCTGTAAAATCTTCTTTCTAACAAAGTAATAGTCCATCTCAATGTGTTTAGTCCTTCGTGGAATACTGGATTGGAGAGAATATGAAGTGTAGCCTGATTATCACATAACAACTCCTTTAGTTGCGAGTGCTGGACTTCCCACACTATGATTCCACATTTGGTCTTGCTACTACAGTCTACTTCTTCCTCTTTCATGATACCATATCACCTCCAATGAGTGTCTGTCTAACAGAGAATCTACTTAATCTACATCTATGTATCGTTATACTAAAGTATGTACATTATCTTAATATTACAAGCCATTTCCATGTGCTCCCTTCAAATATCTCAAGATTTGGATAATTACATCCTAATGACTAGTACAAAGTGATGCCAAAAATACACTAATCACACATAAATCCGCGTGCTCCCTTTCCATGGAATGCGTGCCTTCATACCATATTAACAATATTCTACTAGTATATGTGTATTTGCATATAGATTTTGGCAAAGAAAAAAGAGTGCATGCAAAGGCACTACACCACAAAAACACAAGTGCAAACACTTTACATAACATACCTTGATCCATGAAGGAGGAACTGATCCGCGTAAAGCAACAATTCTCAAGGGAACTGTCAAAGCATATGTTCGAGACTTCCATTTCTCAAAAGCTGCTTTCAATTCCTTATCTTCAAGGTTTCCCATGTTTCCAGATTTTACCACATCATCATTGTCTGTGTTCAAAAATACAATTGTAAGAGTACAGCAAGACAACTCTTTTGAGAAAGTCAACCTTAAAGAATTTAAAAACATTTAAATTAGTGCAAATATAATTGTAACTTAAAAACAAATGAACAAATATGATTAGTTTCTAATTCAAGGGCGAAAAAAAGAAAGAAGGAAAGAAAGAGGTTAGATAATGTAACCAAAAAATAACGCACTATATGGGACTTGTTAAATCTAAAATTCAAACCCAAAAATCAAGCTCATCAAAATCAACCCAATCAACCCAAGCACAAAAGCATCTTATGCAATGCAAAGCCTACCAAACCCAACCCAATTCCAAATAAAGCCATCTGCTTACCATATGGAACGAGGAAACATTCCTTTTGCAATAATCCATAGGGTTCATTACAAAACCATGACTACCCTCATGGATCCGTCAGTCAAAACCATTAGAACAAAAGGAGAAACAATTCTTTTCCAATCTCAAAGAGAAATCTCAAATCTTATTATTCCCCAAACTATTTTCTGGAATGATATCAATTTACCATCGGAATGGGAACTTGAAGACCGAATTCCCCCTCCAATTTCAGAAAATGAAATACTAAAACAAATCCAAGAATTTGAAGATAGTATTGTCCATTAAAATTTTTCTTTTGCTAGGTTATGAAATCTTAATATAAGAGAAATGGCAATATCACAAAGCCCTACTCCTTTATCGCAAACCCAATCTCCAAAATATCAATAGTTTGAAAAAGAATGCAAATAAAATTTACTAATTTTAGAGCCAAGTTATTGGTCAGTGGATCCAGCTGAAATTCCTCCCAGAATCTTTCCTTTAGGAAATAATTTTATCACTTCATCATCAAACCTCAAGAAAACCCATACTTTCTATGAATTTATCCTAATTGATATTGAATCCGCTAATTTCAAACATTACCCTGATCTCAATGATGCAACCCAAATTACCCATTCCACTTGCCAAATCATAAAGTTTCTTACTACAAGCCTTTAGGCCAATACCCTAATCAACCTTGTAAATTCTCACAAAATTTTGTTCCTCAAACCTTTGATTACTAGGATTACAAAAAAGCTAAGACCAATGCCTTTTATTTCCAGAACAAGTCAAGTAGACATTCATGGATGTTTTACTTCAATACCAAATATGACTCAAACAAAATCTCAGCATGGTTTGTTTAATGGTGGAAGTGTTTTGGACCAGTTCAAGACATTCTTCCCCATCATGCAAATAAAGGGATTGAACTCTTTAGAGATAAATTTGTTTGCCTTAAAGAATACCCAGAAAATATTTTTCCAAGCCTATTTTATTTCTTTTCCTAATTTTTTCTGTCCTGGATTATGTCATGAGATTTTAATGTCCTAAACTCAGGGTCTCAAGATCCAATTCTAGGTGTGGGTGTATACCTATACTTTGCAAAAAGATTCAAAGTCAAATGATGGGATCAATTTAGCATTAAAAAGGTCACACCTGAAGCAATCTCACAATGGTTTAAAACCAATTTGGTAATCACATGGTTCAGGGAAGACCAAAGTTGTTGAGACTTATCTATAAAAAGAAAGCCTCTAGCATAGACTCAGTGCCTCTGAATTCAAGACTAAGACTTCTTTTCCTCTCTCTCCTCCTCCTAAAAACTTTGTTTTTCAATTTGTATCAAGAGTTGGATTACTGTCAACCCATTTGTACTTGTAAGTTTTCCTTTTAAGAATTTTGTATCAAAATTTATGTTCAATATACAAGTTTAGTTTTTCAAGATTTCAATTCTGTTCTTCAAAAACTCTTTATATTTTATCCTGGTAGCTTATGGCATCTAATGAATAAAAGGTGATCTCGTGGTTCTTGAGAACTATGATTTAATAGTCTCAATGGTTAGGAAAGATATTAAATTTGCATATAGAGTCCTCTTTTGAACCCACAATTATTAGAGATTCCTATTTTCCCATTATCACTTTGTCCTACCATCACAAACTTCCACAACCTACCTTGGTGTGCAATCATACTGGGTTGTTTTTATTAATTGCATGTTTGTAGCATTTACTTTGGTCTAGTACATTATCTAATTACTTGTTCTAGTCAATTTTATCATCAGCATAAATCCTTTATCTCATCACCCTCGTTATTAAAAAAAGAAAAAAAAAATTACAATCCGTGTTTATCTCATCACCCTATTTCCCTTACCTTTTATACCTTACTTCATACCCTCCACCAATCCTTTTCAACATGGATCAAAAAGCTTCCACTTTAGAACAAAATGTGAACACACTTCAAGAATCAATGAACCAACTTCGTGCGGACTTTGAAAAATTGGCTAAAAATCGGGCAAACATCATATGGATAATCAAAGGGGTGATATTCCTATTTCTCCCAGGCACATGCTAGACTCTCCCCGTAGTTCCACTGGTTCTGTTGGATTTTATCCGAGTAGCCTTAACCAACCCCACTTTCCTAATAAAAAATATTTAAATTTGAGGTGCCTTTGATCTCTAAGATATAAAAGAATTGCAGTGCTGAGACCACTACAGGTCAAAGGTATAATCGCAATTTGTATGAGACCAAAATGAATAAAGGAATATTTTGACTGAAGTTTTTGAATTATTTTTGGATCAAGCAATTTTGTAGAGGAATAATTTGCTCTACTATTTTGATTAAATAATCCGATAAAAATTGGATACACTTAACTTTATAGACTTCCATTTTTGGGATTTTTGGACATTCTAGTTTGAAATTGATTGATTTAAATTTTGAATATTTGTTCTTAGTTAATTATACTACCCTGTGAAGAAGATGACGCCTTAGACATTGATTTAGATGAGGACATGATTAGGATATTAAAATTTTTAACAGTATTGAACTTAAAACCAATTTTACAAATCCATCTTAACTAGGATAAATTCATAGAAAAGTGTGGGTTTTCTTGAAGTTTGATGATGAATTAATAAAATTACTTCCCAAAGAAAGATTTTGGGACGAAGTTCAGTTGGATCCTCTGACCAATAACTTGGTTCTAAAATTAATAAATTTTGTTAGTTTTCTTTTCCAAAATATAGCGATTTTGGGGATTGTGTTTGTGATGATGATCATATGGGCTTGTTAACATAGAATGATGCTTCACAAGCCCATGGAGAAGTTGTTTGTTCAACAAGGCCTTCTTGATACGAAAATGATGCAAGGAAAAGTATCTACAAGATACAAATCCAAGAAATTAAAACAATCAAAGTTTTAAGACTAAAACGAAGAAGATTTTATTAAGCATATAACTTTCGTACTCCCAAAACTAGAGGGAATCAGCCTAAACTAAAGGTGTAGATGCCTTTATATAGCCAGGATAAAAACTCTAGGCGGACTTGAAGTCCAGATTCCTAACTTATTTTACAAACAGTGAGATACAGTTGGTGGCTACATTATTACAAGCACAAGCCTATAAACATTAATACGTCATTAATGATGTTACACAATTAATTATACAACAGACAGCTTTAAGCAAGAATTTGCTTTTACAATAAAACAAACTACTTTTTTTTTCACAAAAGTTGACAAGGGCATAAAGCAAACAATCACATGGGGAAATCAATCTATCTCTGATCCCGACTCATATCCAGGATGAGGATAAGGCGGGTAGGAAGTTGCTGGAGAGTCTGAGTCACTGCTTTGAGTTATGCAATATCCTGTTTTGTCATTATAATCAAACATCCTTCGAATTAATCTAGAAACATTAGGATATTCAAGGTTACACCATGATTCTTCTTCTGGAGGAATTGAAGAATATTGAACGCCATTTAATCCACACATGAATTTTTTGAATTGTTCCCATGCTGGTCTGCAAAGGGATCTCTGATACTGGGTAGAAAGAAGATGTGAGCACTATTTTGTTGACGTGGCTAAAAAATTGTTAATGACCAAAGCACCATCAGGAGGCTTAGGTGGAGGTGAGATGAGGGATGAATGAAGGATTTCTGTGAAAGGTTATCTAGACATATATAGTTGGGGAGAATGATTAGGGAAATCATCATAGGGATAGGATGACATTCCTTCTGTTACTAGATATGACCAACCGTGAACAGAATGAAACCATTCTAACATTTTCATTAGGTTATCAATTCCCGGTTTCTATAGACTTGCATTTGGATGAGGTAGGATGAAAGTAAGTGAGAATCAAAGACGAAGGTAACATGGTACATTTCAAACAAATACCAAAAGAAACAAAAGGCTTCTTTAGGAAATCTATAGTATTTACACACTTGAAAAAATGGATAATCAAGATGGAAAACCATTCCTTTGAGAATTAAGCCATGGTTAATAATTATGGTTTCCAAGAATTTGGGCCAATTATATCATGCTCTGGTTGGAAAAACATATGTCATTAGGGTCTCAAGAATTGATCTAGCTCTAGCAAGAATGCCTTTTTGAACAAACATCTTCTCCATGGGCTTATGAAGCATTTTTTGTTAACAAGTACTCAGAGCAAGTTTGGGGAAAATAAGATTGGTAATCAATTATCAGCCCTTAAACCATTTCTTGGCTGATGATAAGTTTCCATTACCACAAAAACATTCTTTGTTTTAGTATCTTTCAAGTGCAAAAATATTTTTAGAATTTGATTTGAAAAGCGGTTTTTGGCATCTTGGAAAATTTTGATTTGAAAAGTGTTTTTTTGGCATCTTGGAAAACATCTTGATGAAGGATACAAAACAACATTTTGTATACTTGATCATCATTGCCAATAATGCCCTTTGGATTAAAAAATACCCCTTCCCAATTTCAAAAGGCAATGGTAAAGATATTTTAATCCAATTTGGAAAATGCCTTGGTTTACATTGATGATATTCTTCTCTACTCTACAGATAAACAATCCCATCAAAACCTTTTAACCCAATTCCATACCATTGTACAAAATCATGATATTATGTTGTTTGAGAAAAAAATGGTGCTTGGTCAAACTTCCATTGATTTCTTAGTACACATATTTCCAATGGATCTTACACCCTTCAGCCCCACATTGCTACCAGATTGTTAACTTTCCATGTGAAGCATTTGTTTTTAACAAGTACTCAGAGCAAGTTCAGGGTGAAAATGAGATTGGTAGTCAATTATCAGCCCTTAAACATTCTTTGTTTAAATATCTTTCAAATGCAAAAATATTTTCAAATTTTGATTTGAAAAGTGGTTACTGCCAACTTGGAAAACATTCTGATGAAAGATACAAAACAACATTTTGTATACCTGATCATCATTACCGATGGACAGTAATGCCCTTTGGATTAAAACATGCCCCTTCCCAATTTCAAAAGGCAATGGTAAAGATTTTTTAACCCAATTTGGAAAATGCCTTCGTTTACATTGATGATATTCTTCTCTACTCTGCAAATGAACAGTCCCATCAAAACCTTTTAACCCAATTCCATACTATTGTCCAGAATCTCAGTATTATGTTATTTGAGAAACAAATGGTGCTTGGTCAAATTTCCATTGATTTCTTACGTATGCATATTTCCAATGGATCTTACACCCTTCAGCCCCACATTGCTACCAGATTGTTAACTTTCCCTAATAAACTCATTTTAGTCAAAATGATCCAACAGTTCTTACAAATTGTAAATTATATGAGTGCTTTTTTGGAAAAATCAGCGACCCAAATAGCCCCTTTGTATCAACTCCTTAAGAAGAACCCTCTTCAAGCCTTGAAAGCCCTAGCCAACTTACCTCCTATACAAATCCCGTCCTTTGGAAAAAGAATCCTGCAAACTAATGCATCTGATCTTTATAGGGCTATTGTTTTATTGGAAGATATTAATAGCGCTAAAAAATTTTGTGCCTATGCAAGCGGAGCATTTAAACAACCAAAGCTTCATTATCATTCAACATTCAAAAAGATTCTGGCAATTAAAAGAGGAATTGAGAAATATAAATTCCATTTGATTGGTTACAATTTCTACATTGAGATGGACATGTCCTTATTTCCAGGAATGCTCCAGTTCAAGAGAAAAATTCTCCCTAATGCAAATTTACTCAAATAAGTAGAATGTTGTCTCAATGGAATTTTGAATTCAAACACGTTAAAGGAAGAAACAATGTTCTTGTAGATTTTTGTCCAAAACTGCAATTCTTGAAGCCTTAATAATCCCTGTCTCTACTCCCATTAACATTGATAGAGATCATATTGCAAGATTACCCCAGACATTCTTGAGACCCTAATGTGTTTTCCCAACCAGAGCACTATATAATTGGCCCAAATTCTTAGAGACAATAATTATTAACCATGGCTTAATTTTCAGAGGAATAGTTTTCCGTCCTCATTACCCATTTTTTCAAGTGCGTACATACTACAGATTTCCCAAAGAAGCCCCTTTTTTATTTTGGTATTTGTTTGAAATGTACCATGTTTCTTTCATCTTTGATTCTCACTTACTTTCATCCTACCTCATACAAATGTAAGTCCACAAAACCCTAGGAATGGATAACCTAATAAAAATGTTAGAATGGTTCCATTCTGTTCACTATGGTCATATCTAGTAATAGAAGGAATGCCATCCTATCCCCCTTATCATTATCCTCCAACTAAATATGTCCAGATAACCTTCTACAAAAACCCTTCATTCCTCCTTCATACCCAAATTTCACGTCCACCCGAACCTCCTAATGGTGCTTTAGTCATTAATAGTTTTTCAACCACATCAACAAAATGGTATTGACATCCTCTTTCCACCCAGTATCATAGAACTTTTTGAAGAACAACATGGAAACAATTCAAATAATTTATGTGTGGATTAAATGGTGTTCAATAGTCTTCAATTCCTCCAGAAGAAGAATCACAGTGGAACGCTAAACATCCTAATGCTTCTAAATTAATTCAAATGATGTTTGATTACAATGACATAACAGGTTACTACATAGCTCCAAGGGGTGACTCAGACTCTCCAACAGCTTCCTACCAGCCTTATCCCCCATCCTAGATATGATTCGGGATTAGAGACAAACTGATTTCCCCATGTGACTGTTTGCTTTATGTCCTTGTCAACTTTTGTGAGAAAGAAAAGTAGTTTGTTTTATAGTGAAAGCAAATTCCTACTTAAAAATGTCTGTTGTATAATTATGTAACATCATTAGTGACGTATATATGTTTGTAGGCTTGTGCTTGTAATAATGCAGTTGCCAACTGTATTTCACTGTTTTCAAAATAAGTTAGGAATTCGGACTTCAAGTCCGCCTAAAGTTTTTATCCTTCCTATATAAGGGCATCTACCCTTTAGTTTAGGCAAAGTCCCTCCAATTTCGAGAACTCTGAAGCTATACGTTTAATAAAATCTTCTTCGTTTCAGTCTTAAGTCTTTGGTTGTTTTAATTTCCTGGATTTGGATCCCCTAGATACTTTTCCTTGCACCATTTTGGTATCCAAGACATGATATCTTTCTAAATCCTTTCTTCTTGCTTTGAAGGAGTTATTGTTTGTCTTGCCTGAGAATTTCTACAGAGGTCTTGAGCTAATATTGCTTTGATTGTTAGGCTCTGTTCCTCTCCTATTTTAGTATGCTCTCTGGTTGCCCTAATAGTGAATCTCTAGATCAGAAAACCAGGAAAAAGATGAAAAACTAAATGCTTAACAAGTATAGGCTTAATGATCAGACCATCTTTAATTTTCTTGGAAATTTTTTATAGCTAAGAGTCCAAAAAAGATTTTGAAAATCCCAGGTTAGGGCAAGTTAATCTCTCGAATACCAGTTACAAAAAGTTAATCCTTTATTATCAAAATATTAAAAGGGTTTTATGAAAGTTTCAGGTGAAATTATCAATCTCTCTGAAAAAGTAAGTTTTTTTTTTTTTTTAATATTACCATGGCATTACACTACACCACTACACCAGTTCTGTTAGTTATTCTGATTCTATGATTTCCTTTAGTCGTCGTATTTCTACTTCTAAAATGGTCTGTATGAGTTCACTTATGTTTCCGAGGAAGATAAGGAGTATATTTAAGCTTCTCTTTTTGACTAGTATGCCATCCCTGCAACAGCGACTGAGCAGTTTGTATCATTAGCTATTCCTGAACATCTACCCAACAATGGAGAAAAGATGGTTATACACACCTTCACTGGGGTGCTGTACAGATTGCTCTTACCTTCCATGGGTAGAAAAGGAATTCCAGCTATCTCCAAAATAGCCCTGATTAATTCCAGGTTCATGAAATATCAGCCCCCATGTATTGGCACAATACAGAGAACTTTAAATGCTGGAACCATTCTAGTTACTTTCTTTCCAAAATCTTAACATGCCAATGCACAATCACTATCTGCATGATGCTTTAAAGATTCAGATTCATACTGGAGGTGCTTGCGCAGAAATGGTTCAGACAACTTTTGCTGCAACCAGGGACGAAGCCAGTTCATGATCGCCATCTGCATAATGCTTTAAAGATTCAGATCCATCTTGGAGGATCTGGCGCAGAAATGGTTCAGATAACTTTTGCTGCAAGCCTGCAACCCTTCACCTTCAAATATTGTACAAAGTTCAGAACCATGCCTTTGACTTACCTACCACCTTCTCTTCCCAAACTTCTAATGCTTTGCTCTTTACTGTTGATTCTCAGGCTACCCCTTCTTGCACCATTTTGGTTATTATTATTGTTATTGTTATTATTGTTGTTGTTGTTGTTCCTTTCTCCTCAAATCAAACATGCTAGACAAAATAGGAAAATCTTATGGGGTTAATCTACATAATAATTCAACCCCAAAACTCATTCTAGAAATAAATTAATTAATTAATTAAAATGGAATAAAAAAACAACAGAAACACTATCAACTACCCAAATATCTCTGGATAATTTGCCAAATCAATTAGATAATTTTTTTACCTCAAAATTAGCTTAGATTACTAGTCAGGTACTCATATTATCTTCGTGCAGACACATCAACAAAACTACATAAATCATTTGTACGTGAATTATTCTAATACACAATGCAAATAAAAAAGAATTCGAATTCCAAATAAAGCATCAGTACCATCAATTCTCCACATTTGAATCACTAGAACCAAATCAGACAATCATCTAACATCTTAATATCATTATACAATTTGAGAAACAATCTGATAAATGAACTTTAAGCTTAAGCTCAACACAAACTTCAAATTATCGTCATTTTAAGTTAATTTCATAGCCCTAATAAATAAGTTTTTAACTCCAAAAATTCAATCAATCTTCTTTCTAAACATGAATTCCCAAACCAAGTGAAATCCATCAAATAGTACTCATATTTTAAAGCCCAATGAGTCAAACAACTCGGAAGAAGTAAACACATTACACAAACAAGAACTTCAATTTCATGATGATGAGTTAAAGCTACCTTGAATTCTGTAATCTTCAACCACCGTCCGACTATTGTTAACGTGGGCGGGTGGAATCCGGGTAGAAGCAGCTGCCGAGCAGACACGAATGCCCAGGCCGATAAAGAGAATCGCAGAGGCTACAAGCTGCCGGAGCGAGTCCGTAGGTGGCCGTTCCTGGGAGTCGGCGGTTGATGAGTGCGAGATTGCTGTGTGGACATCGGATTTGGAATAGGATGTTGCTGCAAATTTGAGATTCCGATGCCTAAGAAACGAGGGTTTGGGGCATTGGGTTGAAGCAAAACTAGAATTAGGATTAGTGCTAGGGTTTGGGAAATTGTTGAACGGGTCCTTCAGAAAGGTTGACCAGCTCAGCGCCATACCCACTCTGATAATGTTTTAAGTTCGAGGGAGGCCGCCAACGGAGTCATTGACCTCGCCGGTCGGGCTGAGTTTTTAAATAAAAAAAAAAATAAAGAAATGTTTTTGTTTATTTGTTACATTTGGTTTGCATTTTTATATTTTGTTTTTTATTTTTATTTTTATTTTTTAATTCTATTTTGTATATTTTATATTTTGAACATCTCAAAATAAAAAATACATTTAGTTTGATATTTTTTATTTTTTGTGTTTTAAAATTTTTTTTAATTTAAGTTGAAAACGCTCAAAATGATTTTTTGTTATTTTATATTTTATGTGTAAACAAATTTTTTATTTTCTAAAATAAATTTTGAACTGTTTTTTTGTTTTTAAAAACATAAAATGAAAAATGAAAATAAAAATGAGTTTAAAACAAGTAAACCAAATGATATCTAAACTTTTTAGATTTTTATTAATTTGATATTTTTATCATTTAACATTTAAAAGAAGTTTAAAATAAAAAATAGTAAATTTGTTCATTTTAGAAAGAGTTTGTTTCAGCTATACTCCTGTAATTTTGGTTTTGTACACCGACACACAGGTTTCACAAACATGTATTTAAACTTCCTAAAATTTGCTTTATATTCATTTAGATTCTTTTTGTTAAATTTTTCATTCAAAAAGTAACTTTTAACCAATTCAATACAATTTAATTCGAGGCTTGCATGCCTTACCTCTAACTTTTTATTCCAATTGTACTCCTATCTCCTATTTGTACCCTTCTTTATTATAGTGTAAAATTCGAATAGGTAGCTAATAGATGGAAGGCTTATAAGGAAAATGAAGGAAGATAATTGCAAGAGCCTAGAGAGATCAAGCCCAAATTATAATATAATAGACATTACTTGTTTTAATTTTAATGATTAACCTAATTGAAATTAATCAAATCAATTGATGGCTCTAATTGATTAACCAGTAGTCTACGATCAATCAAGGCCTAAGAGGCTAACTCACATGAATGGTTGTCTCATTCGATGAAATAACCATAGATGTGAACTTTAATTTTATTTTCTAATGAGATGTATGACTGTATATTATGAGACCATTAAATCTCCTCTTAATAAAATGTTTAAGTTAAAACAGAAAAATGTTATAAACATTTTTATCGTATCCTTCCAACGTCATAGGATTATAAAACTTTTCAAAGTTAGACATTTTGACTACAGATATTTAGGAATTTGTCTAGCTTTGGAAATAAGTAGAGTCTTATTGCTATACGATAAGCATAAGAATAGGATGGAATGGATGCCAAGATTCTATTATGTGAGGCATTGCATTTTAACTATTTTTGTGAGGCAATCTGACTTAATTAAAAATATGGTGTCAAGATTCTATTATGTGAGACTTCATATCTTTTAGAGGCTAAAACGATTGGATTTGCAATAGTTGCGTTAGATGACTGTCATCCACTTACTGCGAGCTAAGATTGACTAGATCTATCATGTGTGGCAATATTAGTTTATGGTGGGCCCCAATTCTCACTAAGAATAATGCGTTCTCGAATTCCACTTGAGGGTGTGTAGAGTTTGATAAAACAGTGAGAGGCACCATTTTGATTTAAAGACCCGAATCAAATGGTTTAAATAATAATCTAACTTAGTTTGTTGATTGTTTTTGTAGATCACTTAATGGCAATGAACCATTTTTTTCTATTTTGCAAAACAACTGCCTTACCAGTTCAAACTTCAAAGACTGGGAAAGAAACCTCAAGATTATCCTAGATGCGAATATGATCTGTTATGTCCTTGGTAACGCACCTCTCACTATGCCATTTCTTAAATGTACTTCTGAGGAGTAGACAAGCAAGTTTGAGAAACACTGCGTCAATGACTTTAAGGCCAAATGCTGCTTGCTGATTACCGTGTTGAATGAGCTTCAGAAGCAATATTCACACATGGAGTCAGCAGCTGCTTTTATGCTCCCCTCGCAAGAGTTGTATGATGGACAGGAAAGGACTGTAAGGCATAATGTGACTTGAGAATTTTTTTGGATTCGCATGCAAAAGGGTACTTCGGTACATACTCATTGTCTTAAGATGATCATTATGATTGAGAATCTTGAGAATAATGGGGTTAATCTAGAAAAAGACTTCTTGATTGACATTATCTTACAGTCATTGCCTAAAAGCTTTGGACAGCTTGTTATGAACTTCAATATGAACAAGCTCAAATGTTTACTCACTGAACTTACAAATATGTTGGTTGCTACTGAGTCTACTTTTAAAAAGTTTAAAAAGACAATCATGATAGTAAAGGGAACTTTTAATTCCAAAGCTTGGACTTTCAGGAAAGGTAAGAAAAGGAAGAAGGGTGCCCTTAAGCCCAAAGAAGGTAACCCAGTTAAGAAGCAAGAGACCAATGGTAAAGAAAAGCAAAAAGTCACAGATAATGACAAAAAAAAGTGTTTCTATTGAAACAAAGATAGGCACTAGAAGAGGAACTATCCACATTACCTGGAGTCCCTCAACGGCAAACCTTCTAAATGTATGTTCATAAATCTAAAGTCTTATTTATATGTTTATTCTGCCTCTTCTTGGCTATTAGACTTAGGAGCCAATTCTTATGTCTGCAATTTGTTGTAGGAAATAAGAATTAACAAAAGGCTAAAAGGTGGTAAGGTTTTAACATAGCAATACAGCAATGGTTGCTGCAACTGCCATAGGGACCTGTCGACTGCTATTTTCTTCAAGATTTGGTTTAGAACTAGATGAAGTTTTATTTATGCATGAAATAATCAAAAATGTTCTTTCTATTTCTAGATTGTATAAGGATGGTTTTAAATTCTATTTTAAAGATAATGGTTGTTCTATTTTCAATAAAGATGGTGCTTTCCTTACACGTGGCATATTAGTGAATGCATTTTATTATCTTGACGTGAAAAAATGCATAAACACTCTAGAATATAATAAACAAATTGGAAAAGATCAAGAGTAATGGAAACTAAACTTATCTTTGGCATGCACATTTATGTCATATTAATGATGATAGAATTCGAAAGTTGATAAAAGAAGGATTAGTCTAGTCTTTTACTTATGAAGAATATCCAACTTATGAATCTTGCATCATGGGAAAAATGACCAAAATACCCTTTGTAGGTCAAATGGAAAGGGCCAAAGAAATATTAAATCTCATACATAGTGACATATGTGGACCTTTTAAGTCATTAGCCAGAGGAGGTTATCCATACTTCGTAACCTTTATCGATGATTTTTCACCGTTAAGGTTTGTGTATTTGATAAAATACAAGTTTGAATGTTTTAAATTGTTCAAAGAATTCAAGACTAAAGTAGAAAAACAAACTGCCAAAAGTATAAAGGCACTTCGATTTGATCGAGGTGGCAAATACTTAAGTTAATGATTTTTTTAGATTATCTCAAGGATTAGGAAATTTTATCTCAGTGGACTTCTCCTGAAACACCACAGTATAATGGTGTGTCCGAGAGAAGGAACAAGACTTTGTTAGACATGGTTCGTTCTATGTTGAGTTTCACAGACTTGCCCATCAATTTTTGTCACGCCTCGAATTTTATACAAATGCCGAAGCATGAACAAACAACCATAAATCACCAAAACCATCAATCCAAACTATTCAGAGCTAATTATACTTAATAATAATGAACTAATAATCTCCAAACTTAGATAAAAAAAAAATCCATCTCTGGTCTCCCAAACCCAGACATATACAATAATTAAAATCTAATCAAAAAAATAAACTAAAAAAAATTGTGTAGTTCTCTCCCTAAAATACAATTAACGAGTTACTCGAAATATCTACTCTATCTAAGTAGTCCCATCACAACCATCGTATAGTGCAATAGTCGCACCTGCATTTGAAGATGTAGAGGCATGAGCACAATATACTAATTTATATTAAAATAATCAACTAGTGCTCGAAGAAAAATAAAAAATTGAATAAGTTATACACGGGTGCCTTAGCATGAATATCTAACGTGTCATGTTAATATACATCACATATCAAAAATATTTGAACTTAAATTTAAACGTTTTGAATACGAAATAAAATAAAATGTTATGTTAACAAAACTATATTTTTAATTATTCGGTTAGGTACTGCTACCCAATTACCTATGCCTTAATCATAAAATACCAAAAATATCAACTCATAAATGTTTTGTAGGTAACTAGTCTACTGGAAACGATACCCCAACCCTGTGCATGGGTTCCTGGTCCTTAACTAACAGAACTTTTAGTACCAACTACTTATTCCAGTACCTCTTTGAAACCAAAGCCAAAATCGTAAAATCAACGAATAAATAATTATTTATTTATTCAAATCCAAAACATATTTTAAAAATATTTCTTTTCCTTATTCAAGGTTCCATAATAAAACACAAATTTTAAAAATTAAAATTTTTGTACAACTTAATTTTAGTTCCTCAAAATCAAAATTAATTTATACATACTTTTCCAATCCATAAGATAACCACAATTACATAATTTATCATGTAATAATAAATCAAATAATCATAAAGATTCACAAAATTAAATCATACATAATAAATTTAATTTTTATTTAACTCCACCCCTACCTTAATTTAAATCTGCAAAAGACCCCTACCTCAATTTAAATCTGCAAAAGACCCCTACCTCAATTTCAATCTGCAGAGGAGAAAAATGAGAACAAGGCTTCAGATTGTCAAAGAAACTTATTGCCGCTGCTATGTCACGATAAAAAAAAAAAAAAACAAACAAAAGATGAACTTGCACATTCTACCACCACTATCTTTTTCTTTTTTTATTCCCCACACCCCACCACGGACACAAGTGGATGGGTGGATGAGTGCTCATATGATTCTTTTATGATGCTTTGTGAGCACAAGTGGATGAGTGTTCAAGTCCCTATAGACTCTGTTGTAGGGGCAGATCCTAACAATTAGGTGGGCACTTGGTGGGATTAGAAGCACCTTTATTGTTGCAGATATTTCATTTCTCATTTGTTAAAGTTTTAAATTTTCATTTGGATCTGTAATATTAAATTTAAAAGTAGAATTTATTTGATTGGGTTGTAAAGGCCATAAGGCCTATTCTTACTTATTAAGGTAATGGAATTGTTGGAGCTTTATAGCCCGGTCATAGCCAAGGCTTCGTTTATATTACGCTTTATAGTTATCTTATGTAGATGTTACTCTAGGGTGTTGTAATGCTCTGATCAGGAAATGGTTATTTTGTGCATGTTATGTATGTATTTCACTCACTCATCGGGTCATGAAATCTGAGGCGTGACAGAGCTTATCCTGCTTAATTTCATTCTTATCTTCATTTTTTGCTAACAATTGCTATCATTAATTTTGCACTTATGATTTAAAGTATCCTCTAAAAGTTATTTTATTATTATTTAAATTTTTTAATATTCATTAACTTTGAGAGTAGAAATATAAATTACATTCTTACATTAAATCTTAATGTACGATTATTATATATTGATACAAAATTAATTTACATTTATTACACAATAATTGTTTACGTTATCATAGAAATTCCTAACTATTTATTTTTAGATATTCACTTACACTTTTAAATTTTGTAAACCTGAGTTTCTATTCAAATAATATTATTTTTCAAAAATATTTTTAATTTAGTACTGTCTTAAAAACGATTTCCTATCTAATATTTTTCCCACTACATCATCATTTACTTTAGAAAGATATTTAAATTATAAAAAAGTATTCAAATAAATTGAAAAGAGAGAGATTGTGTTTCTATATGAAGTGATTGAAAAGACATAATCTTATCCATTGAACAAACTCAATAATTAAAAATATCTCAAATTTGAATTTTTAAACTTCCTCATTATATATATATATATATATAATCGTATTATTTTTTATTGCGTTATTCCTAATTAATTTTGTTCTTATTTCTCTTCTCCCACTTATTGTGATTAATTTTGCATTCATGATTAAATATTAATTGTATTTTAATTTTGTTCGTATCTCTGTTCTCCCCTTATGGTGATTAATTTTGCATTCATAATTGAATATTAATTGTGTGTTTTTTTTTAAATAGATTTGTGGTTATTTCTTTAATCTAAATTAATTGTATTATTTGACATGTACTTAATTTCATTCTTATCTTTTCTTTCCCTTTACAATTACTATAATTAATTTTGCATTCATGATTTAAAGTGTCATCTAAAATCTATTTTATTATTATTATTATTTAATTTTTAATAGTCATTAACTTTAAGAGTAGAAATAAAAATTTATATCCTTACATCATTGATACAAAATAAATCTATATTTATTGCACAGCAATTGTTTATTTTATAGTTGAACACCTAATTGTTTATTTTTGGATATTCACTTACACTTTTAGATTTTACAAATCAGAGTTTCTGCTCAAATAATATCCTTTACAAAAATATTTCTAGTTTAATACTCTCTTAAAGAAAATTACCTATCTAATATTTTTCCTACTACGTTATATCTTATTTTTAGAAAGATATTTAAATTATAGAAAAAAAATCAAGAAAATTGGAAAGAGTGAAAGAGTGCGTTTTCATGCAAAATGACTGAATAAGCTTTGTCTTGGCCATTAAACAAATCTAATGACTGAAAATATCCCCAATTTGAATTTTTGAGCTTCCTTATTATATATATAGATAATTATATGGCTTGCTGTCACGTTAAGAACTTATCTCCCACTTAATTTTGTTTTTATCTTTCTTCTCCCTTACCATTGCTATAATTGAATATCAATGGTGTTTTGTGAAGATTTGTGATTATTTTTTTAATCAAAATTAATTGTATTATTTAATGACATGTCATGAGCTTATTTTTACTTAATTTTGTTCTTATTTTCCTTTTCTACTTACAATTACTATAATTAGTTTTACATTCATGATTCAAAATATCAAGACATTTTGTTATTATTATTTTTTAATTTTTAATATTCATTAACTTTTATAGTAGAAATAAAAATTTGTATTCGTACATTAAATTGACTATACAATTATTATACATTGATGCAAAATAAATTTATATTTATTATACACCAATTATTTACGTTATAATTGAACATCTAATTATTTATTTTTGAATATTCATTTACACTTTTAGATTTTACAAATCTGAGTTTTTACTCAAATAATATTATTTTACAAAAATATTTTTAATTTAATACTCTCTTAAAAATAATTCCCATTTAATATTTTTCCTACTATATTATCCCTTATTTTTAGAATGCTATTTAAATTATAGAAAAGTATTCAAAAAATTGAAAAGCATGAAATACTGTGTTTCATGTAAATTGATTGAAAAGACAAACAAAGTGGAGAAAAAAGAAATAATCTAAGTTATTGAACAAATTCAATGATTAAAAATATTTCAAATTCAAATTATTGAATTTCTTATATAAATGCCATAATAATTCTAAAAGTGTATAATTTTAAGTTTTATACACATTAAAATTTAAGTTTAATTTAAGTGTTTATTTTTAATTTTTTTAAATTAAACTTTAAATATCACTTTTTCAAATAAAAAATCTAGTTTACTTTGCCAAATAGGTATCCACACAATGTTTAAAAATATTAATTCATTTATTACAAATATTTTCACATTTTTAAAAGTATTAATTTAAAAATTTTTATAAAAAATATTTAAATAATATGAAAAAGAGTAAGAGAGTGCGTTTCTATAAAAACATCAAAAAAGATAATCAAAATGAAGAGGAAAAAATTTAAAACCATTGAACAGATTTAATAGTTGAAAATATCCATCGAACTTACTTGTTATATAGATTTAAATATTGACTTGAGTAGTGGTAATAGTTCAAGAATTATTGCTGTAGGAAAAATGATAGTTTAAAGAATAATTACTAAATATAAATAATTCACTAAACAGTCAATAAACTGTAATGCAACTTTTAGATAAAAAATACATCATCACATAAGTACCAAAAAATTAATATATTATTATATATTAAATGAATTCTAGTTAATTATATATATATATATATATATATAGTAAACGAGTCTGAACTCGCAACGATTCGAGTAGAGGACAATATTCAATTTTGATTTATTTACTAAAACGAGCCTATATATATATATATTTTTTAGGGACTAGACTTATTTATTAAATGACCAATCACTTGAAAATTCCAATTTTGATTTGTTTACTAAACGATCCTTTTTTTTTAAAGTGACTAGATTATTTATTAAACGAACAATCACTTGAAAATTCCTCGTTCTCGCTTTTGCCTCTCAAACTCTTTGCATCGGTTTTAAATTGTTCCCATATTGTCTCATTTCCTCAAAACTTGTACACTTCACTTGGAAATATTTTTATGTTAGAACTGATTTGATTTTAAAATAAAAATTGATTTGATTGATAAATAAAATTTTATATTTGAAACACATTTTAAATTTAAGAATTAAATTGATTTGGTTTAAAAAAATACTAAATTTAACTTTTAATAAAAATAGACAATATGATAAATATGATATATGAGAATAAATTTATCCACTTATTTAGATAATTTAACAAAACAATGAATTCTTATCAAATTTTATTATTTTTGAATTGAACTTCAAATGATATAGAAATTCCAAGATTTAAGTTATAAAACTTTATTTTAACTCCTAATATGAGAATTAATAAGAATTCTCATCAAATAAAATTAAATTTTATCAAATTTAAGATTCTAAATAGAGTGTTAGCTAATGATTGTTAATAAAAATAAAATAGCAGAAATATTTTAAATTTTAAAATAGAGTGATCAAGGCAAGGATCAGCATGTATATCAATGTAAAGTGTAATTTAAAAAAGACAAAAAAGTTGAAGTTAATCATCATTTCTAAATAATGTATACTGTTTTTTATTCATTTGAAAGTGCGCAGCACCATAACATATATATATATATACATATACATGTATATATATATATATATATATAAAACAGCGAACCGTTTTAAATAAACAAGGATTACACATTCCAATCAACAAATAATACGCAGGAAAAAAAAAAATAAAAATCAATAGAACTAGTATTTGGTGCAATCAGTTGGCTTGAAAGAGACTCGACCATTGACAAGATCATATCCGATCAAGAAGTTCATCTGAGCCAAGTTCCCGAAGATCCCTTGCTGATCGACAGGGACAATGCCCAAACAAACCAATTCACCAACTTGGACGAAAGTACTCGAAGGTGGCAGCTCCAAATCCGCTCCGGCGAACGAGAACGTGATTGTGGGCAGTGCATCAATACTAACACTACCACTCTTGTAACAAAGGCCAAAATTCCCTTCCGGGTCTTGAGTTTGATGTCCATGGATGGCTTCTATCAACTCCCCTTCCAAACTCTGATAGAAATCACTCGGCAGAAGAGTTAAAGTAGTCCCCGAGTCGATAATGATTACCCTCTTCGGAAGCAGCAGCAGCAGAGTTCGAAACAGACTTTGTAAAAGGCAAGGTCTTGTTTCCGAGACCGACGCTCTCCAATGTCAAGTAGTAGAAGGTATCTGGTGATTTTTTGACAATAGGAGTCGAAACCACGCCGGAGCCGGAGACGACTGCGCTGTCCCCGAAGTTGATCTTGCTCGTTGCTTTGGAATTGGCGTACGACGCTATCAAGCAATACGAGAATTTCCCACCAACGGAACCGCTCAGTTGTCTGATAATTGAAACCGAACCGCCTCCGAGCCCGATGATTCCCGAAGTCGCTTCGTTGAAGGTGCCGTCGTCGTTGTGTCCGCAGCCGAAAGTCACCGTGGGGAATGAGACCGGACGTATTCCGGTCGACGATCCTCCGAAGGTGAACGTCTCGGCAGCTAGGTTTCCGTAACTGAACGATTGGTCTCCGTAGTAAACTTTGTACTGGCAAGTGTTATCATCTCCACAACTGGTGGATAGTTGGGAATCGGAGCATGGGTTGGAACTGCAGGAGAAGTCTCGGTAGGTAGAAGACTGTGTCGGGTCAAAGAGCGGAGCGGTTTGGTTGAAGCAGTCGGTACAAGGCTGACACTGTGTCCACGTCAGATCGCTGCCGGTGTCGGCGATGGCGAGAATCTCGAATGGAGGGGTTCCGATGGAGAGTTTCATGAGATACTCGCCGCTCGTGGGGACGATTTCGGTTTGGATGTCGTCGGGACGTACATCGAACCTGGTTCGGAAGTGATCGGCGCGAGAAATCGAGCGACGGAAGGCGGCTTTTAGGCGGTCTAAGGTGGTGGCGGAAGGATCGTAGAATGGAGAGTTTGGGGAGTCACGGTGGATGAGATCAATAGAAAAACCACCAGTGTGGGCTTCGGTGGCCGGAAATGCAAAATGAATGAGAAAGAAGAAGAACAAAATTGCTGCCATGACTCAACTTTTGAGTGTGTTAGATGAATTGCATGGTTTAAATACAGATTGATAATATATATATATATAGAGGAGAGAGAGAGAAAGAGAGAGAGAGAGAGCGCAAATCAAAGGAGTAAATGGAAGATCTAAAGGTGAGATATTTTATTTATTATTTTTCTTTTAAGGTGCATTCACAAGAGCGTAGGAGCCGTATATTTCAATTTGTAGCCATGTATAAGGTATGCTTGAAGTGATAAATAATGAAATAAAGTGAGATAAAATGAGGTAAGTTGTAAATTCGTAATAAAAGTGAATAATTTTTAAATATTTTTAATGATTTTCAGATATTTTTAAAAATTTCTAGTAAATCAAATGAAATCATAGAATATATTTGCGGTTCATACATGCGTGTAATTTTGATATTTCTCTTCCATTTCCTTTGAAATGGTGAATTTGATTTCATTATATAAGAATTCATATCCATTTTATATTTAGAATTAAAATAAAATTTTATGAGTTGAATTTTATTTCGTTACATAATTTAAATTTTTTAATTTTTATATCATTTGAAATCTAATCCAACATAATAAAATTTAATTAAATTCATTATTTTCCTAAGTTATTTAAATAAGTGAACAAATTTGTCCTCATAAATTATATTTATCATATTTTCTATTTCTTTTAAGTATAGTCAAATTTGGTATTTCTCTTAAATTAAATTAATTCAATTATTTGATTCAAAATATATTCCAAACATAAAATCTTATTTACCAAATCAAACCAAATCAACTTGTTTATTTTAAAATCAAATCAATTGTAAGTGAGGAATGTTTCAAATTGAGTGTTAAATCAATTCAGTTTAATTTTTAAATTCAAACATATATTTTAAACATGAAATTCTATTTAGCAAATTAAATCAAATTAAATTAAATTAATTCAGTTCTTTATTTTAAGTCAAATTAATACTAAAACAGAATAGATTGAAACTTAATTTTTTTTATTCTTTTAAATTGCTACATATGCATAACACGGATTGGTTGCTAATTTTTAATAGTGTCTTCACATAATGGATTCTGTATTTAAAGGATTTCTGTTGCTACTATATTCAATCTCGTCCTAATTAAAAAAACTTCAACCATGAGAAAATAGGAATAAGGGAAATACAGCATGAGGCAAACATTGCATAAGAAAAGGAATTTGAGGACAAAAAGTGCTTCAACTTCCAGTTCCACAATTGACTTGTTAGGTCGACCCGGTGACTGATATATATGTTGTATTGGCAAATATTTTCAAGCGAAAATTATAAAATGGCATATTTTCTATTTTTAATTTTTTCAAAACTTATGTAATATTATATATAGAGATATGTTATTGTATCTAAAAAAGATATATATAAAATTTTGCGATATGGCATATTTATGAGTTATTACGATAAAGATATCTTTTATATACTAAACGTTATGCCATTGTCACATAGATATATGGTCTGGTCAGGGCACAGATCCGATCCATTGCCAGTGACCCGATCCTAGGCCGACTAGATCATGATAGTAAAAAATTTGATTTTGTTTATATATATTATTATTTTAATTATTTATTTATGCTACACCAAAATAGATAATATAAATGAGTTCTTTTATTGTCTTAAGGGTGAGAACTTAATTAATTATCTCGTTTATAGTTGAAAAAAAATTTCAACGCTTATGAATTTATGATAATTATTAATAAAGTTTATTTATATTTAAAACCAATTAGTTAATTATTTTATTTTCACTTTAAATTATAATTAATTTATTTTAAAAAAATATACAAATATTAAAAAAAATACTATAAAGTAAATAAATTTAAGTTCATGATCAGATATCGCAATGTACCCAACTCGATTTGTGTGAGGGCAGTGAGAGTCAGGGCAAACTGATTGGATGATCTAGTTTGCATGCAGGTTAGGTTATGATCAAATCAATCCATTTGCATGCCTATTGTCACGTGATTCAACATAAAATTCCAATAAATATTTTTTGACAAAATAATATTTTACTTAAATAAAAAGGGTGAGCTGAGGACATTAAACCCAATTATAATGAAATTAAATTCGGATTTCATGAGTTGAATAATTTTTTACTTTAAGATTCTTGCATGTCGTCAAATGATCAATATAATAAATGCTGCCAAACTGCTTCACAAATTAGAAAAAAAAAAAAAAATGATCACATTTGTTACAGGTGTTCTTGGAAATTAGCTTATTAAAGGCCAATGGCAATCTATCATGTAATAATATTTTTCACTTTTTCATGCACAACTGCATTAAATTTAATCCGTTTGGGGGATTAACGCTTCAAAGGTAAATTGAAGCAATATTGGGTTTATGAGGGCTTTTATCATCGAATGAATTTAATTTTGATCCTCTGAATAAATTCTATTTATACCTACGATATCAACAGCGATCTCATCAATAAATTGAAAATCTCAAAGAAATGAAAACATGGAACAAACAAATATATTTGTTTAACAAACTTCTGATCTATATTTTATGTGGTGAATGATTCTAAAATTTGTTATAATTGAATTAGAAAATTAATTATGGTTAGAGTAGCAAATGAGTTGAGTTTAAGTTGAGTTGGGCCAAGTTCCATTCTATTCAAATTTGTTCATTTAATAAATAGGCTCTAAAATTTTGTGTTTAGAGTTTGATTTGTTTACCAGTTGAATGAGTCTAGCCTAACTTGAGTTTTTAGGTCTGAATTTGTTTGAGAATGGCAAGATTTATTATAGTATTACTTGGAGAAGGCATTTTTCATATCTACAATTCGAAATGGGAACATAAATATAATTTACTAGGGTATTATTTTAATATTTCAATAAAGAATACGATAGTTTGAATAAAGTAGGAATTAACATGTGCCTAAAGGCACAGGAATACGAGAGTTTTACAATTATATTGAATTTATAAGTAAGTGAATCCCTTATAAGAACCTATGAGTTCATCCACTGTCCCCATCTACTAAAATTATGTCTCATAATTATAATGGTTTTATATTTATTAAAAAAAAGGTAAAATTATAATCATCTAGCAATGTGAGACCAAAAAAATTAAATTTTATGAATAAAAAGAAAAAAGAGAAAGTGAGAGAATGAAAGAGGGAGAGTACCATCTAAGATTGAATGAAAGAAAATAGGAGAGAGAAAAGCTTTAAATTTAAAATTAGAATTTAAAAAAAATTACGCCCAAGATTAGTTTTATTTAAAATTTTGTAAAAATAAACAAATTAGAATAGTAAATATAGAGAGCTCCACAAAGGAATTTGATAATAATTTTTTATTAGTTTTATAAAAAATAACTAAAGTTAAAATATTATTATTAATTTACGTTGTGCTTTATAAAATAAAATAAATATAGTCAATGTGACCAATTTAAATGTAAACTAGAATTTAAAAAAACTACTCCCAAGCCTAATTAATATTTAAGAATTTTTATATTTTTTAAATTTAAAAATATTAAAAATTGTTATTATGTGAGAAATAGCCTAATCATTTTTCAGTATTTTTATTTTTTTATTTTTTTAGTATAATTTCTAATGTATTTAAATATGCAAATTTATAATTATATTGAATTTATAACTTCGTAGGACCTGTGTAAGTTATTTACATCTATTATAACTATAAATCACAGTTGTACGTAATGACTTTATACATGCAAAAAAATAAATAAATAAAATTGTAATCATCTAGCAATGTGGAACAGAATATGGAATAGAAAGAAAAATAAACCTTGTGAGTAAAAAGAGGGAAGAAAAGAGAAAGGAATGAAAGATAAGAGTGCTACGCATGATTAGAGTGAAGGAAAAGAGGAGAGAGGAAAACTTTAAATTAAAATCAGAGTTTAGAAAAAAAATTATTCCCGAGACTAATTTTATTAGAGATTTATAAAAATAGAAAAAATAAAAAGTGAATATAGAGAGCACCCATATAAGATTCGATAATAATTTTTTGATTAGTTTTATAAAAATAACTTAAAGTTAAAATTATTATTATTAATCGTACATTGTGTTTTATAAAACAAAACAACTACAGTTAATATGACAAATTTAAATTTAAAATTAGAATTTAGAAAAATAACTACACCCACGCCTAATTAATATTTAGGTTTTTTTTTGTATTTTTTAAAATTTAAAATAATAAGAGCTGTTACTATAATATAAATATTCTAATTATTATTTAATTATTTTTTATGTTTTTAATATAATTCCTAATGTATTTGAAATATGTACATTTTACAACTATAATAGATTTATAATCAAGTGTGTCCTTGTAGGAACTAATGGTTCATTAACATCTATTAAGCCAAAAAGGATTTTATATATGCAAAAGAAAAAGTGAAGTTATAGACCTTGTTTGGTGCAACATAAATCTACCAAAAGTGACCAAAAGATACCAAAAGTTATTAAAAATTTTCAAACTTTACCAATCCCATGATTTGTGCGCGAATGACCTACGCGCAGAAAGGTCAGAATTTTTTTTTTAAATCCGTTGGAACGGGTGCTAGAATACCTGTTCTAACGGAGAATGTCAAGATTTTTTTTTTGATATCCGTTGGAACAGGTCCTAGAATGTCTGTTCCAACGGTTTTTTCTTTTTTGGCTTGACAACTTTTTCTGCAACACCACTGACAGACTTTCAGCCTTTTCACTTGACAGTCGTTGGAACGTTTCCTTAGCAAATGTTCCACAGAAATTTTGGTGGTGCCACCAAACGCCAAAAAGTACCTGACATATTACATTTTTTTCATTTTTTTTGTACTTCTTGGTGCACCAAACAGGGCCATAATTATTTAGTGATGCGAGACAAAAAATAAATAAATTTGAATAAAAAATAATTCTTGCCATTAAATAAATTCAACGGTTGAAAATATCCCAAATTTAAAATTTTGAGCTTTCTTATTATATATAATAGTTGTATTGCTTGCTGTCTCGTAAGAGTTTATCTCTACTTAATCTTTTCTTCCTTCTCCCCTTGCCATTAATATAATTAATTTTGTATTTATGATTGAATATTAAATGTGTTTTGTGGAGATTTGTGGTTATTTTTAATTTAGATTAATTGTATTATTTACTACCATGTCAAGAGCTTATCCTTTCTTAATTTCGTTCTTATCTTCCCTTTTCCCTTACAATTCCTATGATTAATTTTCCATTCATGATTTAAAGTGTCTTCTAAAAGCCATTTTATTACTATTTAATTTTTTAATATTCATTAATTTTGAGAGTAAAAATAAAAATTATATCTTACATTAAATCTAAATGTACAATTATTATACATTGATACAAAATAATCTACATCTATTATACAAGAATTGTTTACGTTATAGTTTTAAACACCTAACTGTTTTATTTTTGGATATTCGCTTATACTTTTAACTATTGTAAATCTGAATTTATGCTTAAATAATATTATTTTTCAAAAATATTTCTAATTAATACTCTCTTAAAAATAATTCCCTATTTAATATTTTTCCTACTATATCATATCCTATTTTTAGAAAGATATTTAAATTATAAAAAAAGTATTTATAATTTAGAAAAAGTGAGAGAATGTGTTTTCATGTGAAATTATTGAAAAGACATAATCTTGTCCATTGAACAAATCCAACGGTTAAAAATATCTCAAATTCGAATTCTTGAGCTTATATAAATATATATAATTGTATTATTTACTGTTGCGTCAAGAACTTATTTTTACTTAATTTTGTTCTCGTCTTTTTTCTCCCCTTGTCATTAGTATAATTAATTTTCTATTTATGATTGAACACTTACTATATTTTGTGAAAAATTGTGGTTATTTTTTAATCTAAATTAATTGTATGATTTAATGATATGTCAAAAGTTATCCCTGCTTAATTTCGTTCTTATCCTCCATTACAATTACCATAATTAATTTTGCATT
Source organism: Vitellaria paradoxa (assembly GCA_019916065.1). Taxonomy (NCBI): domain Eukaryota; kingdom Viridiplantae; phylum Streptophyta; class Magnoliopsida; order Ericales; family Sapotaceae; genus Vitellaria; species Vitellaria paradoxa. Next base: position 40,854,820 of record CM034235.1, read on the forward strand.
CATAATTTAAAGTGTTTTCTAAAAGTAATTTTATTATCTTCCAAAAGTGATTTTATTATTATTATTTAATTTTTAATATTCATTAACTTTGAGAGTAGAAATAAAAATTTATATCCTTATTGATACAAAATAAATCTATATTAGTTACACGGCAATTGTTTATGTTAAACATCTAACTGTTTATTTTTGGAAATTCGCTTATACATTTAAATTTTCTAAATTTGAGTTTCTGCCCAAATAATATTATTTTAGAAAAAATATTTCTAACTTAATATTTAAAAAAAAATCATCTATCTAATATTTTTCCTACTACATCGTCCCTTATTTTTAGAATGTTATTTAAATTATAAAAAAATATTCAAAAAATTGGAAAGAGTTAGAGAATGTATTTCATGTGAAGTGTCATGCCCTAAATTTTAACAAACTCAGGAATATAAACAAACAACCATAAACCACCAAAACCATCAATCCAAACTAATCAGAGTTAATTGTATTTAATAATAATGAACTAACAACCTCCAAACTTAGATAAAAAAAAAATAAATCCATCTCTAATCTCCCAAACCGAGACTTATACTATAATCAAAATCCAATCAAAAGAAAAGAAAAAAATAAACTGAATAATTGTGCAGTTCTCTCCCTAAAATATAATTAACGAGCTACTTAAAATGTCTACTCTGCCTAAGCGGTTCTATCATGACCATCATTTGGTGTAACACTCGCATCTGCATTTGAAGCTGTAGGGACATAAGTACAATATACTAATGTATATTAAAATAATCAACTGGTGCTAAAAAAAACTAAAAATTAAATAAATCATGTACGGGTGTTCTAGCATAAATATCTAACGTGTCATGCAAACATACATCACATACCAAAAATATTTAAATTTAAATATTTTAAACATAAAATAAAATAAAATAAAATAAATTATTTTAATAAAACCATATTCTCAGCTATTAAGTTAGGTATCGTTACCTAGTCAACTTATGCCTTAGCCATCGGATACCAAAAATATCAACTTATCAATACTTTGTAGGTTATTAGCCCACTAGGCATGATATCCAACCCCACACGGATTTCTAGTCTTTCATCAGCAGAGCTTTCAACACCAATTATTTATCCTGGTACCTCTCTTAACATAAAACCAAAATCGTAAAATCAATGAGTGAATAATTATTTATTTAGTCAAATCTAAATCATTTTTTTAAAAAATATTTCTTTTCCTTATTCAAGGTTCCATAATAAAACACAAATTTTTAAAAATTAAAATTTATGTACCAACTTAATGTTAATTCCTCAAAATCAAAATTAATTTATATCCACTTTTTCAATCCGTAAGACAACCACAATCATACAATTAATCACGCAATAATAAATCAAATAATCACAGAAATTTATCAAATTAAATCATACATAATAAATTTAATTTTTATTTAACTTCACCCTTATCCCAAATTAAATCTGAAAACTATTGTAAAAAGAAACAAAAACTGCTGAACGTGAACTTGCTGCTGCTGTTTGCCTTCCTCACTTTTTCATTTTTTTTCTTATTAGTGCGCAGCCCTTGGTGTATATATATATCGTGTCACGCCCTGAATTTCACAATCCCAGTACGTGAACCAAAGAATGCACATTACACCATTTAATAACATTCCCTGTCCCACATCAGAGCCATAAACACACACTATGGAGCAATTAATGTAAAAATAAATAAAACTATATTTTAAATTTAAATAAATGCTTTAGTCAAAATCAACTAGGCAATAAGCTCCAAAAGCTAAGCCCAAATATTCTTCCAAAGCTAAATAAAATAATTAATAATAACCTCACAAACAGAGGCTTATTAAAATCCGTTAAAAATAATTTCCTAGAGTCATTACATAAAAATAATAAATAAAACTCTAATTCCTATGCTCAGAAGGTCCAGCACGTGACTCAAATTCATTACCTGCATCACAAGCTGTAAGGGGTTTAGCACTAATACCACGTGTGCTCGGAACCCTAATAATAATAATAATAATAATAATAATAATAATATAAATGCAGTATGCCCTAGCATGCTATTAAGTGAAATATTTATGCACAAGTAGCAATTTCAAACAAGTACTTTAATTTATTTATCAATTTATCTTTTCATTACCATTAATTGCCTTGTAGCACCACATAACACATCAAAGAAAACAAATTGATTTCTAGGTACTGCTGCTTGGTTGTCCCGTAGAAATAGGACCCAACCAATATACATCATCCTTCGATGTCTGCTTGGTTGTCTCGTAAAAATAAGACCCAACCAATATACACCATCCTTCGGTGTTTGCTTCCTAGACCGAAGTCTTAGGAATATGATATGCCACCCTTAGGCATCTGCTCGTTCGTAGGTTACTAGCCTACTGGAATCGATAACCAACCCCGCGCGGGTTTTGGGACTTTCGACCCTTGGGTACGTATACCCGATATTTTTAGTACCCTAAATCCAAACAAAACGCACCCACTTTCATTTTAAACAAACATCAAATAAATTCTGTATTTAAATTCATTATTTATTAAATCCTTATGAATTCATCATAATATTTTAAATAATCCGTAACCCACAACACGTAAATAATAATAACCATAATTACCGAAAAATCGCAGCACAACAAATTACCAAATATGTTTCTTACAATTAATGCAAAAGCTTTCAGAACAAACTAACATGTAAAGACAAAATTCACAAAAAGACAAACTATCATATAAGGACAAAAGTTAAAGTTTCTTTGCTTTATTCATTTAATGGCTTAGCTGGACACCTAATTTCCACACCTTTAACCTATATATGTATATAAAGTAATAATATGTATACCATCCAATCGTTGAAGACTTCATATATATATAATAGAAATTTTTGCCTTCTAGTAGCCAAGCAAATCTGGGAACTCAATACAATTCACGTTTACCAACTAAAAAAATATAAATAAATAAATAAGTAAATAAATAACAAGTGAACCTCATATTTCAATCAATCACGTCATGAGTTTAAAGGAAAAAAAAATCTAATCAATCATATGTTCACAACAATAAAAATCTGATGAGTCTAATATATATATTTACATATATATATATATATATATATATATATATCATTATATTCATATCACCGAATTGTATGAGGACTAATCAATTAATACACATATATGTATTGTTAATTACAATACAGACTCACAGGTCATTCGCCTAGAAAATAAATAATATTTATACATATATATATGCATCACTTTTAAAAGTTCCGCCCCTTACCTCAAACTAAATCTGTAGAAAGAACACCCAAGTCGTAACGAAACCTAAAACTCAATCAGCAGATCAGACTAAGATCACCGCGGCCATCAAGAAGCTGGTAATCTCCACAGCATTCACATTAGATTTTTTTTTCTCCTCTGCCGCCACTACCCCTTATCTTTTCTTCTCTCTTTCTCTCTTTTTCTCTCTCTTTTTAACCCTTTACCTTGACTGCCGAAGAGCGCATGTTATATATATATACACGTATATCTAGACTAGCTATTAGTTGATAGAATCCTAATGGAAAAAAGATTAGAATTCAAATTAAACTAGACTTTCAACTCCATGTACTGGCTAATAGTTGGTAGAATCCTAATGGAAAAAAAGATTAGAATTCAAATCAAACTAGACTTCCAATTCCATGTACTCGCTATTAGTTGGTAGAATCCTAATGGAAAAAGAATTAGAATTCAAATTAGACTAGACTTCTAATTTCATGCATCCACAATAAAAATTGAATTTAATTTATGTTTCCAAAAATTTAAATCAATAAAAATTTTATTTTTACCAAATTAAATATTAATTAACAATTAATCAAAGCATTAAAATTCTGAGTCATCACATATCGACCTTAATGTTTAAGTTGCATATGAATTTTAAAGGAAGAAGAATATTGACACCATTTCATTACCCATAACGCAAACTAGCCACCTTAAGGCTGCGTTTGGTGTGCAATATTTTGCTGAAAATCTCCAAAAATTTCTATAAATCTCTGTTAACTTTATATCACATCAACTTTTTTCTCTCACTGCACGCATTATGAACTCTCCCCAAACCACAATTTATCTCATTTTTTCTTACTCCAAACAAACCCTAAATATATGATATCGATTACTATATGGGTGGAGATATTAGTACTCCTACAAAAACTTTCCCTACTCCCTGCCAATTTTTTGTTCTACAAAATTACAAAATTAGCCTTGTAATTAATGGAGCGCAATTAATACAAAACACCTTAAGTACCATAATAGCCCTCCTTTTTCATTTACTATTATAAAACTAACATCTTCATCTTCACTTCTCTATAACTCCATTTTTTACTTTTTTGACTGCATCTCTCAAAGTCTCATATACTTACCTGTGTATCTCTCTCTCCCTCTCTCTCTCTCTCTCTCTTACAGTTTCTATTTGTAATTTTTTTTTGCTTAGTAATTTAAAGAGGGTTTTTGTTAAAACTCTTGAATTGTTTTGAACAGTCCATATTTTTTTTAATGGTGGCTGGTTTTGGATATTAATGCTAGAATTTGAATTTGATTTACTTTTATTTTGGTTATTTTCATTCGTATATGAATTGATCAATGATTATGATGTCTTACTTTATATCAATTAAAAAACAATAATTGTTTATTTTCTTTTTTGATTCTTGATAAAAGAAACTTAAAATATATATTTACAAACTAATTTAAAAAACTATTAAAAAAAAAGCTCTCTTACACTATTTCATGAAATTACAGTGATAGTAGATTTTTTTAATTTAATATGCAAATTGATAAAAAGTTGGAATATGTTAAGGAAAAATAAAAGGTGGGGGATTTTAGTTTTGTAATAATAAATAGAAAGGAAGGGTAATTATGATATTTGATATATTTTGTATTAATTGACATCTACTACAAGGCTAGTTTTGTAATTTTGTAGGAGGAAAAAATGATAAGGAGTGAGAGAAACTTATGAAAGAGTGCCAATATCTCCACCGTTAATATATATATATTTTACATATAGCAGGTGTGTAAATATATATATACATACGTAAACATATTATTAGTTTTTTTATTAAAAAGTTCAAATAGGAATAAAATGCTTAATTCGCATTATCCCATCCACACCCCAAACTAAATCAAATTGCACATTAGAAACCAAATAGAACTATAATTTCAATTCTTACTTTTTAATCTATCATATATTATCCAATTGGCCGCTAGAAATATATAATATTATTATTTAATAAAAATATATATATGAATATATATACAAATAGCACCATGAATTTCATAAAAAAATATATTTTATTAAATTAATAATTTATCAATAATTTCATAATTCTCAAAAATATACTAAAAAAAAAATTCTTACACAGTTTGTGCATCCACAATAAAAATCGAATTTAATTTATGTCTCAAAATTTTAAATCAATAAAAATTTTATTTTTACCAAATTAAATATTAATTAAAAAATAACTAGAGTGTTAAAATTCTGGATCATCACATCCTATCCTTTTTAAAAAAATTTCGTCTTCGAAATTTATAATACAATTTTATAGGTAAAACCCAAACCACATGCCTCTATGAATATTATATAGTCCAAAGCACTTTAATAATAAATTACCTTAATAAGTTTAAACCTTTATAAATCCATATATATTATTCACACAAAATTATTTTTTTTAAAGTGAGGAAAAAATATATTAATATAAAAGTAATTATAAAATTTAAGAGGCATATTCGCGAGTAAATAGTAAGCTCACAACTTAGGTCACAACCGACACAAAGCTAACTCACAAAGGAGAACAAAGAAAAATAAATCTCAACAAAATCATAGCCCAAGATAGACCACAATTGCAACGATGCGAAATTGACAACAAGCATGCGTCACTAAACAAATGACAATAAGCATGCATTACTAAATGCAAACCAGTCTTAGCACTACCCACAATTAAATTATAAGTAGTATTATATATATTTATTTATTTCATGAATTTATTTCATTATTTAAATTTAATAATTTATCATTGTGGTATTTAATTTTAAGTTGTATTTAAAAATATTAATTTTGGGTTATAATTAAAAAGATTTTTAAATTTTTGGAAAAAAGTGTAATTTTCCTAAACCTATGGGGAGTAGGAAATTAATTAGTTGGTTAGGGTTAAAACTCTTCTACTTTAAATACATAAAACTGTATTTATTTTGATAAAAAAAAAACCCTAGAGATAAAGAGAGAGGGAGAAAAGAAGAAGAGAGAAGAAGAAACGGCGGTTGGATTTTTCTTGATTTTGCTGTGTTTTTTTTTCAAGACAGATTGTCGAATTTCGTTTTCAGTTAAGGTAAGGGGGGAACTTTTACTATTAATATATGTATACTTATATATATATATATATATATTACTTAACTCTGTAATGAAGGAGCGAATCGTTCAATTTAAATATATATATATATATGTATATATATATGCGGCTAAACAATAAGTTTCTCGGTTTCAATTCTTTGCATTTGTATTTTTTTTTTATCTAAGTACATCCGGTAAAGTTAGCAATCAATGTGATTGCTCGGATGGGATTTTGACAGCATAGGTGAATCATAATGGATTCACAGTGATGAAAATTTTTTTTTTTTTTTAAGTGTTGGATGTGATGGATAAAGGTTTAAAGCCTTGAATTGAAATGTATATATATATACATACATGTTAATAAGTAATATTTTGTGCTCAGCAAAGGCTTAAACTTTTGTCCTTATATGATAGTTTGTCTTATTTTGAATTTTGTCTTTACATGTTAGTTTGTTTTGAAAGCTTTTGCATTAATTGTTAGAAACATATCTGGTAACTTGTTGTGCTGTGATTCTTCAGTAATATTGGTTATTATTATTTATGTGTTGAGGTTTACAGATTATTTAAAATATTAGGAAGAATTCATAAGGGATTTAATAAGTAATGAATTTAAATACAGAATTTATTTAATGTAAATATTAAAATAAAATTTGATGCATTGTGTTGGGTTGAGGGGTACTGAAAATATCGAGCATACGTACCCAAGGGTTGAAAGTCCCGAAACCCGTGGGGGGTTAGCTATCGATTCTAGTAGGCTAGTAACCTACGAACGAGTAAATGCCTAAGGGTGGCATATTATATTCCTAAGATTTTGGTCTAGGAAGCTGACACCGAAAGATGGTGTATATTGGTTGGGTCATGTTTCTACGAGACAACCAAGCAGACATCAAGGAATGATGTATATTGGTTGGGTCTTGTTTCTATCAGACAACCAAGCAGCAGTACCTTGAAATCAAATTGATTTTTCTTTGATGTGCTATGTGGTGTAAAAATATGATTAATTGTAACGAAAAGAGATTGATAAATAAATTTAAAATTTTTTGTTTGAAATTGCTACTTGTGCATAATTGCTTCACTTAGTAGCATGCTAGGACATACTGTATTTATATTATTATTAGGATTCCGAGCACATGTGGTATTAGTGCTCATTCCCTTACAGCTTGTGATGCAGGTAATGAATTTGAGTCATGTGCTGGACCTGCTCAATAAGGAAGTTAGAGTTTATTTATTTATTTAATTACATTAGAAATTTTTAGAGAATTATTTTTAGTGGATTGTAATAAGCCTCTGTTTGTGAGGAACAGTTAATTGTTTATCTTTGAAAGATTGTTTTGTTAAGTTTGGAGCTTTGTTGTCTAGTTAGTTTTGACTAAGACATTTATTTAAATTTAAAGCTTAGTTTTATTTATTTATTTATTTTTATTACTCCATAGAGTGTGTGTATGGCTCTGGTGTAAGACAAGGAAAGTTATAAAATGATGTAATATGTGTTCACATAATCTAATTCAACTTATGAAGTAAACTAGTCATATTACATAAGTATAAGAGAATATTAGTATAACAAAATAATAGATTGTCACAACTTTAGAGTAATTCCAATACAAGTATAAAAAAACTTTTCAAAATGCGATTGAAGTCATCATATAAATATCACATCTCATGATTACCAATATATGCATATTAAAACAATACAATTCAACTTCCATCTATGACTATCTTATATTCGAATCTCAATTTCAAATACACCATTGTTACGCTAATTTCACATTCAACCAAGTTCATCTTTTATTCAAAAATCTTTCAGTTATCTAAAATAAAGTAATTTTAAAGTTCCAGTTCTTTCTTTTTTTTTTAATTTAATAAAAATTCAAATCAAAAGTCAAAATAAATGTCAAAATAAAATTTATCAAACACCACCCATATTCTTACTCAGATCACTAATTTCACAAACTCCTGACAAACTAATCATTTTTTACTTTGACAATTTACTAAAATCATATGAGATTAAACTAAATCATGTAAGACTTACTCACAATGATATCATCAATTACTTTAAACTAAACTCATACAAATTTGAATTCAATGCATGCAAGAACATGATTTTTTTTTTTTTTACAAAATCGAGTTTTTAAGTAAGTGTATTTATTATATTATACCATCATTAATTAATAGAAGATAACATCCAAACATACCACTCGTTACATAGATTTTTCTAAAAAAAGAAAATAGAATATAACTCCAAATATTTTCTTTAAAAGTCTTATAGTTCTAAAAACTAGAGTCCAATAGTAACGTATTATATGTTTTGCATTTTTAAAATCAAACTTTAAGAGAACCAAATACAGTGCTAAAAACAACTCAAAAAATATGTCCAGATAACTATTTATATAAATATAAAATTTTTAACCAAAAACAATATTTGCAAGCATTCAATAATTATAAAATTTGACAATATCACGTATTTCAATCATAACAATTATAGATAAACTCATAGATGAATAAGAGAATGATAGTTGTCCACTAAGTATAAATTAAACCGTTACAAAATATATCGTAACATGACCCAAATAATATACCTTAAACGTTTACAAATTTTGAAAGTCTTTTTTTTTCAAAACAAATATTTTATTTTTTTAACGTTTTATCAAAAACCAAACAATTCGCAACCCTAGAAAAAAGCACAACACTGTACTTATACCTTTATAAACTTAAAATCATCAAGTCAAACTCAACCAAGGAGATCTAATTCCATGATTACTTAAATCTTAAAGTGTTTTCAAAATAAACATGAATTCAAAATATATCATTTATTAGTCATAAATGATCTAAATAGAAGAATGCACGTATTGATATTTAAATGAAATCCACATTTATAGATGATATGTTATTCTACCTCAAGATTTGAATACTAGCAAGCCCATATAATTTGTTTTCAAGGTGAACAATTTAAAATAAATCTAAATCTCTAACCAACTATACCTCGTCTCACTGTAAACTAAAGATCACCATCCATTTAAAAACTTCTAACAAATCTTTCAACCCCACCGATTTACACAACTCTTTTATAGTCACGATTACCCAATGCTATGGTATACAAATAATAATGTCACACTAGATTTATATACTAACCACTAATGAGCATACCATCTAAAAACTACTACAGCTCAAAACATAATTTTCCATTCTTGCTACCCATAGTCCAAAGATGTCCCAAAATTTAGAAGCACGTAAAAGTATCCTATCATACAACCACATAGCACTCAAAATAGGGACCCCACTATCCTTAGGTATTCTAGAGCTAGGCTCTAATATTAATTTGTCATGCTCTGAATTTTCACAAACTCAGAAACATGAACAAACAATTATAAACCACCAAAACCATCAATCCAAACTAATCAGAGCCAATTATATTTAATAATAATGAACTAACAACCTCAAAATTTAGATAAAAAATAAATCCATCTCTAGTCTCCCAAACCGAGACTTATACAATAATCAATATTCAATTAAAAGAAAACAAAAAATAAACTGAATAATTGTGTAGTTCTCTCTCTAAAATATAATTAACGAGCTACTCCAAATATCTACTCCATTTAAGCGATCCCATCACAACCATCGTCTGGTGTAACACTCGCACCTACATCTGAAGCTATAGGGACATGAGTACAATATACTAATGTATATTAAAATAATTAATTGGTGCTCGAAGAAAAATAAAAATTAAATAAAACATGCACGGCTGTCCTAGCATAAATCTCTAACGTGTCATGCCAACATACATCACATACCAAAAATATTTAAATTTGAATATTTTGAACACGGAATAAAATAAAATGAATTATTTTAATAAAACTATGTTTTTAACTATGAGTTAGGTACTGCTACTTGGTCAACCTATACCTCAGTCATACCAAAAATATCAACTCATCAATACTTTGTAGGTTACTAGCCTATTTGATATGATAACCAACCCCACGCGGGTTCCTGGTCTTTCACTAGTGGAGTTTTTAGCACCAACTATTTATTCGGGTACCTCTCTCAACCTAAAACCAAAAGATGGTATATATTGGTTTGAAGCCTGTATCTACAGGACAACCAAATAGTACTTTAAAACCAAATCGTTTTATTTTGACATATTATGTGGTGTTAATACGTGATTAAATTGTAAAAGAAGATTAATAAATAATTAAATTTAATTTCTTATTTAAAAATATTGTATGAGATTGTTGCTTGTACTGAGATTTTTCATGTAGTAACATGCTAGGATACTTTTTCATTTATATTATTATTAAGGTTCCGAGCACATGTGATATTAGTGCTCCTCCCTTTATAACTTGTGATGCAGGTAATGATTTTAAGTCATGTGTTGGACTTGTTGAATATGAGAATTAAAATTTTATTATTTTTATTTAATTACATTAGATATTAGAAAATTATTTTCAGTATATTGTAATAAACCTCTATTTGTGATATGAATATTAGTTGTTTATATTTAGTTTTTGGGTGATAATTTGAGCCTAATTTTGGAGGCTTGTAGCTTTGGTTTTGGAGTTTTGTTACCTAGTTAATTTTGACTAAGATATTTACTCAAATTTAAAGTATAAATTTATTTATTTTTTTATATTCATTGGTTCATAATGTGTGTATGGCTCTGATGTGAGATAGGGAAAGTTGAATGGTGTAATATGTGTTTTTTTTTTTTGTTCGCATATTCAGGTTGTGGAATCTAGGGCATGACAAAACAATTGTTTATCTATCTTTTCATATATGTTTTGCATACTTATTGGAGGGGTTGATTGGACATGTGGCACATATCCAAAGAGGAACACTTGGCCAACATCCGAGCTGCCACATTTCAACCATGTTTGTAATAAAACAGCTAGTATAGCTGCGCCACTACCCACTATGGTTCTGATTTTGGCTGCCTCACTACTCATAATACCTACATGATGGCCCAAACTACTTTGTATGAAAAGACTACATGTGCTAGAAACTATAAATAGAGGTGGACTTGAAGAAGAAGATAAGTACTATTTGCTTTACTGAAATTTTACCAAATTTACTTCCTAGCTGATCATTTTTCTTCATAAGTGTTAACTTGACTGTCGAAGAGGTGTTTAGCCGAACCCAGTCCGGCCGGTAGTGCGCTGCAAGTTCCAAGTAAGGAACCAAGGATTTGAAGGTATCACCATCGTGAAGCCAATTGTCCGACCATGTCAGAAGAACCCTACAAATAGTCGAACACGTCACCAAAGAATCTTATATATTATATTTTTAACACTCCACTTATAATATCATAAAAAGCTCTTATATCATAAATACTTTTATTTTGTTATAGAAATCATTTTTTTAAATACATATAGAAGACAACTTACTAACTTTTCATAGATATTTTGATAAGTGAGTGGGTAATTATAATCTAAATTTTTTGAAAAAACTCACTTATGCAATATAGATTACCTTAATACGATGAAAATTTCTAATTATAGATTTTTTAAAAAATTATTTGTTATTACAAAAAATTCAAATTAAGTTTTTAAAAGAAAGATACTTATGCTTTGTTTGATATGACATGCCTCGAATTCCATAACATGACCATGTGAATAAAAGAGCACATCATACACCATTTAACAATTCTCCCTATTACACATCAGGGCCATACACGCATGCTATGGAGCAATAAAAATAAAAATAAATAAATAAACTCATACTTAAATTTAAATAAATGCCTTAGTCAAACCAACTAGACAACAAAACTCCAAAGCAAAACTACAAACCTCTAAAACTAAACCAAGTAATCTTCCAAAAACTAAATAAAATTAAATAAATATTCAGCTCACAAATAGAGGCTTATTACAATTTACTAAAACAATTTTCTAAACAAAAATCTAATGTAATTAAACAAGAATAAATAAAATTCTAATTTTCATGTTGAGCAGATACAGCACGTGACTTAAAATCATTACCTGTATTATAAACTGTAAAAGGATGAGCACTAATACCACGTGTGCTTGGAACCCTAATAATAATATAAATGCAATAATGCTCTAGTATGCTACTAAGTGAAACATCACTGAACAACTAGCAATCCGAATAAGAAATTTAATTTATTTATTAATTCCTCTTCCTTACAATTTAGTCATGTATAAACACCATAAAACACTTCAAAAGAAAATTAATTAGTTTTAAGGTACTGTTGCTTGGTTGTCCTGTAGAAACAAGACCCAACCACTATACAATATTCTTCGGTGTCTGCTTGGTTGTCCCGCAGAAACAGGATTCAACTAATATACACCATCCTTTGGTGTTTGCTTCCTAGCCTGAAGCCTTAGGAATATAATATGCTACCCTTAGGCATATGTTTGTTCATTTATTAGCCTACTGGACTCAATAACCACCTCCGCGCGGGTTTTGGGACTATCAACTCTTAGGAACATATACTCGATATTTTCAGTATCCCTCAACCCAAACAAAACACAAAATCAAATTTCCCTTTTGAACTCACATTTACTAAATTCTTTTTAATGAAAATTTTAAACCTCATTAGCCACCAATTCACCAATACGTTAAATAAAACAAACTTTAATCTATTAAGCAAGTAACTTTATGGTAACAACCACAATACACATATATATACATATAAGTATATTCAATTAATGTATTCAAATTTTTTTTTACAGTTCAAAGCACATTCAAATCAATCAAGTAATGATAATAAATAAAAAAAATTTAACAAGAACTTAATTGCTAGCAAACGTCCAGAGCATTCTCGTCTAATGGTTTAAAAAAAAAGATATTTTACCAAGCATCAATCCTAATCAAATCATCTGCAGAGCATTAATGAGTAATAGATCATATATATCTTATTATATATATATATATTTATATATCTTATATATACTCAAAAATTGATTGACATGGCTATGTGAAACAATCAATTAAACTATATAGATATATCTATATATATATACAAAATATTTAAAGGGCCACCCCTTACCTTAGCCGATTTAGCAATTGGAGGAAAAAAAAATCGGCAAATCTAAGAGTAGGGAAGGCAATGCAGAAGGGAAATTAGGTAGCCCAAACATTATTAGGGCTCTTTTATTATTATTTTTTTTTGGTAAGTCTATTTTATTATTATTATTATTATTATTATTTTTATATTATATATATAGTAGCTGAAAAAAAATAATCCTAACAAATTCAATTAATTACATACCTTCCCTTATGCTTTAAAAAAAATTATACCTTTTCCCTAAAATTTTAAAATCTTTCCAAAATCACCAAAATTTCAATCTTTTAAATATAGCTCAAAGTTAAATAAATAAAATCAAATTACTTAATTTAAGTATTGAAGAAAATTTACTGAATAATAAAATATAAATCAAATTAACTTTGGGTCATTACATAATAAGTTTGCTTGTATATTTAAAAGTTAATTTTTTTTATTTTATTGATTTCCTAGTTAGATATTTTTTTTGGTAGTTTTAATTTTTTCTATTTTGTCTTTTTTTTTTTTTTTTTTTTGTAGATGAATGGTGAGAAAAAAATTGGCAATTCTATTTTGAATTTAGGATTGATAAGAAAAGTGAATAGGGGTAAACGCGAATAAAAATTTAAATTTACAAGTATTTTCATATTTGCAGATTTCATGTAGGAAAAAAATATTTTAATAGAATAAAATAAATATTATTTTCATTTATATTTATCTTTTGAAATCATAGAAAAATAATTTTTAATTCATTTTATAACTTAGTCAGATAAGAAAATAATTTATTTCATTTTAATTTATTTAAAATTTTTTGTTATTTTCTTTATCATATTGATATTTATTTTTTATAATTTTCATATAAATTATTTATTTTAACGTTTATCACACTTACATTTTATTTCATGACATTATTTTTAAAATATGTTATTAGATTATGAGAATTAAAAAAATTGTATAGAATCTTACTAAATGACTTGAAAATTATAAAATATTTAAAATGGTAAAAGTTTATAAATAAAAGAAATGAATGTAATTAACTTTTTGTTTAATTAAATTATGAAATGAAATAAAATAAAATAATTTATTTTTTATAATTCTTAAAAATATAAATATAAATAGATATTATTTTAATTTTTAAAAATAATTTTTCTATTCTCTTGTATGTGTTTGTTGAAATTTGTAATTGTTTTCTTAATCATGAAGGACCATTATGTCATTTTATAAATTAGACACAAAAGTAAAGTAAAGCATAAAAGAAGGATGAAGGACAATTAAGAAGGATAATTATGTCATTTTCTTAATTATGAAGGACAACGAAGAAGGATAGTTTTGTAATTCTATTTAAACAAAAAGTAAAGTAGAGCATAAAAGACTATTTGTGAAATACAAACAAGCTTGCCCAAAACATTTTGCTTAAAAGGAAAAGGGTGAGTTGAGCACATTAACCCTGTTATAATGAAATTAAATTTGAATTTCATGAGGGGAATAATTTTTGACTTTAAGACTTTCGTGTTGTCTAATGATCAATATAATAAATTTTGCCAAAATATTCCATAAATTAGAAAAAATGAATTTTTTTAACATGTGCCTTTGGGGCACTCATTAAAGGCCGATAAAAATTTGTAATGTAATAATATTTTATACATTTTTTCATGCATAGTTTCATTATAATATGAGATATTATTATATGATATGTATTTATTGGCTCTTAATGTTCAGGGACACCATTAACATAATCCAAAAAAGAAATTTGATTTGGATTGATGCTTCAAAACTTGTCTTAATTTTGCAGCCTTGATGTACTTCTAAATTAATGCAATATTGGGGTTATGTACTTACCAAAAAAAAAAAAAATATTGGGGTTATGAGGGATTTTATTATCTAATTAATTTAATTTTGAACTCTAAGTGTTTGTTTGGGAAAAAAAGTTAGTACTTACTAGCTTTTTGGTGTTTTTTTTTTTTAATAACCAAATTTACTTACTTATATTTTAAATTTCTTTTAAATCATTTAAATCTTGAAAGGTAAAAATGTTAAATTAACAAAAAGTTAAAAAACTACTTATTTAAAAGCTAACTATTTTTCCTTCCTAACATAAAAGTAGTTTTTAAGTAGATAGTCAGTAGCTAGGTAGGAAAAAAAGGTGATAGCTTAGTAACTTCGCATCCTCCTAAAAGTCCAGTCTAAGCTCAGAAAGCTATCTAGTATACCAATATGGTGCTTGCCAAAGAGTCTCCGATACTTAAGTTAATAAGAAAGTTGAGTAAATATTTAGGCAAAGTTTTAGTAAGGCAAATGTTGTATACCTGTGTACTTGAGAAGATGATATATATATATATATATATATATATATACAGAGGTGTGAAACCTACATGGTTAGCACGAGCGGAGCTACGTTGGGGCAAGGGGGGCAAGTGACCCCCCTCAAAATTTTAGATAAAATTACTAAAATACCCTTCTTATTATTTTAATTTTATTTAAAAATTAAATTAATTAAAAATTAAGATATTTTGATTTTATTAAAAATTTAAAGTTAATTCAAATTTTTTTAACATATAAGAAGTTTAAAAGAATCAAACTTAGTATTTTTTGTGAAATAAAGTGTATTTTTTAATACATTATTGCATATTTTTTTTATAATATCAGTAAATTTAGCATATAACATAATAAATTCTATAGATAATAAAATTTAATAATAATTATATTTTTTGTAGTAAGGGATATCTCTAATAAACTTCAGGTGCTTGAACCATTAACTGTGAGAAATATATTCACTAGTTAATACACAAGAATAATTTATTTTCTCTCTTAAAATAACATCGTTTTTCTCCTACTCTTAATTGAAAAATAAGTCGATTGTTATTTTTTCTTGGGTGTTCGGTGCCCCCTTGGCGTCCGGTGCCCCCCCTGAGCAAAAATTTTGGCTCCGCCCCTGATGGTTAGAATATAGATGAGTCTCACATAATCATACTTCTCTTCCAATCAGATTATGCCATGCATATTATAAATCCTAAGATCGATTCTCCCAATTAGTTGTCAAAACCATTAAGCAATAGGCATCACTTTTATAGTTGTATATCATGGAATATGTTAGAGGATGGTTACCCACGTGATTGTGACATAAGATATCTTGTCCTTAATGTAACGGTCACTCAGGCTTGATTGGGATCCATATCGTTCAATTGGCTTGGTGCAATACCTCGGACTTTTGTGTTAACATGAATATATGGTTTTCGATACATTTTGGAAGTAATGATATGTTGATTTAGTAGTATGGATCATTAATGGTACTTTAGAGTTGAGAACTTTGAAAGAGATAAACCAAAAATTCAAAAGTTGGCATTTTAGCAAGAGTGCAGGAATGAAGCATCTTGGGCGCATGAAACGTGGGCGCCTAAGGCTTAGGCACACGGCTGAGAAGGGTTTGGGCGCCCGAGCTATAGCAGAAGTGACAGGTATGGGTTGTTCTAAATTGTGCAGCCGAGTCTTCACACCTATATACCTATATCTAGCTAGGGGAAGTGGGGGAACCTGAAAAACATTGTGGGAGAATAAAATATTAGCCAAATTATATATATATATATGTGTGTGTGTGTGTGTGTGTGTGTGTGTGGTGCAAGAGAGAGAGAGAGAAATGTTGGTTGGAAGAGAGGAACCAGGAAGAAGAAGTAAGAGGAATCGGGTGGAGCTCTTGAGGGTAAGTTCTTCTTACCTAAATGAAAATTAAATTAACTTTGTAAAGGTATAATTAGACACTCAAAGAACCATTTTATGTGATTCATTTGTAGTTTGGATCAAGGAGTGAAAGGTTTGAACCCATCAAAGTTTGAGAGCTTGGAATCGAAAAATATCACCTTGTTGTTCCATTCTTATTTTAACTTGAGGTAGGGATTTATTGCATTATTCTTACATATGTGATGTGTAACAAGGACTAGAATACCATTAGAGAAGCCTTTTTAAGTGTTGATTACATCTATGGAAGAAAATAGAAGTTATATACACATATATATGTATGTATAGGTTGAGAGAGTGAAAATGTTGTTTGATCCATAACTTGGCCCATAGTTGATGAAAACTCAAATTGTTGGTTTCCTTTGGTGCCTATAAGTCTTGTGGAGATGTTAGAAACATGAAACTTTAGGCATTTTATCTTAAACTTGGTCAATTTAAGGTCCTAAGAGTGGAGAACCAAGAACCCAGAAAACAAAGCATGAAACCTACCAAGCTGTGGGTGCACAAGACGTGGGCACCCAAGTTCTTGGGTGCACCACTGAGTGTTAGTTTGGGTACCTACCGAGGCCAGTTTAATTTCCTGACTTTGTTTATTTTGACCTTCTACCCTAGGTTTATAAAAGAGTTTAGTAACATGTTTTTGCGTGACACTTTATTTGCTTAATTGCATGAATTGAGAAAGGAAAATATGTTCTAAAATGTTGTTAAGTGTTGATTAACTTATGATAGTGGAAATTGACATGTAATGGTGAATAAATGAGACTTTGAATAAAGTGAAATGTAAGGATACCACGAGATGAGATCTATGATTAAGTGGATTGTGATTATGTGTTGTTGAAAAGTACGTGATGATGAGATGAATAAATGATTGAATGAATTGAAATATGATTGATGATGTGCCGGGCGCCGTGGTGGGGTGCAAAAATATGAAGGGTTTTGAGATTACCCTCAGGTTAAAAGACCTAGAACTTGCACAGGGTTTGGTGTTTATGCCGGTGGGTTAGTAGCCCATAACATGGTGTGTGTATTAGCCACCCGTGGCCCTGGACTGCGATTGTCACGCCTCGAATTTTCATAACCCGAATAACCGAGGGTGACTTGGGATTGTTTATTGGGTATAAAAATAAGATGACAGCAACACGCCGTCACACCCCAAATTTTTCCTCCAAACAGGGGTTGACTTGCAATAAAAATTTAAGGTATTCAAAATCCCTAGTTTATCCCAACTAATATTTATAAGTCATTAAACTGAATCATTTGATGGGATTCAACTACAGGGTACAAAATAATAAAAAAAATATAAAGAATAATATTACAGAGCCATCTAAGCGTCTCCAACCATGCGATTAACATTACATATCAAATAAAGTAACTAGGTCTAAACTTAATGATTACAATCATCCAATAATTATTATTACAGACCACAATAATAAATAAAGTCTTCCAGCACTGTGCAGGAAAGAAAAAAAAATAGATAACTCTTCTGATGGAATATTTAAGAGAAATTAATCTCTTTCTAGCTCATCTTCAGTATCCCTATGCTTAATATCCTGAAAAAAATATTCTCACAAAGGGTGAGCTATTAAAACCTAGTAATCAGAATCTCCTTGGTGCCTATATGCAGTGGTTGTAATGCTACACTGTATTAGGTGACCCACTATAGTGAACGTGATTAGGTGGCATATTGTTTATGCAACAATTAATTCAATAGATCCCAACTGAATAATATAAGTTATACTTGCAACGGTTTGATGAAACCGTCACCGTAACTACTATTTTACTTACATGTAGAAATAGTTAAATGTTGATGTATGTACCACAATGAAATATGTGTCGTCGTGGTAGGGATTTCAGATTCAGATCTTCAAGGTCTCAGGATCAAACCTCGTAGCGATACAGGTTTCATTTTTTTATAAAATATAGCTCAAGAGGAATTAAATATAATTAAATAATTCCAACACATCATTCATACATAAGCAAGAGAGGTTGCAAGTCATAGTAAAATTTTGGTAAAGGAGTTTAATCCAAATCCTCCTAGGATAATCATACTCCTATCCTCCTCTACTCCTAGCCTTGGGAACCAGTGACTTTACGGGCTTAGCATTTAATGCATTCCAACGGTGTCACCCATCAAAAACCTAGCCGTCGCAACCGGCTACCTGACTGGCCAGGTCAGAAGGGAGCATCTCCCAAATAAAATACATATGTTCCCATCTCCATCTAAAAGGCTATTTCTACCCACCCATCACCCCATTGCCAAAAAAATAACTTTAGCATCAAGTGCCTTAATTTATTTTCACCCATTGGCATTCCAAGGGTATCTTGTATGGCAATCAGACATTTTAATAACAATCGGCAATATTCTCAGGTGATGAATCCGAAATGGGATTATTCAGTCACATACAGTATACTTTAAGTATTTTATCTCAATTCAAAATTTAATAATAATTCACAATAAATTAAAGATTAAACATAATCACCAACATTATTATCATAAAGGTAGGTACCATATGTAAATTAACAAGTAGCAAGTAACTAGAAAAATTTAAAATTCGAATTAGTATTTTAGTTAATTCTTTGATAAGTTTGCCGTACTAGCCTTGAGAAGAATAAAATTATTTCTAATGGTAAATTAATTAAGCCGAGGTTGGCAGCTTAGTGGTCGGGCGACCCTAATTGCGATTTGAAGTCGCGAGTTTGAACCTCATTGGTTGCGATCTCAGTTTTTGCCTCTTTTTCCTTTTTATCTTATTATTTTATGGAATATAAAGACAGTAAATAGCTCTTTGGACTTATATTTAATTTTAGAAAAATTTATAAGTTTTATTTTATTTGAATAAATTTCCAATCATCATCTTATTTATAACCAAACCCTTATCATAGGTTTTCGGTTTCAAGATATCCACAAATATCCATAAAATTATTCCAATATTTAGGAATGTATTAAATAAGTTTCATTAAATTCACTTAATCATAAAAATATAGTTATATAATTTGCTAGGTAGACAGAACAATGTCTAAAAGAATCAATTAAAATAAATTAAATTCATTTAAGGAAGATCAAACGAGGAAAGAATAAGTCCATTGTTTCATTTGGGCATTTTTATCAAATACTTGGTTCTACTTAGTCATTTTAGTTTGAATAAGTCATCCAACTATCTATGATGAAACTGATTATCTAAGTCAGTTATCATAAATAAATGATACATAATATCCAGTTTAAAAATAATTTCATATCAATTGAAAAATAACTAACTAGCATCAACTTAACAGTCCACTTCAGTATTATATCAAATAGCATAAGTGTTTTACTATATGAAGCCTTGTGAACAAAATTACACATCAATAGAATTTATTAACATGACAATAATTAACAGAAGGAAATTAGAAATTTAAATAAATCTTTAAACATAATATTTTAAAAAAATCCAAACAAGCATCGATTAAAGGCTAAGCAGAGACAGCAGTTTAAAAGAAAATTCATATAAAATAAAGCAGAATTCCAATATCTATAAACTTTATATCTGTAGAAACTAGACTTTAAAACCTACAACTTCCATGTTTTACAATTTAAAAAATTCTAAGGTCTAAATGCGCAAAAATAGCCTTGAATTCAGTTTGTTCAGAAGATACAGTTTTACATGTACTCAGTATTTTGAGCATAACTTTTGACTCACAAATCAGATTGATGCAAATCTTTTTGGGTTAGAAAGAAAACTTAAAGGGATACAACTTTTATGTTTTAGCCGAAGCCTACTTCCACCATTTTAGGGGTCAAGAACACATCAGAAGTTACAAACAGAGAGCTGTCAGCGTATTGGGCTACATTAATTAAAGTTTCGGCTTCCCTACCCCCAATATACGGGTACTATTTCTTTATAACAATCAAATTTTGTACTTTAAACTTAAAAAATGCTTTAGCTTCAAAATTGAAGCCATCAAATATATTTTGGGAGGTTCGTCATCCTACCTCAATGAAGATATTGGTGACCAAGCCTGTGAAGGAAAAAAAGAGTTGAGCTTTGAACACCACCCAATTGGAAAATTCCAAGCCTTTCTTCTTACTCCAAACAACACCAAATGTCCAACCACACTTGATAAAAAAAATATATTTTTTTCTCTCTTATTTTTTTCTTCTCTTTGAAGGCACACAATTTATAAGAATCATGGGAGTGTAGAGAAAGTTATTGGTGGAGAAAATAACCTCCACTTCACATGCTTCAAAACAACTAAGTTAAGATCATGCATATACAATAGGTAGCATGATCCAAGAATCATGCTTGCTTTTTGACTATCTAACCATATAATTTAAGAGAGATATTGCAGGATGGATGAAGATGGTGGCATGATCTAGGAATCATGCTAGCTTTTTGACAAATTAAACAAATTATTTAAAAGATGCTTTAAGTGTTTAAATCATGCTAGTTATGTAATTTGGAAGAATGCTTTAAAGTCATCAATGTAGGGTCTTCTTTTTGACTAATTAGCCACCTAATTTGAGAGATTGTGAGAGATGTATGAAAGATAGAAAATGAAGTTGCTGGGAAATAATTTAGAGCTATTATTCATGAGTCAACTAAATGAGTGATAAAGCGAGTTGAAGTGAGTTGAGGTGAGTCAAAGAAAATGGTTGACCCATGGGTTAATGGACTTGGGTTGAACCAATTAGGTAATTGGGCTAGGAATTGTTTGGATAAAAGTTTTAAAATTCTACATTAAACTCCCACATAGGGTGAAATTAAATCCGAAAATCTTTCTAACTAATTTTATCATTCCAAAAATTTTCAAATGCTCAATTTCTTAGATTTTTACTATAATAAATATCACCACCACACTTAAGCAAATTAATCACGAAAAAAAATTTTCAGGTTATTACAATCCACCCCCTTAAATAAATTTTGTCCCGAAATTTACACAAAGCATGACTCAAGTATTAAACAAATGAGGATATCATTCACGCATAACAGACTCATGCTCCCAGGTGGATTCCTCCACACCACGGTGCCTCCATAACACTCAAACCTATGGAATGGTATTGCCTTGTAGGACTTGCTCACGCTGATCCTCGATCTTAACCGGTCGTTGTTCAAATGTAACATCTTGCTGAATATCAAGTTCAGTCTAATCAATCACATGACTCGGGTCAGGTTCATACTTTCGAAGCATGGATACATGAAATACATCGTGAACACGTGATAGTTGAGGTGGTAGAGCTAGCTGATATGCAACTTGACCAACCTTTGCAAGGATTTCAAATGGTCCGATATATCGAGGAGCTAACTTCCCCTTTTTCCTGAATTGTATGACTCCTTGACGTGGGGAAACTCGAAGAAAGACATGATCTCCAACCTCGAACTCCAAAGGTCATCTTCATTAGTCTGCGTAGCTTTTCTCGCGACTCTGGGCAGTAAGTAGATGTTGACGAATGATAGCAACCTTTTCTGATGTTTTCTTGATTAGGTCAGGTCCTATCATCACCGATTCTCCTACTTCGGCCCAACATAAGGGAGAGCGACATGGCCTCCCATGTAATGCCTCATAAGGTGCCATTCCAATACTTGCTTGATAACTATTGTTATACACAAACTCTATCAATGGCAAGTGTTCTTCCCAGTTTCCTTTAAAGTCTAATATGCAAGCACGAAGCATATCTTCTAATGTCTGAATTAACCGTTTTGACTATCCATCCATTTGAGGGTAAAATGCCGTGCTAAAGGTCAATTTAGTAAGCCTCCTGCAGACTCTTCCAAAATTGAGCTGTGAATAATGGATCTCGGTCAGATACTATGGAGACTGGTGTTCCGTGAAGCCGGATGATCTCACGGATATATAGCTCGCTGCGCTTTTGGAGTGTGTTGGTAGTGCTCACTGGTAAAAAATATGCTGACTTTGTTAATCGATCAATAATAACCCATATGAAATTATTTTTCTTCAATGTCTTAGGTAAGCCCACTACAAAATCCATTACAATGTGCTCCCACTTACATTCAGACGCAGGTAATGGTTGGAGTAATCCAGTTAGTTTCTGGTGTTCTGCTTTGATCTGCTGGCAAGCAAGACATTTAGCTACGAACCGAGCAACATCCTTCTTCATTCCCTTCCACCAATATTGTCGTGCTAAATCATGGTACATCTTTGTACTTCCAGGGTGAATGGCAAATCTTGAATTATGGAACTCATGTAATATCTCCTCCCGGAGGCCATCAGAATTCGGGACATACAACCTTCCACAATGCTGTAGTCCTTAATCAGAGCGAAGTATCCATCCTTCTATAATATCTCCAGACAAGATTTGAGCTACCATCTTCTTACATTCTTCATCATGTTGTTGCACATCGATCACTTTAGTGAGTGTCGTGGGAATTACCATCAGATAATAGTTTGTCACTGTAGCATTTCCCTGATCAAATCTAATCTCAAATTCATTCATAGATTCTAGCATCTTCCATTCCTGCACTGCCAAATTCGCTAATGTTGAATGTGATTTCCTACTGAGTGCATCTGCTACAACATTTGCCTTTCCTGGATGATACTAAAGGGTAAAATTGAAATCCTCCAAATATTCCATCCAGCGTCATTGTCGTAGGTTCAGGTCTCATTGGGTGAACAGATATTTCAGACTCTTGTAATCTGAAAAGACTTCAAACTTTTCACCGTAGAAATAATGCCTCCAAAGTTTCAATGCAAAAACAATTGCGGCCAATTCTAGATCGTGGGTTGGATAGTTCTTCTCATGGTTTCTCAATTGTTGAGAACTATAAGCGACTACATGGTCCAATTGCATTAGCACACAACCCAATCCTTCCCTTGAGGCATCACAGTATACTGATTTGAATTAATGTTTGAGATTTCAAAAGATGAGTATTAGCTAGAATTAAAATTTATACCATGGTATTGTTGAATGATGATGGGTTTTTACCTAAATTGGTTACTTGTTGTGTTGATGATTGTTATAGCTCTCGAAAATGTTGAATTAGCTAAATATACCATGAATATCATGCATGTTTAGATTACATATCATATATGTTCGTTTGAGGCAACGTGGGTACAAATGGACCTGTGCTCACATCCCTACAGATTTTAATGCAAAAACAGAACATAATAACCAGGTGGGCTAATGGGGCTGGACTCGAAGTGCAATTGCATGAGCCATTCCACATTAGTAGAATTTTTGGTTATTTAAGTTGAATTTTATTTGAAGTTTGTAATATTAATGTATAAGGAGTCTCATTCGATTTGGTTGTAAAGGCCATAAAGGCTAAGTAATGCTTTAATACATATCATGGCTCACCCAGGAGTTGTTGCATTGCTCTAATCATGGGAAGTTAGTGTTAGTACATGTTATGTGTGTTTATCACTCACTCTTCGGGTCACGAGACTCGGGGCGTGACAGGTTGGTATCAAAGCCTAGGTCAGAATACCTAGGGACATGGGAAGTCCTGTATTTCATATTGCATGCTTGAATACTATTTAATTGGATTTAACCTTAGAATTTAATTGGTTTTGTTTAAAATTCTAGATGGGAATAGAGAAATGGGAGAACAGTAATAACCAGATAGCCATCAAATATGCTAGAGGAGTTGGCCCCCTTATGACCAGCAAAAGATAAGGAGAAGTTGTCTTGAGGCTCTCCACAATACATTCATGAAGAGCATTGTGATAGTAAAATTTCCTTACTCCTATGACTTCGCATTTTTCCTTTTGCTTTATTGTCTCTTCTGTTAATTTTTCTTTTTCATTATTGTAGACCTTCTTGTACTCTTTGGAAGTCATTTCTTGCAATCAAACCATACACAAGAAGATCGACAATGATGAAGCTCTGATCAGAGGCCTCTAAAATAAAATATCTAAACTCGAGGAGGATAAGAAGAAGATGAAGTAGTAAGTCAAGGCTACCAAATCCAAAAAAATCCTTTGCTAAGCAGAGAGTGGAGGCCAGTGAAAGGAAATTCCACATAGTTGAGAAACTCTCAGCCTCTAAAGATAAAGAATTGCTAGAAAATGGAAGTCACTTGCAGTAACAAAAGCTGAACTATCCCAAGCAAAAGTCGAGCAGGAGAGGATAGTTGAGGAGCTTACCAAGTCCAGTTTGGAGCAATCCAATCTCAAAGAGGCAAATGTCAGACTAAATATCGAACTCAAGGGTAAGAATAATGCCTTATAACAAAAAGATCTGGCACTCAAGTCCTTTGAAGAAAAGGCCACCCAAGAGCTTGAGACTCAGTACAATGATTTCGTCTAGCAGATGATGGATACTCAAAACAAATATTTCTTAGATGTCTTGGAGGTGGCAATGAGGAAAATGATTGTAGATCCAAACAATTACACCTACTGAGAAGTGTCTCGGCTAAACTTAGACGAGAAAATCCTTCTGTTCAGCTTTGATCGGCCCAATCGAACTTCTATAGATGAGACATTGAGAGATGCAGATCATGAAAAAGGTGAAATAGATGTCCAAAATGGCATCAAAGTTGTCAATATCCAGATAGCCTCCATTTCTAACCTAAAAGATCCTCTCAAAGAAGCATATGCTCGGAGCCCAATTAAAACAATTGCTGAGGTGGCAAAAGCTATTGCTGCATAAATAGTAAAGGATGCTCTAAGCAAAGATGCCAAGGACTGAGGCCTGTGCCTTTTACTTCTTCCTTTTTAATCTTGTTCACTCTTTTTCTTTTTAATAAATCACAGCTATAATGTTTGAACTTAATAGAAGCAAAGTTTGAAGACTTTTTCTTTTTATAGAGATTGTTGTGTTATCGAATTATAATTGCTTTTATTAGAGTATTACCAATTATCTCACATTATTCCTAAAAGTAAAATGTAATGCTTAAGTGAAAATCTTGTTGTAAGAATCATGAGTACTCAAGCTTCAAAACTTGAAAATTGCACCATTTTTTAAGCTAAGCCCAAGCAGATTACGTTTGGGACAAGATAATTTGCAAATAACAAAACTCATAAAGTAATAGTTTTGCAATGTGTATACAACATTCACATATCTGAGATAAACATGGCAAATCGATCAAATACATGGACTTAAACCAATTTCGAGAGGACTGGACTCGTCTTAAATTGAGGTGAGATAACTTTTAGTGCGCTACTAACCTCATTTAATACGGTCAAGGCCTCAATCTTGTTGAGTTTGCATTAAAATTATTATGTTTACATGATTTAACACATATAATGTGGTTAAGACATTATTCATTCTTTCCAATTAAGTTTTAAAAGCTTGACATAGCCTAATCTCAAAGGGAAATCCTAATCTATAAGTAGATAAAGTTTGAATTTTTGAGTTATCATTTAGAATTAACTAATGAAATGCTCTTTCTTGATTCAACAATTGAGATAAGTCAACTTGACTATTCTTTTCTAGGTTAACCAACAGGATTAGCCTTTTCTGAGTCAACCATGACAAATCAGTGGCACTTTTCGAGTCAACCACTAGGATGAACCAGGGGACTACTCTTTTTTGAGTCCACTGGGATGCACCAGTGGTATTATTCTCTTTTGAGTACACTGAGATGAACCAGTAATATTATTCTTTTTTGATTGTCACAACTAGGAGACCTAAATAGATGTTTTTTTTTTAAATTTTGTGCATATCTCTGAAATTGCTCATTTACACTGCTTTTCCATCAACAAATGAAATTATATTGAGTTCTTGCATATAGAACAACTTTAGGTAGGCTACATTCCATGGCCTCTTCACAGATTTCCCTTTCAAGTGTGACAACCAATAAGCTCCACTCTTGAGCACTTCAGTGACTTGAAATGGACCTTCTTAGTTTGCACCAAGCTTACCCTCTACTGGATCTCTCCTTGCCCCCATTAGCTTTTTAAGAACAAAATCACTAACCTTGAATTCTCGAGGTGTAACATTCTTGTTGAACTTCTTTTTCATCTATTGCTGATCATTTTTCTTATCAAGCAAGTCTAAGCTTATGCCCATAGCTTTATCATTTTCTTCTTGATCAAGAGCTATCGTACGAATAGTTGGCATACCAACCTCCAACGAAATGACTGCTTCTATCCCATAAGTAAGAGATAATGGGAATTCACCCATTGATCTCCTCAGGGTCGTTCTATATTTCCAAAGCACTATTGGGAGCTCTTGAACTCATTTGCCTTTAGCTGCTTCCAAGTTCTTTTTAATACCATTGAGAATGATCTTATTGGATGCTTTAGTTTGCCCATTGCTCTGAGGGTAAGCAAGTGATGAATAGACATTCTTAATCCCATATCTGGAATAATATTTTCTAAATGGAGAACTATCAAACTGTGTTCCATTATTAGAAATAAGAATTTTGGGAATGCCATACCTGGTAACGATATTTTTCCAAACAAATCAAATAGTGTCAGCATCCTTAATGTGGGCTAAGGGCTTTGCCTCCACCCATTTGGTAAAATAGTTTGTGCCAATCACCAACCACTTTCTATTCCCAATGGCAATGGTAGAGGTCCTATTTTATCAAGTCTCCATTGGGCAAATGGCCACGGACTAGTAAGAGGACTGAGCTCTCAAGCAGGTTGGTGGGGAATATGGGAAAACTTCTGACATTTCTTACACTTTTGTACATCATCTTGAGCATCTCTTCCCATTCTTGGTATTGATTTCCTTGTCTGCCAAAGACTTGCCCCTAGTATGTGCCCCACAGACCTCCTTATGTATTTTTCATAAAAAAAAATTCTAAACTCTATCAGGATAAACACATGGATGATAGGGACCTGTGACAGATCTTCTGTATAGTTTATAGTTAGGGGACAACACTGTTGCTTCGTTCTAAGCTTTCTTGCTTGCACCTTGTCCTCGAGGAGGACTCCATCCTTTAAATAAGAGATGATTGGATTCATCTAAGATGAATCTAAAGCAATGTAACCCACCTTAGCGAGTTTGGACATACTTGGCCTCTTTAACATTTTAAGGAAAATAGTATCAGTCAACCTGGTCCTCGGGGATGCAGCTAAGGTTGCCAAGGCATCAGCATGGGTATTGTGATCTCTTCATATCAACTTAATTCCAATAAGATTGAATCCCTCTGATTTCTTTCTTGATGGATCTAAATACTCAGCCATCATTTCATTCATCGCTGCATAATTACCCCTTAACTCGACCAACTAAAAATCTATTTTGATCATCATATTCCAAGTAAAAAGACACCAGGCAATATCAAGTCCAGTTAAGAGAGCCTCATGCTTAGCCTCATTATTAGTTGCTTCAAATTCTAGCTTGATAGCGTATTCAATTGTCACTTTTTCAGGGGTTGTCAACACTACACCCACCCTAGCTCCTATTCTGGATGAAGAACCATCCACTTCAATTTTCCACGCTAGTGTAGTCAATCCGGTTCTAAATTAATCTCCAACTGACTCACCTTCTACACCTACTCACTAATTGGAGGAGTAAATTCAGCTACAAAATCTATTAACACTTGTGTTAAATGTGAAGTTTGATTTTAACAAAGCGTAAAAGCGTTTTTTTTGCATTTAGGGTTTTTTATTCATGTATACTAGAGTTCTTTGCAACTATAAAAGGAATGCCTAGGGTTGTCTCCATTGTAATTTTGTAGCCTTGTAATATTTTCTAATACTTCATCATAGTAAAACACCCAGCACCCCAACACCCCGTGGATGTACGATGAAGCAATTAGCTTAAGTTGGAACCATATAAATCTATGTGTCTCATTTTTTTTTAGTTATGATTATTTTCTGTTCTTGTTTGTCTTTGATTGTGTGCGTTTGTTTGTAGGTTTGAGCATAAGGATGCCTGGCAATTGGTATTAGAGCTTCGGGTTAGGAAATCGAGAGTTTACACAATGGTTGAAGACAGATATAAGACTGAGAAGTTCAATGGTATGAACTACACTTTTTGGAAGATGTAGATGGAAGATATTCTGTATCAGAAGAATTTATATCTTCTGATAAGCGGAAAAAAACTAGAAAGCATAACATAAGACGATTGGAATATTTTGGATCGCAAAGCTTTGGGGATTGTGTGATTGAGCCTCATGCCTTTAGTTGCGTTAAATATTGCTAAAGAAAAAACTATAGTAGATTTGTTTAAAACCCTAAAAAAAATGTACGAAAAACCTTTTGCAGTGAATAAGGTATATCTTATGAAAAAGTTATTTAACTTAAAGATGCTTGAAAACTCCATTGTTGTTGAACATCTAAATGATTTTAACACGGTTACAAATCAATTAGAATTCATGGGTATTAATTTTGATGATGAAACTAGAGCTCTTATGCTATTATTGAGTTTGCCAAAAAGTTGGAATGGACTTACCATGGCAGTTAGTAATTCCTTCGGATCTGCAAAAATAAAATTAGAGGATGTTACAAGGTTGATTTTAGGATAAGAGGCTAGGAGGAAAGCATCATGTGAGGATGTTGTTTCAGGTTCAACACTAAGTACGGAGGAAATATGCAGGGTTGTGAATAGCGAAAACAACAAGTAAGCGAAGAGGAAATTTCAAAAACATGGGTAGAAGTAAATCTTGTGGTAGAGATGTGAAATCTGAGGGTTATTAGAACTGTGATCAGATGGGGCACTTAAAGTGAGATTGTAAAGCATCGTCGAAAAGCGGCAGAACGGGAATAATTAGGGGCGTAAGAATACCATCAATGTTACAAATGAGTCAGATAATGAAGTCTTGATTTGTTCGCTAGATTCTCATAATGAGTCTTAGATTGTACACTTGGGGCCTTATTCTGTACTATTCTATGCATGGACTACAAAATTATGTGCAAAGAAATTTCGAAAAGGTCTACTCGGATGATGATAGGCTTGCAACATAAGTAGGAAAGGAGATGTGTAGATTACTAAGATAGATGGGACAGTACTGAACTTGAAGAATGTTAGACATGTGCCTAGTTTAACAAGAAATCTTATTTCGGTAGATTAGTTATCAGAGACTGGAGTGGTCACATCGTTTACATCAAATGTTTGGAAGATGAGTAAAAGGGCCTTAGTTGTGGCTCATGGTAAAAAAGAAGGAACCTTAAATGTATGTTTAGGTACTTATAGTACCATTGTAATGGCAACACCAACAATTGATTGTACTATGTGACATCGTAAGCTGGGTTACATGACCAAAAAATGGATAAAAGTAATGTTGTCAAAAGGAAATTGCTAGGTTATAAATTACTGAATTTGGACTTCTGTGAGAATTGTATCTTCGAGAAATAGAAGAAATCTTCACAAAGGTGGTAAGGACCTTAAAATTAGAGAAGTTAGAGCTAGTTCATACAGACATGTGAGGCCCGTCTTAGGTATCTTCTCTTGCTGACTTACGTTATTTTGTTACTTTCATTGATAATGCTACTGGAAAATTATGGATTTATTTTTCAAGCATAAATTTAATGTGTTTGGTATTTTCAAGAATTGGAAAGCATTAGTTGAGAATGAATAGGAAAAAAACTGAAGTGTTTGAAATCTAATAGTGGTGGCAAGTATTGTGATGGTGAGTTTGAGGTTTATTGTGCTGCGAATGGGATTTGGAGATTGAAAACAATCCCAAAGAAGCCAAGGCAGAATGGAGTTACTAAGCACATGAATAGGATGATCCTAGAGCATGCAAGGAACATGAGGTTACAAGTTGGGTCACCTAAGCAATTCTGGGCTGAAGTAGTAAGTGCAGCAGAAAATTTGATCAACAAGGGACCTTCAGTTCCTTTGATACTGATAACTATAGGTATAGATTGTATGATTTTGAAAATTGAAAAACATGCAAGAGTATGGATGTGATATTTAGTAAGTTTATTTCGTATAAAAATAGACAGAATCAATTCGAGGAGGCTAATGAAAATTCAGACGTAGTAGAGTTTAAGAAATCCCTAACAGGAATGTCTTACAGCCTCAGGATATTAATACACAATCTACTCCATAGGCAGATCCACAGACTCTTCCTCATAGGAGGTCTGAACGTATCAATAAACTTCCAATGCATTATTATTCTTCTTTACACTATTTGTTCCTAACTGATAGTCGTAAACTAGAATGTTCTAAGGAAGTATTGTAGGTGGAGACCAGGGAGGAGTTAGAGCATATGATGGATGATGAGATCGATTCTCTTTCATCAAACCAAACTTTAGACTTAGTTCAGTTGCCAAAGGGAAAAAAAAGGGCTTTGCACAATAAATGGGTGTATAGGCTTAAGGAAAAATCTACTGGGAGCAAATGATACAAGGCAAGGTCGGTAGTGAAGGGTTTTAAGCAGAGCAGGTATTGACTAAACCGAATCTCTTCTTTTCTTCTGAAGATTTCCACTATTAGATGTGTCCTTAATATTGTGGCTATTGAGAACTTGCACTTAGAGTAGTTAGATGTAAAAACTACATTCCTTTATAGGGATTTGAAGGAGGATATTTATATGTATTAGCCATAGGGATATGTTGTCAAAGGAAAAGAAGATCAGGTGTGCAAGTTCTGTAAGAGTTTGTATGGTTTAAAACAGGCACCTAGGCATAAAGGGTTTGACACTTTTGTGATAGATACAGGATTTAGTAGATGTCATGGGGACCATTGTTGCTATTTTAAGAAGCTTGGTAAATCGTATCTTATACTTTTGTTGTATATAGATGATATACTTATTGCAGGTACAAGCATAGATCAGATTGCTAATCTAAATGAATAGCTATCTAAGGAGTTTGCAATGAAAGATTTGGGTTTTGCAAAGAAAATCCTTGGGACGTAAATCAGTAGAGACTGGGTGAACTGGAAGTTGAAGTTATCACATGAAAAATATGCTGAAAAAAGTACTCAAAAGGTTCAACATAGAAGATGCTAAGCTTGTTAGCACACCGTTGGCAAGTCACTTTAAGCTTTTACAAGAAAAAAGAGTAGAACTAATGAAGAGAAAAATTACACGGCCAAAGTTCCATGTGCCTTAGCAGTAGGCAGCTTGATGTATGTTATGGTTAGCACAAGGCCAGACACTGCTCATGCAATAGGAGTTGTGAGCAGGTTTATTACAAAGCAAGGAGCATTGGGAGGCAGTCAAGTGGATTTTGTGGTATCTAAAAGGTACTTCTAATTTAGCTTTATGTTTTAGGGGTTCTGATATTTGTTTATAAGGATTTGTAGATTCAGATTTAGCAGGGGACATTGATAGCAAAAAGAGCACAACTGGGTATCTATTTACCATGGGTAGTGCAGTAGTTAGTTAGGTTTTGTGGCTATAGAAAATAGTGACCATTTCCATAATAGAAGTAGAGTATGTTGTAGTCATGAAGGCGTGCAAGGAGATGATATGGTTAAGAAGCCTCGTGAAAGAGTTGGGTAAGAAACAAGAAAGTTATAAATTATTCAGCAATAGTCAAAGTGTATTACATCTAGCAAAGAACGCAATTTTTCATTCGAGGGCCAAGCATATCGACATAAAGTATCATTTTATTCGCTCTTTGGAGGATGGGTAGTTCACTTTGCATAAAATTCACACAAGAGATAATCCAGCAGACATGTTCACGAAGGTGGTTTCTGTAGAGAAGCTGAAGGCTTGTTTAGCTTCTGTGGGTCTCAAAGCTTGAATGGGAGGCTAGGTGCTAGTGATTGTTGATGATTGTTGGTGATAATTGATCACTGTTGGTATTTAGAGGGTTGTTTTGAATCAGTCTTCAACTAAGAGATTGTTAAGTGTGAAGTTTGATTTAAACAAGGGCAAAAGTGTACTTTTGTGTTTTAGGGTTTTTTTTATTTATGTATGCTAAGGTTCTTTGCAACTATAAATAGAACACCTAGGGTTGTCTCCGTTGTAACTTTATAACTTTGTAATCTTTTCTTATAATTCATCATAGTGAAACACCTCAGCACTTCATGAATGTATGATTAAGCAATTAGCTTAAGTGGGAACGCCATAAATCTCTGTGTCTCGTTCTTTTCTTATTTGTGATTATTTTCTATTCTTATTTGTCTTCGATTATGTGTGTTTGCTTGTGGGTTTGAGTGTAGGGATCCCTAACAATTTAGGCCTTTATTGCAGTTTTTGTTACGAATCTAATGTCAAATACCCCTAGGGCCACTGAGCACTTCACCATCTTCCCAGTGACATCTACTTTCTTTGAAAGATAACTAACTGGCTGATCAGTGACTACCTAAATGGTGTGAGCATGACAAAAATAGGCTAATTTTCTGGATGCCATCACCAATGCCAAAGTAAACTTCTCCACAGGCAAATATGTAGTCTCTATCCCTGTAAAGTCTTACTTGCATGGTAGATTAGCTTCTGTCTCACATCTTTTTTTTCTAAAAGAACAGCATTAACTGCTTGATTTGAGACTGTTAAGTAGAGCTACAGAACATTCCCTGGCTAATGAGTTGATAAAATAGGAGCAGTTATCAAATATTCCTTCAACTTTTCTAGTGCATGATTAGCCTCCTCGTCCTAGACCATTTTATTTACCTCCTTCAATAACTTAAAAAAGGTCAGCACTTATCTAATGCTCTACAAATAAACCTATTAAGTGCTACCACCATTCCTATAAATTTTTGAATATCCTTCTTCGTTCTTGGTGGAACTACCACTTGAATGGCTTTAATCTAGTTGGGATTAGCTTCAATTCCTCTTCTTGTAACCAGCTAGCCTAAAAATTTCTTAGAACTAACTCCAAAGACACATTTAGTAGCATTAAGTTTCAAACCATAATTATCAAGTGTTGAGAAGACAGTTACAAATCATAGATATGGGTCTCAGGCTCGTTGCTTTTAATCACCATATCATCAATATAAACTTCCATTGTCTTACCGAGGTCTTCCTTAAACATTCTAGTGACTAACTTTTGATAAGTAGTGCCAACATTTTTCAAACCAGATGGCATTACTTTGTAGTAATAAAAGCCCTTTGGGGTAATGAACGAAGTCTTCTTCTCATCTGCCTTATGTATTAATATCTGATGATATCCTCTATAGGCATCTAAGAAAGACATCTAAGAATTGCTAGTAGTAGAATCTACAAGTTGATCTATCTTGGGTAGTGGGAATGGATCTTCAGGGCAAGCTTTATTCAGGTAGGTATAATCAACACAAACTCTCCAATTCCTATTCTTTTTCTTCACGACCACTGTATTAGCCAACCACTCGGGATATGACACCTCCTTAATAGCTTCAGCTTCTAACAGTCTGTCAACCTCTTCAATAACAACTTCAGCATGCTGCAGAGTAGACAAGCTTCACTGCTAGATTGACATTCAACATGTGGCTCTTAACATTAGGATGAATACCTGGCATTTTTTGTAGAGTCCAAGCAAAAGTGCTCACATTTTTTAGTAGCATTTCAGTTAGCTCAAGTTTCTCCTCTACTTGTAAATTTGATCCAATTGAAAAGTACTTGTCATCCTCGGCTGGACCAATATGGATTTTTTTCTAGTTGTTCCACAGTTTTCTTTTCTGGATCACCTCCTACATCATCAATCTTAGGAGTCACTACAAAAAATCACACAATTACCGACCAAAAATATGGTCGCTAAAGGGTATAATTTAGTCGGCGAAACATTTCCCGACCAAATTTATTTGGTCGGTATTTGGTCGGCGAAGGCTCGTCGGGGAAACTTTTCCCAACCAAAAAATCATTTGGTCGGCAAATGTAAAACCTTTCCCGACTAATTGGTCGGCAAAGAATTTTTAATGGGAAAAAATACAAAATCTTTTGCCGACCAATTGGTCGGCAATTCTTCACTTTTCCCGACCAATTGGTCGGCAATTGTACACTTTCCCCGACCAATTGGTCGGCAAAAAGTTTAGAATTGAAAATTTAAATTAATTTAAAAAAATAAAAATTTAAATGTGGTGCCACGTGGAATTATTTGTTGACATGTCATCATGCCACATGGCACCTTGGTGTTGTGCCACGTGTCGATTTATGATTGTGCCACGTGTCGATCTATCATTATGCCACGTGTCGTTTCTATATTTTTGAGATTTTTGTTGTTGTTGTTGGTGAGACTCGAACTTATGCCATCTCTTTGGAAGTTGGCATGTTTGGCCACTAGGCCAAGCTTTCATTTGTATATATATTTTATATATTTATATATATATTAAAAAATTTTAACACTTTTGCCGACCAATTGGTCGGGAAAAGTTCCCCTTTAGCGACCAATTGGTCGCCAAAAGTGTTAAAATTATTATTATTTTTATTTAATTATTTTAACTTTATTTGTAATAATTTTTTTTACACTTTTGCCGACCAATTGGTCGGGAAAAGTTCCCTTAAATTTTTATTATTTTTATTTAATTATTTTAACTCTCTTTGTAATAATTTTTTTACACTTTTCCCGACTAATTGGTCGGGAAAAGTTCGCCTTTAGCGACCAAATTTATATTTGGTCGGGAAAAGTTGCCCTTTAGCGACCAATTAGTCGGGAAAAGTTATCCTTTGGTGACTAACATTTTTTTGGTCGGGGAAAAGTGACTATTGGCGACTAAATTTATATTTGGTCGGGAAAAGTTACCTTTAACGACCAAATTTATATTTCGTCGGGAAAAATGATCGCCGAAAGTGTGATTTGTTGTAGTGAGTGTCCTCAGGCATTTTAGCAAGTTGGACTTACTCGGGCAAGGTCTTAGACTTAAGAGTAGTAGTAAAATACCTATTTGATATATCTTGATCTCCATGAATCTCTAGCATTTCATCTCCATAAGAAAACTTGAGAACTTGATGGTAAGTAGAGGAGACTTCCTTTAGTAAGTGGATTTAGGATGTTTGTACTATGGCATTGTAAGAGGATGGTACATCTACTACTATAAAATCTACTTTATATTTCACTGGTCCAGCCAGAACAAGAATAATGACTCTCCCCTATGGCCAAACTAGAACAGAATTAAAACCAATTAACAGGTAGTTAGCTAATTTTAAATCCTTATTTGTGAGTCCGAGCTTCTTAAACAAACTGGGGAACATAAATTCAATTGAGCTTTCTGCATCAACTAAGATTCTCTTTATATCTGACTCAAACATCTTAAAAGTAACCACCAATGCATCATTGTGTGGTTCTTGTATCCCTTTGCCTTCACTTTCGTGGAATGATATGCCTCAAGCACTTACTCTCATTGGATGCTTGCTCGGGGAGCCTAAAACTTTAAGAACTTCTCTATGCCGACCAAGATTCTGCTTTTCTGCTTAGGGATATACAATTATGCTTTGCAGATGACTTTTCATGTGAATGACATGAATGATTCGTGATCTTTGTACCTCTCTCCTCCACCTAGCTCTGCATGGGGGTTGTGCTTCTTCGACATAATCTTCTTTTTCTATTTTTTTCTTTCTTCTTCTCT
This sequence comes from Vitellaria paradoxa, assembly GCA_019916065.1. Lineage (NCBI taxonomy): Eukaryota > Viridiplantae > Streptophyta > Magnoliopsida > Ericales > Sapotaceae > Vitellaria > Vitellaria paradoxa. The sequence continues at coordinate 40,891,161 of CM034235.1, forward strand.
GATCTTCTCGTGGAGCCCGGGGTTGATCATCTACTACCCTTGTCTTAGCTTCATCAACATAGTCCTTTAAGTGGCATTCTTTTACTAGATCAGGTACTATAAGGATTGACAAGCTCCCATATAGTGCTCCCAGTCCCAATGGTATGACCAATAATCTCTATAAAGCTCGTTACTTAGAAAACCAAGCAACTTCTTTAGCCAATTGAAGTATGGCTTATCGTTGATCTAGGGGAGAATCCTGAAGATTGGCGGCTTGAAAACTGTGTTGATTATGTTCTCCCACTCAAAGATGGACTTCTTATCATCAATAAATTATGTTCCTTCCTTTGACTCGGATGACTTCGATCCTTTCTGGTCAGTAGGCTGTCTTATCTTCCACCTTTGCATACTTTTCAATTTTGTATTTTAGATTAGATATATTAGCCACTACCTTTTTCGTCATGGAGAGCCAGAGCTTATCTCATTTCTGTAACCCAAGTTTGAATAAGGTCACCACCAGCTACTCGGTTCAACCTTCCACCTCATTGTATAGCTCCATATATATTCAGGAGTACTCCCTAAGGCTTTCATTTTTCTTTTTCTTTATTTTAAGAAGCATATCAGCAGTTTTTGGATATTTAGCATTAGCTAAAATCCTCGTAACGAATTCCTTAGTTAGTTGTTTCTAGCAACTTATGCTTTCTTCAGGTGGCTTGTGGAGCCATTGGAGTGCTATATCCCCTAGAGTTGATGGAAATACATGACACATGAGCTTATCATCCCAACTCCATAAAGTTATGGCCTGCATGTAGTGATGGTAATTCACCAAAGGGTCTGATTTCGCATCATATACAGTGAATCAGGGCGTGACGAACTTCTATGGGGCTCTAATTCACATATATCACTAGTGCATGGTGAAGTAGAAATCATTCCCAATACTTTCCTAGCCATCATATGAGTGGATTGATCAGATCCCTCCCACTCAGTGTACCATGGCCTTTTAGCCACCTTTGATTTACTGGACTTCTTTGTTTTGGTTAACATCACTTCATCACTTAAAGAGCTTTCACCTACATCTTAATGCTTTCTTTGGCTGGATTACTTTTTTCCAATTGTTTCTTCTTTCTGTAAAGACTTGGATTGTCTCTCTTTCTATTGTTGTAGGAGTTCTAAGCGTTGAGCTTAGGCTGGACACATCCTCACAAGTTCTATAGCAGTAGTAGCCCCAGAACCAATGTCAACCTTACGTCTAACGCCAAACTGGCCCTCATCATTAATGTTTCCCTTTTTTGATCACCTGTTCTCAATGGATCATCATACAAAGAATCATAACTCCCATCTGTGCTTAATTCAAGCCCATCATGATTAGAATGAACTCATCTGGTGACCTTTCCCTTTTCATCACTCAGTCTTTGAAGTATATCTTCCAATTTTGCTTACTTTGCATCTGCTTCAGCTTGTAAATCATGTCTCCTCTTAGTAGCTTCAGGATCATCACCTCGGCGTTGCTTGCTTGTTGTTTGCCCTGGAGTGCGAATAATCAATGTACCCTATTTCTGCCTTGGCAGTCCTGTCTCGCCTCATCCACGAAAAGATGGTGGGGGTGTCTTATCACCGTCTGAGCCATAATCGTAAAAACCTTAGGAAGTACATAGATGTGGGGAGCAAAGAATCGGGCCCCGTAGTGGGTGCCAAAATCTTCGATAATAAAAAAAATATTGCCATATGTCACCACCACATCAACTGAATAGAGCTAATTCAGGCCTATAAAATAAGGAAAAATCAGAGAAAATGATAAGAGAAAGTCTTTAACTAAGAATTCTTTGATGGTAAAGTCAGGAACAGTTTGAAAAGATAGAAAGAAAATAACAGGACTTTAGTTAACTATAGTAAGCATACTTGAATTTTGGTGCTAAGTGTTGTATTTATAGTAAGATGGAGTGAATAAATAAATGTCAAAATAATTGATCAATTATGATTTCATATTATATATATATACACACACCAAAATACATGATAGTCTATTTTATATTAATTGCCTTTTATTCAGCATTTAATGCCTCCCACTCCGCATTTAATGCGTGTAGGAGAAATAAGTATGATGGGCAAAATATAACCTTAAGGAATGTCCAAATGTCACATTTGTCTGCCATTTATAAGGTAATGAACTAACTTAGTTAATTATAAGGTAATAAATTCAGTTCATTTATTATTATTTTGCATTTATAGTTAGGATCACATCTACTCATTTTAATTCAGTGGTGGGGCCCAACTATGATGCTCAGTAGATTGCTAAATCAATGCCGAGCACACCCCTATATTGCGCGGGATGATGCCCCATATCCTTAATTATTTTTGTACCTACACCTATAAAGCATAGGTGTTGGTGCCCTATTCCTCTTCCTCGGATAAAGGGGGTTTGTCACTGAAGTTTAATTGCATCCATTTGAAAAGATAAGTTCAAATCTTTAGTGTTTGCACACAACTCTATAATTTGAATTCTACTTGGTTGTTGACCTTATTTATGCATTATACTTTTTTTTTCGATAATTAATCTATGTGAAAAATATATATATTTTATTAAAATATTATTTCTATTTATTTAATTTAATATAAGATTGTCAATAATTTTTAAATTTATTAAATTGAAGGTGTAATAATTTAAATATAATAAAATATAATTTTCTAAAAATATTTAGGTTGCATTTGTATTTATGAATTTGGTGTTATTAACTTAAAAAATATTAAGAATATAAAAATAATAAAAAAAATTTTATATATTAAAAATATAATTTTATTAGTTAGATATAATTTTTAGCATGAATTTTAAGTGCTTTCACATAATAGGTTAAAATCTATATTTAAACAATAAAAAGACTAGCCTAGCTAGTTAGTAATTTTTTTAATAGTTAATTTATGTGAAGTGCATACATATAATTTATTAAAATATTATTTCTATTACTTTAATGTTGTAATGATAACTAATATAAGATTGTTAATAATTTTTTAATTTATTAGATTAAAAATGTAGTAATTTAAATATAAATTTTTTATTATAAAATATAATTTTAAAATTTTTTATTATAAAATATTATTTCTATTACTTGAGGATTGGAGCATAGCAGGGGTTTCACCGTAGATGGTAGGGGTGTTATAAAAAATAAAAAAATTGGACCAACTGAAAAAATCGGATCGAACCAGATTTTTTAAAATCTGGTTTGGTTCCGGTTTGAAAATTCTTAATGTTTTGAAATCGGTTCGATTTTCAATTTTTAATTTTAAGGGTTTCACAACCAAACCGGACTGAACCGAACTGGTTATAATACGAACATGTAGCAAAATGTAGTGGCTATACTAGCTGGGGCTCGAACTCATCCCAAGGTTAAATCAAGCGGTGACTTTACCACTGGGCAACACCCACGGGTTGCTTATTTTTCAAAGAAAAACTAATTTTATTACATGTCATAGATAATGTATTAACAAAACCCTAAGCCTACATCAGATATTCAGATTCATTCCCAACTTGAGTCACTTGACAATGGCGAATCTCACTCTTCAGCTAAGCAGACATTGGTGAGGAACGATGAGTATCTCGTTCTCTCTCTCTCGTTCTCTTTTCACTGTTAACCTCACCCCCATCATTGCTTTTCTTTATCTTTTATTTGTGTGTTTTAGATTAGAGCTTTTCCCAATCTACGAGTTTGTGGCTTTGTGCGAACAATACCCCCTCTGTCTCTCTATTACACACACACACCTCGATGACAGCGAGGTGACTATCTCTCTATCTTGCTCTGTGTTTGTGCGAACCAAATTAGTTGATTAGGGTTTTTTTTTTTTTTCTAAAAGATAGATTTGTTAAGTGTTGGGCTTGAGTATTGATGTTGGAATTTGTTCAGATTTTGGGTATTTAGATTGAATGTTTCTGTTGATCTGTTGAGTATATATATTTTGGGTATATAGATTTTGTTCAAAAAATTGATTTGTTGCATGTTTCAGATTTTGGGTATATTAATCTATTACAGTGTGTACTTTTTAAAAAAAAATTATTTTACATTTTGTTCCTTAGCATAGTTACGAAAATCGTATACTATGAAAAATGAAGTTTTTTTTTTTTTGGTAATTGTGAAAAATGAAGTTATGAATATTGTGATTATTTATGAATACAAATGTGTAACATTACTGTGTTTTGCATTTTTTTCAATAAGTTAGTACAAGTTTTCAGCTGGATTACATGTCTTTTTCTTTGTAGATGGATGATTCTGAGGTTACTGGAATTGAATTTGAGAAGGTCAATAATGAGCCCATCATAGTGAAGGATAATGAACCCATTCAAAAAAGAAAACAAAGTCCAAAACATAATAAGATTAATCGGTCTTTAGTGTGGGATCATTTTGATAAATTACCAAAGGAAGAGGGTGATAAGAAAAAGGCAAGTTGCAAACACTGTGGCTAAGAGTATTGCTGTGATTCCTCTAATGGGACATCATCAATGAAAACCTATATTGTCAAACAATGTAGAGTTTATGAGTTTAGCGAGTTCAATCTTAAGAGGAATAAAGATAAGAAGCAAACAACCCTGGGGTTTGAACCCATGAGTCAAGGAGGCACGGCTCTAAAGCTTACTGCCGCTAGCTTTAGTGTGGAGGCATGTAGAAAGGCCTTGGTCGAAATGATCATTCATGATGAATTGCCCTTTCGTTTTGTCGATGGTCAAAGTTTTAAAAAGTTCATATATGTGGTGCAACCAAAGTGGTCCAATTCCCCGAGTAGACTAGTGGTTGCAAAGGATTGTATCAAAATATATCAAAACAAGAAGAAAGCTTTCAAGAAAGCACGTAAGAACCAACGATTGTGCCTTACCATGGACACTTAGACTTCCCTTCAAAATCTTAACTATATGTGTCTTACGGCCCATTTCATTGACTGTGAATGGAAGCTTCACAAAAAAATTCTAAACTTTTGTTTAGTTCCAAATCACAAGGGTGAGACACTTGGTAAAGTGTTAGAACAATGTTTGGTAGAATAGGGGATTGACAAAATCTTAACAATCACAATGGACAATACAAGCTCTAATAAGGGCATAATTGAGCACTTGAAGAAGAAGACCAAGACAAGAGACTCCACTATTCTAAACCACGATTATTTACATATTAGGTGTTGTGCTTATGTATTAAATTTGATTGTCCGCGATGGCTTGAAAGAGATTGATGCGGCGGTTGCAAGGGTGCACAATATTGTGAGGTATGTGAGGTCCTCACCGCAAAGGTATGCCAAATTTAGCTCATGTTGCGATGGAGATCAAATTACGAATTAACATGTGCCATGCCTAGATGTAGTTACTCGATGGAACTCAACATACTTTATGTTGGAAAGAGCTCTCATTTTTCAAAAAGCTTTTGATAGATTAGAATATGAAGACAGTATCAACCTTACTCATGCTCTTAGAGAGGATGAGGCTGGTGTAGACCCTGAATTGGAAGATGAAGTAGATGTTGCGCAAGGAAAGAAGAAAAGCAAATTGTTGGTACTCCTTCTAGTGATGATTGGAATGTTGTAAACTTGTATAGTAAAGTTAACGAGATGTTTTCGGGTTTTTTGTATGTAACATGTAATACTTTTTTCAAAGAGATCATGACCATCAAAACTTCAATTGCCAGCTTGGAAAATAGTGATGATTGTAATTTGAAACTTTTGGGAAGCCCAATGAAAAAGAAGTACGACAAATATTGGGGTGATGTTGAAAATATAAATCAATTGTTGGTATATGCACATGTTCCTGATCCCCAGTACAAATTTAGTTGTATAAAATGGAGCTAGAACAAACACTATGATAAAAGTACAATTGAAAGTAAGATTGTTAAGATGAAAGAGGAATGTTAAAACTTTTTAATTGGTATAGAAGAGGAGTATTGAACAAGGACAAGTACGAAATGTTGGTGAGTCCTCTAGAAACAATGACAACAAAACAAAGAAGTTCGTGGATTTTGGTGAGGAAATGGATTCCGAATTTGCGCAGCACATGCAAGAGGAGAGTAATATGGTGAGCAAGTTGGAGTTAGAGAGGTATTGGTTGGAGGGTAATGAGCAACAAAATGATAAATTTGATGTGTTGGCTTGGTGGAAAGTTAATTCTCATAAGTATCTCATGGTCTCTCAAATGGCTCGAGACATTCTAACTATTCTGGTTTCCACTGTTGCATTCGAATCCACTTTTAGCATAGGAGGACGCATTCTTGATCCATATCGAACCTCTCTTTCTCCCCAAACGGCAGAGGCCCTTATTTGTGCACAAAATTGGTTACGAAATCCAACCGAAATATCTCTTTAAGAGACACTTGATGAGACAGAGAAACTTGAAGAGGGTATTACTGTTTCACTATAGTTTATTACTTTATGTATGTTAGTTTTGTTTTTATATTTCAAAGTTTAACTTGCATTTCTTTATATATTTTTGTCTTATCGTTAGAGATTTTGGAAGCATTAAAGGAGGAGCAATCATGCATCTCTCTTTTATTATAACTAAAAGCAAGGAGTGAAGAATGGATAGGTAAAGATAAATAACTAGTACACTTTAATGTCTTATTCGTTTTAAATTTTTTAACATTTTATTATCTCTAATTTTTTTGCTTTTGCAAACTTATGTAGGGGTTGTTGAATGCTGCAGGAAATGCTATCATTTGCTGCTTAGTAGGGGTTGTTTAATCGACTATTATTTTGTAAACTTTATGTTGGACTGTTTAATTAGTAAACTATTTAATTGGCTACTTTAAGATTGTGTATCTGAGTTTAAGCTTTGAATTAACAATATTTTTGTAGCTTTATTGTAATATGAATCTGGGTATGTTATATTTTTCCAAGTTACAATCTTGGACTACAGTGCATTTTATATGATAAGAAGTTAATAGATGTATGTTTGATTTCATCTTGTGGGGAATATACGTCCTTTTTGCTTCTGTAGATGATGGGGCCTATTACTTTGATGAGAAACTTATTGATGCACATGAGCATTAGGGTCCTCTTTCAGTTACTTTATCAGTAGTTCGTGGATTGACAGCTTTTGCAACAGCTACTTCTGCTAGTTTAGAGGTGCGTGGGACCATCTTATTGTGGAGTCTATCGGTGCTTTTTTTTTATATTGCTTCCATCTTTCATATTTGATTTGCTGAAAGTGTAATCTAAAGCTTTTGTGTTGAATTTCCAGATCCCAGGGGACAAAATATTGGGTTTGGAAAAATTTTTTCTTGGCATTGGAATTCTTGGCAATGCCAAAGACTTTTATAATCAAATTGATGCATTAGCTTGCTTGGAAAGCATTAGGTAACTATTTGAATGGTTTCTCTTTTTGAGTTACCATAATCTATCTACATCATGGCACCAGATTTTTTAATTGGTACGAATCAACATTGCAAGTGTTCTTTCGATTCATACATATTGGTAAATCAGTTCGTGTTCTTGCTTTGTGATTTTGGTGGTTTGTATCTTGGTGATTACACTTGAAAAGTGTAATTACAAACTCCCTAACTCAACACTTATTCATGTATTAAAATAAGTAAAGTTGAAGTTTTAGTGTTATTGTGTTACTTATACCTTTATTATTTTATTTGTAGGAAAAAGGGCAAGGATGTCGAAGTTTATAGCTATGGAGAGGGCCAAGAAGACAAAGAAAAAGTCATGGTTCGAACCTTATCTTCGATGGAAAAGACTGGCCCAAAGACCCAACCAAGAGAAGGAAAGAAAGCAAAGAAGGAAAAACTAGACGGTCCCCACCGTCACCTAGACGGTCGGGACCACAGAAAGTTCAAAACTTCAGACGGTCCCGACCCCCTCTCCAGACGGTCGGGACCATCCGTGATTTACAATAGCCGCGTGAAAGTTCCTCTTCTAGGGTTTTGTGGCATCTATATAAAGAGCTATTGCACGGCCAAGAAGAAGGGAAGCCCCTTTTTATTTTTGCACCTTCAATTGAGCGTTAGAATAGAATTTTGAGAGTTTTTAGATTAGGTTTTTAGCTTGCATGCGTGGATTCATGGTTTTTGTTGGAGCTTTCATCGTCGTCTTTGTAGTGATTCTTCACTTCATCTTTTACATTCGCTTTACGTTGTAAGTTGTACTTTAATCTACTTCGTTTTATTTCGATTTGTTTCGTAATATCATGTTTTGCTTGTTTCAATTCTCTTTTCATATGATTAAATGCTATTTGATTGTTTTTAAGATGCTTAAAGTAGTTTTAGCATAAAACCCTAATCTTGATTCAACGAATCAAGAAAGGGTAGTTCACGAAAAGCCTTGGGGTGTTCGTAGTCCTTTCGCGTAGGTTGCGAAACCCTTCGCGTAGGTTGCGAAACCTTTCGCGAAGGGATTTACCTTTCACAAATCTATTTTCAACTTGTTTCGAAAACATTCGAAATCGAAAATCTTTAACCACACTCGTTTGAAGTCACTGGTATGGGTTTTCGAATATAACCGTTTACATACTTTCGAATAAGGTTAAAAATAGGTTTCGAATTCATTTCTAGTTTCGTTTGTTTGAAAAACTTTCGGAAACAAAGGTCTTTAACCATATCCGCTTGAGATCACTGGTACTGACCTTTGATTAAAATATTCTTAACACTTTTCGAATTAAACCCTAATCTAGTTTTGAATAAAAACATCCCAAGGTAAAGTAGTGAACTACCCGGACTTGAAAGTTGGATCAAGAACCTTTTTAGTATTATGCTTGTTATTTAATTTAATTTATGAGTTGATTTATTCGCTTTAGAATTTAGAGTAGATGCTTTGTTTGCATTTTTAAATTAAATTGAATTTCTTTCATTTAGAATCTAAAACAAAAGTTTGAGTTGCTAAAAAATTAGTTTAAATTAATTTAGGTTCACCTACTAATTAAGAGAACAAGTCTAGAGCTTTTAACAAAGCCCTCCCTGTGGATTCGACCTCGGTACTCACCGAGTTTTAAAACTACGACTGCCCTCTTGCACTTGAGAGGTACAACCCGAAACACAATTTAGGGTCGGTCAAGTTTTTGGCGCCGTTACCGGGGAGGGCAACTAAGTGCTAGACTTGGGAGTTAAAAGAGAGTTCATTTGAGAAATTGGGTGAATTTTTCTTTTCTCCATCTCTTTATTAGTAGTTTTCTTTCTTTTGCATTGTTATTTATTCATTTGCATATCATATAACCTAGTTTGCATGCTAGTTAACTTAGGTTGCATTTTAGTGTAGTTTTTCTCTTTCTCATTTTATTTTCATTTTTATTTTCTGATGTTAGACATGGAAGTTGGTGATCTTGTGCATGGCCCTTTTGATACCCGAGAATACATAGAGTATCTAGGTGGCATGTTTGGATATGCTTTTACATTAGACACCTATAGTATGCTTCCTCAATTCTTTGGGCATGAGGAGGAAGACCCATGTCTTCACCTAGATAGGTTTAAGGCAGCATGTGGTTTATGTGATGATGCTAGAAAGAGTGAGAGACTTAGGTGTATGTTTTTCCCTTTATCATTACAAAGTGTGGCTGGTGACTGGTGTTATGCTGTAAGTGAATGGGTCTGTAATTGGGAGCAATTTCATCAAGCTTTTATTGAACATTTCCTCCCTATTCATCAAACCTTCACTCATGGCCTTCAAATCAAAAATTTTTATCCAAAAAAGGGTGAAGTATTTTATAAAAGTTGGGAGAGATTTAACAATCTTTTGGAAACATTCCCAAGTCACGGATTAGAGCTAGGGGACATTGTAGCCATATTATATAATGCTCTACATAGTAGTTTACACCAGGCATTTGATAAAGTCTTAGATAGGGAATTTCTTGACCTTACCCTAGGTGAGGCATGGTCATTCCTCGAATTTTTCTATGAACACACCAGGCCACAGGGAAGACTTAAGCCTAATTTTGAATCTCATGCATTTAGAAGCTACACTGAACCTTCCCCATATACTCTTACTTCACTTGATATTCATGATCCATCCTTTAGAAGTAGCACATGCATGGAGACTAATTATTGTCCCTATCCCAACCTTGTTGCACTCACTGGGGCTAGCATGATGAACCTCAAGATTATTGGTCTTGTGAACCTAATGATGCACAATTAGAGGACACTTTTTATCAATTTATGCAACAGCAATTGAGCTTTAATAACGAGTGCAACCAGGCCCTAGATGACTTGAGAGAGTAACTTTCTAAGATAACACAAGCTATGAGCACCAATTTAAGTGGTAGCATAATTGAGTCATCAACCTCAGGCACTACTTTAAGCACTGAGTAGGACAATTGCCCTAACTACACTGGGGATACCACTTGCAATGAGCATTTTTCTCATATTCCTTTAGACACTCCGGTTCAGGATATCCCTCTACCACTTACTGAGAGTCAAGGAGATATGCAATTCTTTCCTACTACCGAGCTTGATGCTCAACCTACCTCAACCATCCTAGACCTTATTGAGAGTCCTTTGACTCCAATTGAGCATTTGAATGCCACATGGCCTGAGGAACATATCATTGAGTCGGTTGACCCTAGTTCACTCCACTACACAACCGAGGTTGAGATTGGTGCACACCTCTCATCTCCTGACTTAGTCCCATCCAAAAGTCTTACTATGGGAATTGTGAGTGATTACCATGAGATCGGCCATCATTGGGGAGAGGTAGTAGACACGGGGAAGGCTTACATTGACTTCTTGGGTGTTGAGAGATCATTCAAACCTACTACTTCTACACCCATAGATTTCTTAGGCATTGAAAGACTTATTGAACACACCATTTCCACATCCATAGATTTCTTGGGTATCAAGAGACTAATTGAGCCAACCATGTCCACACCTGCACTTACACTTTGGCCACATCCGAGGTTTCAAGAACCTCACCTGGCTTTTCATTCTCCGGCGTGTTTTACACTTGAAAAGCATCCATATTCAGTACTTCGTGGGCCCGTAGAGAACATTTTATTTCGTAAACCATTTGTGGATGCATGGGATAGAGAGGGTGTTGGATAACACTTTTTGTCTTCATTTCATTTGTACATAGTAGATTAGCTTTTTCATTTTCTTATTTTCATAGTTCTTTTTAATTTGATTCTTTTCCTTTATTTTCTTTTCTTTTATTTTTATTTCTTCTTTCGTACTAACCCTTTTTCTTGTCTTATTTTCATTTCAATTTATGTCTAACCTTTTCTATTGAATAGTTTCTTTTGTTTTCTTCAAATAAGGAAGCTCTTGAGGTAATACATTTCCTCTCCTTCTTATTTAATCTTGCACTTTCAATTTTGGTACTCCATTATATATAATTGCTGTTGTTGGGAGTGCTGTAGAATCTAGGTTGGGGGGTGTTTTAGGTGATGCCTTAAGGGGCTTGAATAATGGGTGCATGCTTGGTTTAATTTGTGCTATGTTTTTATTTGTGCCTTTTGTGGCTATTATTTCATGCTCATCATCATGCTCACTTTGCACACTACAGACCCACTTACTGCATTATAGTTTTCACATTGAGGACACTGTTTAGTTTAAGTTGGGGGGTAGAGTTCGCATGATGACACTTTATGCTAAAATTGTCAAATTTTTCAAAAAATTTGAGCATTTTTTTAGCTTAAATACATGAATTTAGCACATTTATACTTACATGTCAACCCTTTTGGTTTGGTCAATGGTGAATTTGAGTGAGATAGTGATGAGTGAGTTTTGTTCAAGCCTTAATAGGAAACATAATTCAAGTGGAGTGTGTGATAACTTTGTGCATTTTTGGACTATTAGGGTGGAAAGTTTATGTGCTTAGGAGTAGATTTTATTTGATATTGGTTACTTGAGCATCTTTGGACTAGGTAGAGACTTACACCCTTTATGGTGAGCTTTTGAGCCTTATATTCTTGTCTTGAGGGGTTGCACATGCTTACATTTCTTTTGCTCTTCACCTTGGATTTCATTGCATCGATTGCATCACAAACACTTACATGAGTATCTATGTAGCACATTATGAGTTGTTGCAAGTTTTGAAAATGATGCTAGGCTTTCTTTGTCATTTTGAGCCTTTTTGTCCTTTCTTGATTATGAATTACCCTAGAAACCAACTTGAAGCCTTTTAATAAAGTGTGTGATATTTATATATATATTTTTTTCTTGGCTCCCACCTCATATATTATCCCATAACCTTGTTCACACACTTTTAAGCCTTACCCTCACATGTTTTGGGTTATGAAAAGTGCCTCAATGTTAGTGATGTGAGTGGGGGTTGGGAATTGAAACTTTTGAGAGCATATTGAGAGAGAATAGTAGGTGGAGAATTTAGCTTATGTCTATTTCATTATTTCAAAAGAAAAAAAAAAGAAAAAAAAAGAAAAAAAAAAAGAAAAAAAGAAAGAAAAAAAAAGAAAAAAAAAAAGAAAAAGAAAAAAAAAGAAAAAAAAAAAGAGAAAAAAAAGAGAAAAAAAAGAAAAGAAAAGAAAAGAAAAAGTCTGTCATTCGTTTTGCTTATGTAATTTTGGGACTTGTGCATTGTATTATAATTATTGAGAATGTCCCATGAGTAGTTTGTAAGTTAGTGCATAAGCTTCTTGTTGTAGTTCTTCTTGGGGTTGGAAAGGAAATGGGTAGTTTGGGACTTGTGTGCACTTGAATATCTTTATCCTAAGACATGTGCCTTGATTTCTATATCTTCCATTGTTCACCATTAACCTTGGCTAAGTTACAACCAAAACAAAGACCTAGTGGATTCTAAGCAAGCAACTCTTGTATTGTGCATGTAGTGGTCTTGTTTAGGTTGTGTGGTGTGATCTCTTGCATATGCATTGGAACATTATCATGAGCTGTCCACTTTAAACTTTAATTCAGTTCACTCACATATTTGTGAGGTTATGTGCAACTAGGATAGCATTTATGCTATTAGGAATGTGTGAACCCTTGAATGAGTGAATTTCTTTCTATGAGTTGAATCCTGTGAGCTTTTGAAGTCAAAACTTAGTTCCAGTTATGCTCTTGGGACCTTGTTGAATAAATGAAACAATTTTGCACACATGCTTCTTCTACTTTGATAGTCCATGCATTTATGCTTAGCACTTGGAAATTACACATGATATTTGGATTTTGTAACTTGTTGAGCTTGAACTTAATTCATTTTTTATCTTGATCACTCTTTGACACGTTAAGACCATGCCATAGAATTTTATGGGTAGATTCACTGCAAACCCTCACGAGATCTTACTCGTCCACTAGGGGGAACCTAGGGGTTTAAAGGGCTTGCTACACGTAGCTAAGTGTAGCCGTGTTTCCAACGAAAAGAGAAATAGGATAGTAGTTGCATCGCATTTTAATAAAGAACATCATGCATTTCATTTTAATAAAGAGCATTGCTAAGGGACTAGCAATGTTCAAGTTGGGGGGTGTGATTACACTTGAAAAGTGTAATTACAAACTCCCTAACTCAACACTTATTCATGTATTAAAATAAGTAAAGTTGAAGTTTTAGTGTTATTGTGTTACTTATACCTTTATTATTTTATTTGTAGGAAAAAGGGCAAGGATGTCGAAGTTTATAGCTATGGAGAGGGCCAAGAAGACAAAGAAAAAGTCATGGTTCGAACCTCATCTTCGATGGAAAAGACTAGCCCAAAGACCCAACCAAGAGAAGGAAAGAAAGCAAAGAAGGAAAAACTAGACGGTCCCCACCGTCACCTAGACGGTCGGGACCACAGAAAGTTCAAAACTTCAGACGGTCCCGACCCCCTCTCCAGACGGTCGGGACCATCCGTGATTTACAATAGCCGCGTGAAAGCTCCTTTTCTAGGGTTTTGTGGCATCCATATAAAGAGCTATTGCACGGCCAAGAAGAAAGGAAGCCCCTTTTTATTTTTGCACCTTCAATTGAGCGTTAGAATAGAATTTTGAGAGTTTTTAGATTAGGTTTTTAGCTTGCATGCGTGGATTCATGGTTTTTGTTGGAGCTTTCATCGTCGTCTTTGTAGTGATTCTTCACTTCATCTTTTACATTCGCTTTACGTTGTAAGTTGCACTTTAATCTACTTCGTTTTATTTCGATTTGTTTCGTAATATCATGTTTTGCTTGTTTCAATTCTCTTTTCGTATGATTAAATGCTATTTGATTGTTTTTAAGATGCTTAAAGTAGTTTTAGCATAAAACCCTAATCTTGATTCAACGAATCAAGAAAGGGTAGTTCACGAAAAGCCTTGGGGTGTTCGTAGTCCTTTCGCGTAGGTTGCGAAACCCTTCGCGTAGGTTTCGAAACCCTTCGCGTAGGTTTTGAAACCCTTCGCGTAGGTTGCGAAACCCTTCGCATAGGTTGCGAAACCTTTCGCGAAGGGATTTACCTTTCACAAATCTATTTTCAACTTATTTCGAAAACATTCGAAATCGAAAATCCTTAACCACACTCGTTTGAAGTCACTGGTATGGGTTTTCGAATATAACCGTTTACATACTTTCGAATAAGGTTAAAAATAGGTTTCGAATTCATTTCTAGTTTCGTTTGTTTGAAAAACTTTCGGAAACAAAGGTCTTTAACCATATCCGCTTGAGATCACTGGTACTGACCTTTGATTAAAATATTCTTAACACTTTTCGAATTAAACCCTAATCTAGTTTTGAATAAAAACATCCCAAGGTAAAGTAGTGAACTACCCGGACTTGAAAGTTGGATCAAGAACCTTTTTAGTATTATGCTTGTTATTTAATTTAATTTATGAGTTGATTTATTCGCTTTAGAATTTAGAGTAGATGCTTTGTTTGCATTTTTAAATTAAATTGAATTTCTTTCATTTAGAATCTAAAACAAAAGTTTGAGTTGCTAAAAAATTAGTTTAAATTAATTTAGGTTCACCTACTAATTAAGAGAACAAGTCTAGAGCTTTTAACAAAGCCCTCCCTGTGGATTCAACCTCGGTACTCACCGAGTTTTAAAACTACGACTGCCCTCTTGCACTTGAGAGGTACAACCCGAAACACAATTTAGGGTCGGTCACTTGGTTTTGTCTATATTAATTCTTAAAGTTTATCATCTTTGCAGAATTTCCTTCATTTAGCTTATATGCCATTATCAAATTCTGATGTTTTTAATATTGTGCTTGTCAGGTTCGGGTAAATACTATATTAGGATCCAAGGCACCTCCTCTATCAGTATTGCCTTTGTAAGCTTTCCAATCTGGTTCAAAGGATACAACTATAATTGAGAGCCAGGTACTACATAAAATTTCGTGTTTTTATCAAATGTAAATTGCTAGTTTATTACAACAGTTGCTTGACTTGTAGCCTAACGGTTTTGTCATTTCTTGATACAGGAACTCAAGTTTGACCCATAAAATGATGTCTATTTCTTGGATGCATTACCGAACAGTGTTGATGTTAGCAAATATCTTTTTGTATTTGAGGTAATTGTATTCGATATTGTCATTTCCTAATTATATTACCGCCTCCCTGTCTGCTTCTCATCAATCAAAGAAGCTGATTTTCACATGTTTTCTATATACATCAATTTTTTATTTTTTTAAATCTATTCTTTTTGTAGATTGTGCTACATGATTCAGAGCATGACGGAATTTATGCCACTGGAGGCCGAAAAAAAGTACCAATATATGTTATAGGAGTTATCAAAGTTGACAATTTAGAAATTGAAGTACTGGACATTGATCTTGGGAGTGTAGAAACTCATAAGTATGCCAGTTTTTTCTTAAGCCTGGAATTTTTTTTCACTCTTTTCCTTGAATTCCAATATACAATGCTAGATAGCCTTTTTCATTTTAATTTCCACTGTTTTATTTAACTCAATTCTCTCAAATGCTTTTATTGCTGATTTACCTGTTACACGAATCAAAGTTTCCTCTGTACTAATTGTGTTTATAATTGTACATCTCATCAGCTCTTTCCAAACTTTAAATGTGACACAATCATCATACCCTTGTGAGAATGGTGCTTATATGATAATCAGAACTCAAAAAAATGTTACTTGTTTATTTTTGAATGTGCTAATTTTTTGCGCACTACTCTTATTATGATTTTGACTTCGATGGGGTAACATATGCATCATACTTTGTAGACCAGAATGAAAACTAGATTGAAATCAGAACCGGATTAAAACTGGACCGACACCGGTTGAACCGAAACCGAATTATATCAATTGGTTATAGTTTTGAAAATTTTCAAACCGAAAATTCAGTTTGATCCCATAAATAACCCAAAACCGGACCAAACCTGACCGGTATCACCCCTAGTAGATGGCTTTGAGCTTGGAGAGAGGGACGAGGGCAATGTCAAGAGAGGAGGGTTCGGAAAAGAGTTATTACTTCCACTCCCAAGATTTGGCAAGACAGGCTAATAAGAGAGAGAGATGGGTGGATTTGAGTGCAAAAAGTGTATCAAATTTAGATTTTTTTTGTTTCTTATTTTTTTTTTCCAAAATAACGTCGTTTTGTAAACAATGTTGTAAAAAATGTTAAAAAATTGTCGTGAATATTGCATTTTTCAAGTCACAGTGGATCCTACGTTGACCTTTCCTAGAAAGGAGCGCCTTGGTCATATTTCTTCACTCCAAGTACATAAATGATTTTTCTCCTAATTACACGTTACTTCGAAAATTGAATTAGATAAAAATGTTAAACTAGTAAGTGTCTTAAGTAGTTCTTTATTTAATGTGAAATTTCTAACTTTTTAGCACTTGTGGGTGAATACAAAAAAAAAAGAAAAAAAGAAAAAATATTAGTTGTAGATTTCAAAGACGACGTAGCTCATCACGCGGCCACTGAGAAAAGCTCATCATCCTTGGATGAAGATGTTGGCATAGATGGGGTTGAAGTTGGTAAACTGCCCCGGGTAATGGTCATCTGGGACCGCGATCTGGAAATTGGAATGTTAGCTTCCAACTTTAATTTAGTACGATTATGTGTATTGCAATTTTACTAACATAAGCAGTACAAACAATTAAATGAAATGCCAGAAAAAAACAAAAAATAACATAGTGGCGTCTTGATATCACGATGCATGAAAAAAAAAAAAAAAAAAAAAAAAAAACAACAACAACAACACACACGTTGGCTATTTGAAATAGTTCGAGTCACATAATATTTAAAATTTTGTGCAATCTGTTGGAGCAAAGGAGATTAGTTCCCTTCCAAGATCGTACACAACGTGAAAGTTCACCTGAGCCAAGTTGCCATATATACTCTTTCCATCATTGGTCATCATTGCTAAGCAAGTTTTATCATCAACCACGCTAAAGATGTTCGGTTCGCTCAATGTAACATCAGCCCCTGTGAAGTGGAACACCATTGTCATATTACGAGGAACGCGGCTAAACGAGCTTGTTTCGTAGCACAAACTGTAAAACCCAACTGGTTCTTGCACTGGTTCCATACCAACAACCTTCTTCACTGCAGCTTCCAAATCACTATATAAACTTGACGTTAACATAGTTAGTGGCGTTCCGGAGTCGATTATGATGTTTCCTTCCTCCGGATTGACGTCCTTGTTTACTATCATATTGTCCCCTACGCTTATACCTGTTAGACAAAAATTATTTATTTTTTTGACAATTTTGAGAGCGTTTCTCCGATTGGGTAATTAAATTGTATAAATGCGTTCTATTCTGCAAGTAAATTGATACAATATATTCATTTATTTAAAAATGATTAAAACATTAGGGCTCATTTGGTTTATTTTTCTATTTTTTATTTTTTATTTTCTGTTTTAAACTCATTTTTCATTTTACGTTTTTAAAAATAGAGAAAATGCTCAAAACATATTTGGTCATTTGTGTTTTCAAAATTTGTTTTAAAAACAAAAAATAAATTTACATATAAAATAAAAAATAATAAAAAATCATTTTGAGCGTTTTTAATTCTAAATAATGAAAATTTCAAAACAATGAAAACAACGCATCTTCTGTTTTTTTTTTTTTAAGATTTTTAAAATATAAAATGAAAACATAAAACATAAAACAGAAAAATAAGTCAAATGCCACCTTGATAAATTGACTCCCAAATAGCATGTTTGAGGAATGTTTAACGCTTGTCTTGTGTTGGAAGGAAAAAATTTAGTGCGGCATATATAATTTGGATTAAGGGGAGTGTCCAAAGGGGCACCCCCAAGTTATATGGAAATTAAGAAAGAACTTACAAAGGCTTGGCTTAACTAAAAACACAAGCACGCTGTCGTATTATACTTGGGATACTTTTCGTGATCGGCTGTGACTGTTCGATATTTTAACTCTATGCAATTATATTGTTGTGTTACTTATACTTGCGAAGATGATTATATCCTAGGAGATAGATATTAACATATAACACTTCAACAATTTACACTGTTAGCGACTACAAATTTGATTACTAGATATCATTATTTTGATTGGTGAAGATATTTTTAATCAAATATAATTTGATTATCGATTGGTCAACATTGGTTGGTGGTACAAATTATTTGTAATCAAAAATATATTTGATTGATAAAGGTTTAATTTTCTTTGAGTAACTTTGGTCGTTAAAAGGTAGAATTTTAGCAACAAATTAGGCTCCGTTTGGAGTTCCATTAAATCTCAACAAATCTCCGTAAAACTTTAATTTTTTATACAATACACAAATTATAAAGGTACAATTTATATTAATTGTTTATACTCTAAACGCACTCTTAGTCACTAAAAAATAAGCTTTTATCGACCATAATATAATTGATCAAGAAAAGTTTTTAACCTTTAACGATTAAAATTTAATTTTTATCTAGCAATTAATCAACAAAAAGTTTTGCCAAAAAAAAATAAATTTTACTTCTCCTCGGACTAAAACTCAGGTTTCTCTCTTAATTTTGTGGTATTTAACTGATAAGCTGAATCAATACCTGTTTATATATATATTCTAATATATCCATAAGTATAATTATACTTTCTATTGATCAATATTTGGTCGGAAAAAAAAAGAGTAAAATTTTGATCATTAAAAGTAAAATATTTATAATCTTTAACGACAAATTATAATTTAGTTAGAAAGAAGTTACTATTAGCGATTATCCTTATTAATTTAATCAAAAACTAGTTTTAGTGATCAAATTTGTGTTTAATCGGGAAAGTGGCCCCCAAAATTTTTTTATTTTTTATTTTTATTTGATTTATTGATTTATTTATTTTTTTGGAACGATAGTATATAAAACACATGCTATCATCAATTCAAAGTTTCTGTAGTCTGTACCTTCAAGGTTAAGGTAGTAAAAACCATCCGAGCTTCGAGACAGAAATGGAGTAGCACTAGGAAGTGCAACTCCCGTCGTAGACGAATCCGGGTCGGGGCCGAACCTGAGTTTGCTGGCCGAGCTGGTACTTGGGGGCGTGAAACAGTAGGAGAATTTCTGCTGAATTTCATCACCTAACTGAGAAACCAACGACAGCGGCCCTCTCCCGAGGCCGACAATTCCAGAAGTACTATTACTGAATAGCCCGCCGTTAGCTTGCCCACAGCCAAACACGGAATTAGGCAAGGAGTTGACTTCAACATTCGTGGTCGGAGAATCGAAGGTGAAAGTGTCGGCGCCCAATAATCCGATCGAGTACGAGCCGTCTGCGTAGTCGGACCAGTAAGTGCATCCATTATTGCCGTCGCATTCCCTCTTGGGTAGGTCTTGGCATGGCTTTGAATTGCAGGGAAGCATCTGGTAAGTAGAAGAGGTTAAGGGATCGAAAACTGGACCGTTTTGAGGATAGCACAGGGGACAAGGCTGGCACTGGACCCAAACAAGGTCACTTCCAGTGTCTACCATGGCGAGGATTTCGACCGGTGGGTCTCCGATGGAGAGCTTCATCAGATATTCAGCGCCGCTTGGGATTACCGGCGATTCGATTTTGTTCGAGGAAGGCGGAGCGAAGTAGTGGTTTGCTCGGGCGATTGAGCGAACGGCCATGTTTCGTGCGAGGTCTCCGTGGGTTGAGGAAGCGTTGTAGAATGGAGAGAGGATCGAGTCACGATGAATTATTTCTACCGTGAACCCTCCGGTTGTTTTAGCTTCGACAGCCGATTGAGGGACCAAATAGAAGATGATGGAACATAGGAAGAAGTATAGCATATTGTCTATAGCTAAGACGGCCATTGATGAGAGAGAGAGAGAGAGAGAGAGACACGGGGGCGAAGAGGAGAGTTTCTCACGCGACTATTTATAGACGAGCAATGCCATCTCCTAAGCACGTAACTTTTAACCTTTTTTTTTAATAGAAAATGTTATTAAATCATAAAGTAGGGCCAAATATTTAAATTAAGTGAGAAATTTAAAAGTCTTTACAACATTTCAGTAAATAGTTTTAGCAAAATATCATTTTCCGTGATTTAAATTATTCTAATTATTTTTTCTGATAAATTTTTTTAAATGTTTTAATCTTGAAGACTTTTTAATAAAAAAAGTATTACCATGCTGTTTCGAGCTTCTAAAATATCATAAAATTTAATTTTTTTAATTTTATATATTTTTCATCAATTTCGAGATTAAATTTATAGGGTTCTATGATTTTTTTTGGGGGGGTTTAAATGTACTTGACTCATTCACTTAGATAAAACACTACAATTAGATAACAAAATTAATTAAAACAATGCTTTATTACAATTTGTAGCACAAAATTCTGAACTAAAAATTATAATAGAAATAGCATTTTCCTTTGCTAGCTCTTTATTTATTTTTTAAGGCAACCAGAGCATTTGACTTATTCAATTATCTTATCTCTAAATAAGGTTCCAAATATGTGGGTTGCGTCTGGAAGAAGACTTGGGTCTCCTCTATGGAAGAGGACGTTTGGATGTTAAAAAAAAAAAGAAAAAAATTTCAACTTTTTGGTAGTTTTTTTTATGTGTTTTTTTGTTACATTTTTTTGTGTGTTTAGTGGAATAAAGTGTAATTTTTAGCATGTTTTTGCTACTTTTAGGTGTTTGATAAACTTTTTACTGTAATAAAGTAAAAAAATGACAACTTTTTATGTGCTTAGTAAGTTTTTTACTGTATCAGGTAAAAAAGTGATAATTTTTATGTATTTGGTAAAACTTTTAGTTTTATTTTTTTTACTATAGCTAAGCAAAAACGTGAGAAAAATTATGATTCTACCAAACGCATAAAAAGTTACAAAATGTAACTTTTTGTACTTTTTTATTAGTTTTTGAGCCTCAGTATGGACCCATGAGTCTTGACTAATATTAATATTAATATTAAATATTTATCAAAACTTGGGTCTCCCCTCTTGACTTCACGAGTCTTGATTAACATTAATATTAATATTAAATATTTATCAAAACTATACCGATCAAGGGTGAACTAAAGCGAGTGGAAATGCAAATTTCAGCCGTCAATTGCGGCGACTATATGCAATCTCCGAAAGGGATGGTATCCGGGTGGTTTATTATAAAAATCCCCCCCCCCCCCCCACCCAAAAAAAAAATAATTGTTCAAATTGCAAGTATATGATAGGTAAAAAATCAACGATTTTGATGTTTTTTTTATTTTTTTTAAATGATTTAATAATTTAGATTTTAATTTAATTTTTTTAAATGATTTAATGATCATTTAGGTCCCGTTTGGCATAAAATAAAACTCTAAAAAATTCTATAAATCTCCAACAACTCTTCTACCTCTAATTTTTCCACCATCACTAATTTCAAAAAATTCTAATATTTCGCTAAACAAACAAAAAAATTTAAAAGTAGGTTAACCGAATGTGTAAATTTTTTATACAATCATATTTTCGTGTCGAAAACTTCAAACGAGTACCATTGTCGCTATTTTTTTGTGCATTTTTTTGAATTTGTGGGAACGGATTTGAAAAACCGTTCTCATAGTTTGTGACTTTTCTAAAAAAAAAAAAAAGACCAAAATTAATCTCAAATTATATTTTATATTAATTTATCTTATTTTTTTTTTACTCCAAACAGGGCGTTAATGATTCAAATAATTTAATGATTCCAACTGATTTAATGATCCGTATGAAAATTGTTTATCTTTTACATATTAGTGGTTGAAGTGCCTTTTTGCACTTCAATATTTTGTAACCTGTTGTTATGATATTTCACATGATGATTGTATTAACAGTTCATATTTGCTAAATAATTAGGTTGATGTCTCACTTGAAATGATTGTAATAAGGAAGTGGGGGCGCTGACATTAGGGGTTGCTGTTACGTGGTTAATGGCAAATCCTGACTGCACGATCTCATTATCTATGGTCAGGGCCAAACTCAGAAGGCAGCAATTTTTTGAGTTGCTTTCATTTTCTTTTTTTTTTTTTTTTTGTTCTTTATTTTTTTCATACTTAAACTGCAAAATAAAATTAAGTGAAACCAATATTCTAATTTTTATTTTTTCTTGGAATGTTGTTCAAATGAAAAAAATATCTTTGAGTTACTAGCTTAATATAATAATTTTATTGAATATTAAAATATTTAAAAATAAATTCATCAATATAACTTAAATATTATAATAAAAATTCATTTATTGTAAAACTTTTTAAAATTTAGGTAACAAGTTTGATCGACTTATTATAAAATCAAGTTTAATCAACTTATTAAAATATTTTTATTTTTACAGTAAGAAAACAGTCTACATTTTTTTTTTAAATTACGTATTAATTTAATTATTTATACAGATTAATGATTTTTTATAATAATTATTTTTTATATTAATTTCTTATTTTTTATAATAAATTTTTTTTTTGCCAGCAAACATTAAATTAATATTTTATTTATTTATTTTTGTTGGAAAGTGATTAAAATGACGAAAATATCTTTGAGTTATTGCCATGAAGTATTAATTATATTAAATATCAAAATATTTAAAAAAAACATTTATTAATATAATTTAAAATATTATAATAAAAATTCAATCATCGTAAATAAATAAAAACGTAACGTTGATTTAATGTTAGCTGACAAAAAATATCAATAGTTGAATTTTTTTTATCAATAGTTGATTTCTTGTATGTCTCAACCCATATAAAAATATTTTCTATTGTAAAAAATAAAATATACTGATAAATTTTGTCGTTTAAACCATGTTGCAACAAAAATAAATAATAAATAAAAATATTGATTTTACTTAACTTTTTGTTTTTATAGTTCGGGAAGTTTTTTCAACTATAGTAAAAATTAAAATATTAACATACTAAAAAACATTTTTTATTACAAAAAATAAATTATACTAATAAATTAATTTTCTAGATTTTTTGACAAGTAGGGCAACAATTACTACTTGAATTATTATAAAAAAATTAAAAACATTAATGTAAAAATAATTACTATAAAAAATAATTGTTAGCCTGTATCAATACTTGAATTAATACTTAAATTTAAAAAAAAAATATGTAAACTACTTTCTTATAGTAAAAATAAAAATATTTTAATAAGTTGATAAACTTGATTTTATTTAAAAGGTAAACAATTGCAAATAGAATTTTTAAAATAATTTGTACTTATAACACATGAATTATCTTCAAATCATAAAAATTAATAATAAGTTATTCTATTTGAAATGTTTTAA
Source organism: Vitellaria paradoxa (assembly GCA_019916065.1). Taxonomy (NCBI): domain Eukaryota; kingdom Viridiplantae; phylum Streptophyta; class Magnoliopsida; order Ericales; family Sapotaceae; genus Vitellaria; species Vitellaria paradoxa. The sequence goes on from CM034235.1 coordinate 40,914,620, forward strand.
AAATTATTTTTACTATAAAAAATTAAATTATACTAATAAATTTTTATTTTTTTAATTTTTTAACAAGTAGACGGATATTATTACCTGAATTTTGAAAAGTTTTACAATAGATGAATTTTTATTATAATATTTTAATTATACTGACGAATTTTATTTTTAAATATTTTAATATTCAATAAAATTACTATATTAAGCTAATAATTTAAAGATATTTTTGCCATTTGAACCACATTTGAAGAAAAAAATATAAATAAAAATGTTAGTTTCACTTAATTTTAGTTTGCAGTTCAAGTATTAAAAAAAAAAAAGGAGAAAATGAAAGCAACTCAAAAGTAGCTAACTTGAGTTTGGTCTTCGTCGTAGATGATGAGATTGTGTAGTCAGGATTTGCTGTTAGTCGCGTAACAGTAACCCTAATGTCAGCGCCACCACTTCCTTGTAATAACGGGTATGTTTTGCTAATTACTGCAAAGTCTTTGAGAGACATTATAAAGACATTTTTTTGGGGGTGGTGGGTGGAGAATTATATATAAGTTCTAATTTGTTGAGTTCTATAATATTTTTACAAGAAAAAATAAGTTCATATTTTGAAACTTATTCTCAATTAAGTTCGTATACTAATTTGAGGGTGTATAATATATTTTTTATATGCGCTCAGGTTTGTGAAAGTATAAAAAATGTGAAAAAAGAAAAAAATTAAAAATTAATAAATATTCTATTATCAATCTCAACTTTTTTTTTTCTCTAAGAGTTGTTGAATTGATAATATATATTTATGTAAACTCAAATTTTTTATCAATTCATTTGTTGATATGAAGGTGATTCTTTATTAGTTTGAGAACACTATGGAGAGTTACATTCTCACACTAACTAGGACCTTCAAGTTTTGCTTTTTTTTTTTTTTTTACGGGGCGAGCATTCGTAAAAACCAGCAGCATGCAATAAAAATTTGCCATCATAATGACCGAGCAAGGCATTTTTACGTTGTTGAACTATACTATATATCTCTAAGAAGTATATTAATATTTTATAGAAAATGTTTCCTTTTTCATTGTCATTATTGGTTTCATGAAAACTCATTTAGATATTTAAATTATTATTTTTAAAAATTAAAAAAATTCTATTTAGAGCATATAAATCCCATTATTTTAAATTTTAGTTATACAGAGTCAATTTAGTATGACTGTTTTGGGTTTATTTTTAATCTTACGTTTCTTAAAAATAAAAAATAATCTAAAATTTATTTGATTAATTATATTTTTAAAATTATTTTAAAAAATAAAAAATAAAATTCACATGTAAAACAGAAAATGACTTTTGGTCGTTTTGGACATTTGCATCCAAAACACGGAGAACGACAAAACGCGGAAAACGAAGCCAGAAGGATTTGGCTGTCCTCTTGTGGCGCGAAATCAGAGGCGGCAAAATAAAAAATGGAAATGGAATTTCGGGCTTTGATTCCACGCAATTCAACTCTTGCGGTCTGATAAGGGCTCTCCAAGACACCAATGAATGGGTTGGTGTGGAAAGACCCATTTTAAGGGACCATTAGGCCCCTAACTTCAATTATTAGACTCCATGAAAAACAAAAATCTCAGTTAACATAAAATTTTATTCAAATTCTTTGTTTTTTTTTGAAAGGTTAAAAAAAAAAATTGATTAGGAAATAAATGGAACCTATTTTAAGATACCATCATGCTTCTAATTTCAATTAATAGAGTCCATAAAGAAACAAAAATCTCAATTAACATAAAATTTTGTTCAAAGTAGCAACTCAACTCAAGGGGTTTCTAAAGCACTTTCAAAACAAAAATTTATTTCTTTAACTTTAGTTTTTTTTTTTAAGTTTGTGTGAATTCAATACATATATATATATATATATATATATTTTTCTCTAGAGCCATAGCTAGGGGTTAGCAATCTTTATTGGCTCTATTTTGATTAACTTGCATAATCAAATTTATTTAGAAAATATTATCTCAAAATTTCAAATTAAATGTATTTTTATTTTTCATTTTGAGAAATAATTTTTGAAAATGTCAAACCAAATACATTTTAAGTATTTTAAAAACCAAATCTCAAAATAGAAAATAAAAAATTCAAAAAAAAAAATAAATAACAGAAAATAAAAATACAAATCAAATGTCACCTAAACAACTCTAATACCTCAACTTCATCATAATATTAAAATAGATATACTAGTAAAAATATAAATTTATATTCGTAATATGTTTGTTTAATAATTTGCAATCGATAAATTTTCTCCGGATCTACGTAAATTAGAAATGTAGGGTGTATCCATATATACAATACCATTTGATTGTATGCAGATGTGTGTGATATATATTTTGTATTTATATGCATATATGTTTTATGATATTTCTTTTAATTTCTTGTTTAGTTAAATATATTTAGATTTATATTTTGAGGATGAATAACGATAAATATAAAGTTAATAAAGATAATCATAAAAATAGTATATGAATTTAATTGAAAATATTTTTTAAAACATAAACTTATTGACCTTGTAAAAAATTTATAGAACTTATCTGTCATTTGCGATGCAAATTAGAACTTATTTATAATTTTTTGAGAAAAAAAAAAAAAGAAAAGAAAAATAAGAGGTTAGCTTTGAATTTCTTTTTTGTGTTATCGTATGACCTTTTTTACTAAATTTTATTTTAACTTCTATTTAGTAAATTTTATGCATGTTACTCACATATTTTTTAAAAAATATGCAAAAATATTTAAAAAAGAAAAAATGCATTTATAGTTTCCCCTATTTGTAAGCATTTATTTCTACAATTTTGTGTAAAGTATGTGAATAATATGTCTAAGAACTATCTAAATAAAAAAAATAAAATTTTAAATAAAAATCATATAAGATAAGAAAAACATAATCTAGAAAAAAAAAAATAAGTTTTGGGTTTTTCCCCCAAACTTAACCTAAATCTGTTCTAGATCTTAATTTGAACCAGAGGTACATTTTCTTTATTAAATTCTCAATTTTACTTTACAAATATACCACCTTTTACCTCTCACTTACTTCAATAATTTCTTCATAATTTTTCCTTTATGTAGCTTTTTCCCACTCATTTAACTTCTACTAATTCATTAACTTTCTATTCCATCCACTACTTTCTATTTCATTCTTATCCCATTCAGAAACGAGTTTAAAGACAGTTGGTTGTACTCTTATTAGTAAAGACCTTAATAGGATGAGTCCAACCCTTTCAACAGAATCCTAAACTCTGTCATCAATACACTGAAAATGAATCCTCATTTTGACTTTCCAATATGCCTAATTGGTTCCGTCAAATAGATGTAACCTAGAAGACGAACCACATTATCTATAATTCTCCATAAAATTTTTAAAATTTTAAATCTTGCTTAGTTTGCAATATTATAGAATGGTGCGTCTAAACTAACCCCCAAGTGCAAGAGTGTGCGGTGTAATTTTAACTCGGTGAGTCCGAGGTCAAATCCACAGGGAACTATGAGATTGAACACTAGGGTTTTTTAAGTTCTTCTACCTATTGTTTCATTTTAAAAGACAAGAAAAGAAAATAAAACAAGTTTTAGGTTTTGAGAAGAGTTGATTAAGTAACTAGCAATCAAATAAAAGTATATTGCAAACATTAACTGAACTAGCATTCAAGAAATTAAATTACTTTTATTCCAACTAATAGAAAAGCAATATACAAAATTAAACTAAACTAAAATAATGAAAGCAATAAAATTAAGCATTGAAGATAACTAAAATGATTCTTAATTCAACTTTCAATTCTAGGTAGTTTACTACTTCACTACGGGATGTGTTAAAACTACAATCTATAGTTCACGTCAAATGAGCCATAGATTGGGAAAAATATTCTCATTAAAGTTCAGAAAATATCCGATACTTAGTTTTAAAATCACGTTTCATTATGGATAATAAAACTGGAAAGATTTTCTAAGAAAACATTAAGTTTCAAACCTAAATTAGGGTTCGTCTGAAAATTATTAAGAAAATTATATTCAAGAGTTTTTACTAGTGATTATAGAGAATATAGTTAAAAACTCTTGTTTTCGAAGGTTTTTCAAACAACCAAAACCAGATTTGTTTAAGAAATCAATTTTAATTTGCCCAAAATTATTAAATCAATTTTTACCCAAAAACCTTTACCAGTGATTACAAAGAATGTAGTTAAAGGTTTCCGTTTTCGAAAGTGTTTGAAACAAAATAAAATGATCCTTAAAATCATAGATCACTCCGCAAAGGTTTTTACAAACCATACGAAGGATATACGCACATCCTTTCGTTTTTCACAAACTACCCTTCCTTGATTCGTTGAATCAAGAACTATGGTTATTTCACTGAGCATATGGCGTGTATGGAGAAAAAGATGAGAAGATCCCCCCTAAACGGCTGCTCATTGGGTATTTATAACCCCTCCAAGGAAACCCTAAAAATGAGGAAGGAAATTAACCCCATGCGTCCAGGTGTCCGGACACCTAATTGGGGTGTCCAGACAGCAGTAAGCTTCCATGTGTCCAGGTGTCCAGACACCCAAATGGGGTGTCCGGACAGCAGTGTATAAATTTCACCTTTTATGTTTTTCTTCTGACAGCTTTCTATCATTGACTTCCAATGCGATTTTGACCTCGAAGATAATGGATTCAAGCCTCGGGTAAAACACAAAAGTTGTAGCCCTTTGAGTCTTCTTTCCAAGCCAAAAAGAATCAGGTCAATCCGAATTGTGAGTAAAAAGATATGGTCAAAATACTAACAGGGTGTCAAGTTAGAACTTCAGCTACACACCACTTCAACCATCTTGAACTTCGGATCATTTTTTTCTCCACGATAGCCACTTTCATCGTTGCTAATCTCAATTATTTTTTCGTTTTCCCTACAATTAAGAAAATAAAAGCTATAAGGAATAAAATAATGATAAAACTTCAAGATTAACTACTTAAATTCATCAATGTGTATCAAAATGTGGAGTTTGTAATTACACTTTTCAAGTGTAATCACAATTCTATATCTATTGAGAATACTAATTATGCATTTATACTTGTTAATGGCGAGGTATTAGCTTAATTATCTCATTTTTGTGCATTCTTGGTGTTTGTGTATTTCAAGTGATACAACTTGGTATTTTAGGCTTAAATGATACCAAAGGTGTATGTGAGGAGGAGTTAAGGCAAGCTCGAGTAAAGTAGGACAAGAATAGGCTTAGGAGTTTTTTGGGGTATTTCATTGAGCATATGGCGTGTATGGAGAAAACAACCTCAAGATACAAATTCCAACATCCCCAAGACTTCCTCAACCTCCCAAGAGCCACACTAATGCATAAGATTAGTTACCATGGTTGCCAAGGAGAAAAAATGGTCTTAAGTTCAAAATGGTCAAAGAAGTGTGCAGTAGAAATTCCAGTATGACACCTTATCAGTAATTCAGCTATAACTTTTCACCCAAAGCTCCAATTAATGTGCTTCTTGGATTGGAAAAAAAACTAAAAGGATTACAACTTTTCATGTTTTGGTCAAAGCCTGAGTTGATCATCTTGAAGGTCAAAATCACGTTGCTAGTCAAAGATAGAAACTTACCTAAACCCAAGCACCCACATAAGAACCCTAGCACCCACAAATAGTGGATTTTTGTTGTTTTAAAGAGGAACTTCGTCAAACACATAGTACACTACTGGAAAATGGGATATAAGCGGTCGCTAAAAATGGAAAAGCGGTCGCTAAAAATGGAAAAGCGGTCGCTAAAAGTAATAGCGACGGCTTAGTGACCGCCTACAGGAGGTCGCATTTGAGTCGTCGCTAAAAAGTATTAGCGACCGTCGAAGCAGTCGCTAAGTTTTTTGCGATGATGGTTGCGACTGCTTGGGGAAAGACGTTAGACAATTAGCGACCGCTACAGGCGGTCGCTAATAGCTAGTAGCAGTCGCTGTTTATTTGGCGCGAAAACTCTTTAGATGGCGCCAGGTGGCACGAACTTGTTGCGATCGCAGGTAGTGGTTGCTAATAGACTAAAAGCGGTCATAATTACTCACCGGGAAAACCATGCCATTTGGCGCGAAGGTATTAGCGACCCTTTTGGTGTATTAGTGACTGCTTTAAGCGGTCGCTAATACATAGTTTAATATTTTTTTATAAAAGAATCTCAATAATTTATTATAATAAAATGTCAATAATTTTTTTTACAAATCGAATTATTTAAATTATCTATTTAATAATTATTTATTATTTATTTATAATAATTATTTATTTAATAGTTGCTAATTATTTATAATAACTATTATATTTTATTATTTATGTATAATTATTTATATTAAATTAAATTAAATTATATTTTATTAATTTGCACATGGAACTAAAGAATTTTTTGATAAAATCAATTAAAAAAACAAATATGGCTCCTAATTATGATTATATATACAAACACAATATCAAATTAGATTACAATTAAAACAAAATTTTATTATATGTAAATGTTCAAAATACAAAAACTAATACATATATAAATGTACTGATCAAAATATATACAAATGGATCCTAATCATTCTAATCCAGTCCAAGAGGGCCATCTGCCATCGTCCGGGTCCTACAATGGAATAATAACAAAATTAGAAAATGATAAAAAGACATGAATATATAAATTTATAAAATTTTAAAGAGTAATAGTAACGAAAAATAAAATTTTTAACTTGAGGAGGAGGAGGTGGATGGCTCTGACTCTGAGAGAGGCGCCTTTCCATCTCAACCATCATCTCGACCTGAAGTAATGCCTCTCGTTCGTCTATCTCAGCTCGAAAGGTCTGGTGCAAATCCTGGTCGCGACGTCTGGCCTGAGAAGATGACTCTGCTCGTGCGAGAGATCAGTGTGGAATACCTGCGCCCTGTGTAAACGTGTATCCATTACCATCGCACCTGACAATGGAGAAAAATATCTCATCCCTCATCTCCTCGGACTCCCTCTCATCCAGCGGCAGCTTGTCTAGACGTGCATTAAACTGCGCTTAATGCAAACAAGCCAAAATAGAAAAAACAAGATAAGTAACTATAATATCTAAAGCAAAATTAAATTATATGTTCATTAGACAAAATATTAAAATTAGTTACCTGTATGGCCTGAACCTCCGGCGAATCAGTACGTCGAGTCACCAATCACATGGACATCCGATCTGTCCTCAGGCCCTCTTCTGTCATTTGTTGAAAGGTAAATTATATGTTAATAATTTACTATCATTATATATGAAAATAAAAAAGTCACTATTGGGGTGGTAAGCTAATGTTTTTACCTCGTGGCGAACCTGAGAAAAGTGTCGAGTCCCCTCCTTGTGGCTCGGGCCCTGCATTCCTCGATTTGCGAGTTCCTCTAGGCCTCCGCCTATTTTAAGTTTGTCTCGATTAGTTTTTGTAATTTACGCTTTATAACATCAAAACTTAAGGAAAAAAATCAACTCGCAATCTACTCACCTGTGCCTCGGGACTCGACCAATACCTGACGAGCTCAGCCCACTGGTGGGGAAGAACACCCAGTGGGACCCACTGGAGGATGTCAGGGTCATTCTAATGACCCTTCCAGTATTTATCTTTAATCTTATTTTTATGATCCTTCCACATCTTCCGACACTTGGCGAACATAACGTCCCAGAAGTCTGGAGGAACATCAACTACATTGGCCTAAAAATGACAAATTGTAAAATATTATTCATGTTACAAGTTTCAGCACATAAACCACGTACAATTAGAATATAAAATTTTCATACCTGCATCTCGGTCCATAGACCCTCGAACGTAAAATCTAGGAAACGATCCTACTCGAGGGTGGTTAACGGGAATCTAATTGGATTCCAGACCAAATATCTGAGCTGTGAAATCAGAGACCGTCCATCCTTCCCTACCGGATAGGGTGTGTTATCCCATTGAATGGTCATCCATTGAGATCCGTAGTTCCACTGCGGCAATCCATTCGAGGGACCTCTGCCGGATCTCGAAAGCCTGCTGAAAGTGGGAGAATCTATTTTAAACAAATTATTACGCGATAAGTCTAGACATAATATAACTACCGTTGTTGGATAAGATAAATTCTGAAACTAATGAACTTTACCTGCATCTGTATAGTCAGTCACTGAAGGACGTGTGGACATAGGAGGTGAAGGTAGGACAGCATCTGCTGAGCTACTCCCAGCACAGGATAGGCCGAGGCGCTCAGCCATCGTCCTAGGACTAGTCCTCTTCCTAGAGCGTCCGAACATGGCTCCCTAACTGTTCACAATTTAAATTTATTACAATTTCAAATACAAAGAAAAATCAATTTAAAATCTACTTTGTTTGGATAAAAAAGTACACAACCGTGTATTAGGTATGTAAATCAACCGTATCTCCTTCGACTGTGTCCCTAACCCAATTAACATCTTCATCACGTTGGACGATTGCATCTTGGTCAAGAGCTTGTAGGGCGATTGGATCAATATCTGGCTCATCGCAGTCGATCTGGTACACCTCCCTCCTTGACATTTTAACTGCAATTTGCTAGTTGGGATCGGCTCGATCGCCAACATAGTAAACTTGCTCTGCCATGGATGCCAGTATGTATAGTTCAGCTTCTATTTGTACATCTCGATGTAATAAATTGTTGAAATTGACCAATTTAAATTGGTACTTATCAGCTTTAACCCCACAAATTGGATCAGCTCAGACACACTTAAATAATAAATATCTCAAATCGCGATAGTAAATGATTTCAATAATGTCATTTAGTTGGCCGTAATAGTAACCACCGTCAACAGATGGACAACCGATGCCACAATTTTGTGTAGCTTGCCTATCATCTACTTCCTTGATGCGAAATCAAAACCCATTGATGTCACAAGCTGTGCAACGTCGAGCTGTCGTGTAAGGACCATCAGCCAACTGACTTATTTCATCGGTCAAAGTAGAATTTGTAGTATTTCGTAAATTGTATACCTATGGAATGTAAATTATCATGAATTAATTAAACACAAATTCATTGTGATGTGAAAAACATATAAAAGTATATGAAAATATTTAACACGTACGTAGTTCTTAAACTAGTCATGAAAATATTGATAATGGGACATTCGAATTTGATTGTCCGTTGCACGAGGCATGTTCTGTTTCAGCTCGTTTATGTGTCTCCTACAATGCAAATCAAATTGGATTGAGAATAATCACGATTTTTATTACAAATATGGTGTAATTAACTTTCTCTATTACAAAAACATGACTTACTGGGTCAATGGCACAACTGATTGGGTGTTGAAGAGCACAAACCGATGAGCTTGGATCCACTCGATGTGGTTGAGATCAAATGACGTGCCTTCCCTAATAGGGCCTTCATTTATCCGCTCCAGCCTGCTAAACTTTGTTTGGACATCATCGTTTAGATATGCTGCACAAAAATTTATGCACTCATCCATCAAATATCCTTACGCTATGGATGCCTCCGGTCGAGCTTTGTTCCGCATATACCTCTTCAATGTGTTCATATACCGCTCGATCAGATACATCCACCTAAATTGGACAGGGCCACCAAGCTGGTCTTCTTCAGTTAAGTGTATGGTCAAGTGAACCATGACATCAAAAAATGCCAGTGGAATTTTTTTTTCTAGATGACATAGTGTCAAAGCAATCCTATCCTGCAGACCATTCAAATCTTCTGTATGGATTACTCTGTAGCACAACTGCCTGAAGAAATTACTGAGCTCGATCAACGGCTGCACAACATTATTAGGTAGACAATTCCTTACTGCTATAGGCAGCAACTGTTGAAGCAGGACGTGGTTGTCATGACTTTTCAAACCTGTAACGTCCATTTTCTCATGTTGACTCGCTTCGAAATATTTGAGCAATACCCATCAGGTACCTTCACGCCTTTCAGAATTAACAAGAATGCATCTTTCTTCTCCTTGCTCATGGTGTACTGTGCAGGTGGCATGTATGCCCTGTTGGACTCTCCCGCCTGCAAGTGCAATGGAGTTCTCAATCCCATCTCCTGTAAATCACGTCGAGCATTAGCATTATCCTTTGATTTTCCCTTAACACCAAGGATTGTCCACAATATATTATCGCAAACATTCTTCTCAATGTGCATGACATCTAAGTTGTGACTGAGTAAGTTGTCTTTTCAGTAGGGCAACTCATAAAAAATACTTTTCTTCTTCTAATTATGGGTTCGGTTCCTATTTGCACCAGAAATAGATGGCAGCGGGGGGCTAACAGATCCTGAAAGTCATATACTGTTCGTATTTGCTCCCGCACCATTTGGGCCAGCAAATCAACCCCGATCATTGCTCGTGATGCCGAACCGAACTCCTGAGTGTCGTCAAACGAGATTCTGTCCTTCCTAAACCTATACAACGGAGGTAGGAAGTGTCTATGACCCATGTACGCCCACTTTCTACCATACTTTAGCCAAGTTGACTTCTTACTCTGATTACAATAAGGACATGCGAACTCTCCTTTCGTGCTCCAACCAGATAAGTTAGCGTACGCTGAGAAGTCGTTAATTATCCATACTAATGCTACTCGTAGTTTAAACATTTCATTTCTTATTGAGTCAAACGTCATCACACCGTTAGCCCATAATTCATTAAGCTTTTCAATCAATGGTTGCATATAAGCACCTATTTTATCCCCGGGACCTTTAGGTCCGTCAATCAATGTCGATAGGATGACAAAAGGTTGCCTCATGCACAGCCAAGGTGGAAGATTATATGGAACTAACAGTATAGGCCACGTACTGTGAGTTACCCCAGTCATGCCTGAAAATGGGTTAAATCCATCAGCAGCCAAATCAAGTCGCACACTGCGAGAATCAGCAGCAAATTCAAGGTGTCTTTGATCAAAATCCTTCCACGCCGGAGAGTTTGCTGGATGGGATAAGTTCCCATCCTCCCCGCTGTTCTCGGCATGCCATGTCATTAGTTTAGAGATCTTAGATGACATGAAAAATCTCTTCAGTTGTGGCTTAAGGGGGAAGTAGCGCACTGACTTTGTAGCCACAAGCTTACCATGGTTTGAAATACCCAAATGATTCTGTCGAGTTTGGATAGTACCGACATTCTTCCACCTCGAAACCCCACACACGGTACACGTATCAAGGTTGCCATTCTCATTCTGAAACAACATGCAACTATTGGGACATGCATCCAGAGTTTCGTTTGTGAATCCCAAATTCTTAGTTAACTTGCGCACCTGGTAGTACGAATCAGTAAGCTTAGCTCCCGCTAGTAAAACATTACGGAGCAACTGCAGTAGCATGTCAAACGACGTATCCGACCAGTGATTCAATGCCTTCAAATGTAACAGCTCAACGATGAATGACAATTTACTGAATTCCTGACATCCAGGGTATAATTCTGTTTGCGCATCGTTGAGTACTTCAAAATATCTCAAGGACTCATCATCCGCACCCGAGCGGAGACTAGTTCCACCCGTCAGATTAATACCAGCACCGCTGTCTTCATGTGTCAATCCACATGCGATATCAGCTAGCATCGCGAGCATTGGATTAGCTTCCTCTATAGCCTCGACCTCCACCTCAACAGTTTCTTCCGGACGAGAGGCGGTATACTCTTCCCCATGGAGAGTCTAGAATTTATACTGCTTCAAAAACCCATTACGGATTAGATGCTCCCTGACCACTTCCCGTGTATAATAATACCTGTTAGCACACTTTCTGCAGGGATAACTAATGTACTCACTGGGAAACCCACTGGTGAATACAATAAACTGATTAATCCCCTCCATATACTCTGGGGACATCTTATTCGGCAAATCAATGCAACTCTTATCCATCTCGCTTAGAGTGTCTGTGGAGTCCCAAAAGGATAAAATGTCATTACTATAAAAAGTAGTGCCATATGCAAAACACCTAATCTTATACTTTACCTCATCATTACAGGGTAGTTGGTCCTATCCCATTCAAGAATGCACGATCCAACTTGTATTCAACAACTCAATGCCTTTGTCCCCTAATTAGATAAAATTTCAACAGCATGTCCGCGTGGTTCTCCAAGTACACGACACACAGACGACATCAGTCGTACCCTGTGTATGCACCCGGAGAATAACAGGACGTCAACCGAAACTTCATCTAACATAGGACAGTACATGAGTTGTTGAAGGCATAATGGATAATTGCATTCCCAAACTGTCCAAACTGGACAATTCAAGAATCGCGTACGTCAATCCCCGCACGTTCATCGAAAGGACAACGAACCTAGTCAAAGACCTAATCCGTTGCCTAAGGATGACCAAATGGGTGGTGTACGGGATTCTCAAACGGGTCTAAGTTTCACTAATGTAAGCAAATGAATAAAATAAAGTAGTTCTCAATGTCTGTTTGTTTTCTAACTTAGAATAAAGTATTTACAAAGATATTGGATTTGGCCCAGGCAAGATTAGGGGTTTACTTTTAATTTGTAATTGAACTAATTAAATATTATTAATTAACTACTGCTGCTTGTCTAATTAATTACTATATTATTTGATAAATTACCTAGAAACAATATTATAATATTATTATTTGACCTAATTTACTTATCGTATTCGTATTGGATTGGACTAGGCGCAAGAAAGATATTGGATTTGGCCCAAGCCAGATTAGGGGTTTACTTTTAATTAGTAATTGACCTAATTAAATATTATTAATTAACTACTGTTGCTTGTCTAATTAATTACTATATTATTCGGTAAATTACCTAGAAATAATATTATAATATTATTATTTGACCTAATTTACTTATCGTATTCGTATTGGATTGAACTGGGCGTAAGAAAGATATTAGATTTGGCCCAGGCAAGATTAGGGGTTTACTTTTAATTTGTAATTGAACTAATTAAATATTATTAATTAACTACTGCTGCTTGTCTAATTAATTACTATATTATTTGGTAAATTACCTAGAAGCAATATTATAATATTATTATTTGACCTAATTTACTTATCGTATTCGTATTGGATTGGACTAGGCGCAAGAAAGATATTGGATTTGGCCCAAGCAAGATTAGGGGTTTACTTTTAATTAGTAATTGACCTAATTAAATATTATTAATTAACTACTGCTGCTTGTCTAATTAATTACTATATTATTCGGTAAATTACCTAGAAATAATATTATAATATTATTATTTGACCTAATTTACTTATCGTATTCGTATTGGATTGGACTGGGAGTAATAAAGATATTAGATTTGGCCCAGGCAAGATTAGGGGTTTACTTTTAATTAGTAATTGAACTAATTAAATATTATTAATTAATTACTGCTGCTTGTCTAATTAATTACTATATTATTCGGTAAATTACCTAGAAATAATATTATAATATTATTATTTGACCTAATTTACTTATCGTATTCGTATTGGATTGGACTGGGCGCGAGAAAGATATTGGATTTAGCCCAAGCAAGATTAGTGGTTTACTTTTAATTAGTAATTGAACTAATTAAATATTATTAATTAACTACTGCTGTTTGTCTAATTAATTACTATGTTATTCGGTAAATTACCTAGAAACAATATTATAATATTATTATTTGACCTAATTTACTTATCGTATTCGTATTGGATTGGATTGGGCCCAAGAAAGATATTGGATTGGGTCTGAGCAAGATTAAGGATTTAGTTTTGGATTGGGCCCAAGGATTAGAGTTAATTATTGTTATTCAAAAAAATAACACTTAAATAAACTATCCGAAGATCAAATATACAACAAATAAAATAATACGATACAAATTAAATAAATTAACAATAGATATTATGAACAATTCAATATTTGCTCATTATAACATAAATCAAATTATGATTTCAAATAATAAAAGTATTTTCAATCATTTGAATAACCAGCTATTATAATATTAATTGAAACAATCTAATTTGATCTAAATTAATTATATTATTAATATTCTAATTCGTTATTTGATATTTTAACTAATATTAATATTTAATGAACCTAAAAATTATAATTTAATATTATTATTTACCTAATCTTACTATTTTTAGTATTATTGTTTAATTCAAAATATATAAATTAACAACAAATATTACGATATTAATATTTTTTAGTATTATTGTTTCCTATTTATGCTACTTTTTATATAATAATTTTCATAATATTAATAGATTATATTATCTTATTAGAACTTAATTTTAATTTATATTTTTAATGAACCTACAAGTTATAATTTAATATTAATATTTACTTAATCTTTATATTTTTAATACTATTGTCTAACATTATAAATATCATAATATAATTTAATTTCTCTAAAATAACGTTCATTAATTTAATTAATTTCGGTAAGGTAATAACATTAATTAATCTCCTTAACGTAATGTTAATTAATTTTAATATCATAATATAATTTAATTTCAATATTAAGGTGACGTTAATTAATATTATTTTTCATGATTATTTTAGTAAATAATAATAATATATTTAAATTATTTAATAAATTATATTATCTTATCAGAACTTAATTTTAATTTATATTTTTAGTGAACCAATGAGTTTTAATTTAATATTAATATTTAATTAATTCTCATATTTTTAATATTATTGTCTAACATTCTAAATATCATAATATAATTTGATTTCCTTAAGATAAGTTAATGTATTATAACTTAATTTTAATTTATATATTTAATGAACCTACAAGTTATAATTTAATATTAATATTTACTTAATTTTCATATTTTTAATATTATTGTCTAACATTATAAATATCATAATATAATTAATTTCCATAAGGTAAGTTAATCAATTTATTTTTAAAAATTATACATTTATGTATTTATAATTCCAAATATTTTACTTTAATATTGTTCATATTCAAAATTAATTTTTTAATTGTTTAATCATTACTTCAAAAGCAAATCATATTAAATATTATTTTTCATGTTTTTATATTTTTAGATATGATAATTATTTCACTCAATGATAATAATATATATGATTTATTAAAGTAAATTTATTTAATAAATTATATTTTCTTACAATCAGCTAATTTCAATTCACAGTTACCGAAATTTAATTAATTTTGGTAACCTGATAACATTAATTAATCTCATCAACGTAATGTTAATTAATTTTAATATCATAATATAATTAATTTATTTTAAAAATTTATAATATAATTTAATTTCATTAAGGTCACGTTAATTAATATTTTTCATGATTGTTTTAATAAATGATAATAATATATACAAATTATTTAATAAATTATATTATCTTATTGGAACTTAATTTTAATTTATATTTTTAATGAAGCCATAAGTTTTAATTTAATATTAATATTTACTTAATTTTCATATTTTTAATATTATTGCCAACATTATAAATATCATAATATAATTTAATTTCCTTAAGGTAAGTTAATCAATTTATTTTTAAAAATTACACATTTATGTATTTATAATTCCAAATATCTTACTTTAATATTTTCCATATTTAAAATTAATTTCTTAATTGTTTAATCATTACTTCAAAAGCAAATCATATTAAATATTATTTTTCATATTTTTATATTTCTAAATTAAAAATTAAGCACTCGCTCTTCTATTATTTTTAATAATTATTTCACTCAATGATAGTAATATATATAATTTATTAAATAAATTTATTTAATAAATTATATTTTCTTACAAAGAGCTAATTTCAATTCACATTTTTAAATTTAAAAAAAATAAGCATTCACTCTTTTATAATTTCAAAAAATTATATTTCAATCAATATATTTTTGCTTTTTGTAATATTGATTTTTAATACTTAATTTTATTATTTTTAATACCTACTTTAAATATTTAAATTTATAAATAATTTTAAGCTTAATTTAATAAAACATTCACTCCGTTCAATAAAATTACATTTCTCTTTTAAAACTATGTTCATAATTATTTTAACCAATATTTTGCCTTTCACTCATACTTAATTAAATTTATTTTTATAGTTAGTTTAATAAATGATAATAAAAGATATAAATTGACAAAAAAGTCAAATCTTTATTTAGTCTAATTAATTTTTTTTAAATTTAAATCTTTATTTAGTCTCCTAAAGTTATATGACATATCCTAAAGTTTCCTTGAATTCGAAACTTTTCAAAAAAAATAGTTATTTATCACTTTTTAAGTTTTTCAAAATTCAAACTATATTAAAAAAATTAAAAAAGTAAGGTATATGTGGTAATTCTAAAAAATCCCAATTAAAGTAATATTTTAATTTAAATTTATTTCAAATTTTTCTCTCCAAAAATATTTCCCATTCACTAAATTTTTCTTCTAAAATCTATTTTTTTTTCTTCAACATACCAATTTTTATAAAATAAATTTAAAAAACAGAAAAATAAAAAAAATTAAAAAAATAGCGAATAAAAAAAATTCAAAAAAAAATAGCAAATTAAAAAAAATTGATAGTAAAAAAAATAGCAATATATATAAAAAAAACATTACACAGTAAAAAAAAAATTTGACAGCAACATTGCAACAATATTACAATCCACAACCAACAATTCATAAAAAATTCCCAATCAACAGCATATATATGAAATAAACTAATTAATGAGTAACTAAAATAAAAAAATAAAAACAAACAATAATAAATACATGCATGCATGGATGAATCATCAAACCCCAACCACAAAAACCAAAAAAAAAAAAAATTATTTACATTAATTCAATAATAAACATGAAAAATACAGAAAATAAAAAAAAAATTCAAACTAAAAAAAAAAAAAAAAAAAACCCAAACCTAGTGTAGTGGTGGTCAACCTCCAAAAAAACTCTAATACACAAAAAAAAAATTAGTGTGCAAGAGAGAGAGAGAAAGATAGAGAGAGAGAGAGAGAGAGAGAGAGAGCTAGAGAAGGAGAACATTACCGGCCGGCCGGCGACGGCGGCAACGGTGGTTTCGGCGACGGCAGCGGGGAGGAAAGAGAGGCAGAGGGGAGAGAGAAGAGAGCACAGGGGAGGGAGAGGAAAAAGAGAGGGGCGTTCTGCCCGATATAATCATGACATTAGCGACCGCTTGTAGCGGTCGCTAATGCGGTCACTATAAGAGTATTAGTGACTGTTAAAAGCGGTTACCCGAATTTTCTTGTCGCCGATACCTTGCCGCACTGTATTGGCGACGGCAGTTATAGCGACCGCCCAAAGCAGTCGCTAATACTCTTATAGCGACCGCCTGAAACGGTCACCCGAGTTTTCCACTCGTTAATTGGCCAATCTCTAGTAGTGGTGGGCATGAACCCAGGCTCTCAGCTTCTGTGTGGACACCCAAGTTTTACCTTTTACTTTAAAGTTAATGTATTTAATGCTTTTAGTTAAATAGTGCTTTACTAATTAACATCTCTTAATCGTAGAATAGTTAAAGCACCAGAAATCAACAAAAGACAAACATTTGGCAAAATGATGATTGTACCCTTAGAACTCAGGAGAAGTCAAGCTGAAAGCTCAGATCAGGGCAGAATGTCAGTAGACTATATAGACGTGTCCAAGATACCAAATTGACAACTCTAGCATCAACAAAAGAGCCAAAGTCTGAAGTCAAAGGTCAATTCGATCCAAAAATAAAAAATGATCTCTACCAATGTACTAAAAGGACGGTATCGATCGGATACCCAGATCTAATCAAAAACATACAAGAAGACACACAACATCTTAGAACATGCCAGAGGACATAGAACATAGCTTAAAGTAGTCAAAATAACACTCCAGAGGTTATCCGAGCCTTCCAACTCAAAATGGTTCCTATCAACGAAAAGGAAACTATCAGCACACTAAACACAATTTGAGAATTCATATGAAGTCAGAAGGCCTTCAAATTACACAAGGATATCAAGAATTCATTTCCTAAGGTAATGGTAAAGCTAGGTTTGGTCAAGTCAAACCTTAGGAGGTCCCTCTAGAGCCCTGACTAAAAAATTTATTAATATTTTATAAATCCATAGAAGTGTCTGAGAGTCGATGGAATTTTTGGATTCCTCATACCCAAAAATGGTAGGAAGAATCATCCTGGTGGTACCTCCAATGGGCAAGCAAAAGAATTGGGTGACCTATCATCTGTTTCAACCCATTTTGGGGCAATAGTTTTCAAACAGACCTAACTTGATTCTAGAGAATTCAAATTGAATCAAATTTTGACCTAATTGGTTTAATTCTATCCAAAAAGTGCCTATGAGGTCTCTGAAGTTCTTGAAAACCACCTAAGAACTTCCTAAAACGACATGAACCTATTAGGGCAGAACCCAAACCTAGCCGAACATGGCCTGAGCTGAGGGCTACAGTCTAAAGTAGTCTTTTTCCCAATACCTAGCCACTAAAAGGGTTTGTCACACTCCTTGGGAAGACTTCTTGCATGCCTACCTGAGTATGCAAAACCTTTTATTTGACCTGTTTTGCAATTATACTTACCCGTGACTCTGAGCAAACATGTTTGCCTATCTCTACGGGTAGAGAAGATTAAAAAAAAAGATGACTTTTTTGCAAAAGGTTTTTCCTGTTAAGTCGAGCAAATATGTTTGCTTGAGGACACGAGCAGTTCTTTTTGCCCGTTTAGCTGAGCAAAAGCTTTGTTCGGGTCAGAAAACTTATAAATAAAGCCTCCCTCTCATTTTAATTTATTCAATACTTAGTGCATTCAAAGCTCTCAGGGTGTTGCGAAATCCAAAGTTTCTCTCTATAAAAAAATCACATCGATAAAATTTCCTCTCTCTAGAAATTTTTATTTTATTTTTCAATTCATTGTATTTACATAATTAGAATAAAATATTTTTAATTTTATATATGAAATTTTTTTTGTTAATGAAAGATATCCTAATCATATTTCAAGTTTGGGTTGGACCCGATGTATGATATTGATTGGATTTACCTGAGACGATTTTGTAAAATTACAAATATCATACATAGAACATGCATTATATACTAACATCATACCATACTATAATCACATGATACCATGATGCATCACTATGCCATGCCATGTTATACCATGTAATAACCTGAATTTTTTTTCCTTAATTAAATTATTTAAGTGTGGTAGTGATATTTATTATAGTAAAAATCTAGAAAATTGAGCATTTGAAAATTTTTGGAATGATAAAAATTAGTTGGAAAATTTTTCGGATTAAATTTCACCCTATGTGGGAGTTTAATGTAGAATTTCTAAAATTTTTATCCAAACACTTCTTAGCCCAATTACTTATTTGGTTCAAACCAAGACCATTAACCCATGGGTCAACCATTTTCTTTGACTCACCTCAACTCATTTCAACTCACTTTATCACTCAATGAATTGACTCATGAATAGTTACTATAAATTATTTCCCGACAACTTCATTTCCATCTTCCATACACTCTCACCATCTTTCAAAATTATTTGACTAATTGGACAAAGAGAAGACCCACATTGATGACCTTAAAGCATCTTTTTCAAATTATTTAGCAAACAAGATTTAAAGCATTTTGTTTGAAAGCTAGCATGATTTAAAGCATTTGGTTAAATTGTCAAAAAGCTAGCATGATTGTTTAAATTTGTCAAAAAGCTAGCATGATTCCCGGATCATGCCACCTCCATACATCTTCCCCAATGCTTTTCTTAAATGATATGGTTAGATAGTCAAAAAGTAAGCATGATTCTTGGATCATGCTACCAATTGTATAGGCATGATCTTACCTTAGTTGATTTTTCTCCACTAATAATTTTCTCTACACTCCCTATAAATTGTGTGTCTTCAAAGAGAAGAAAACAAGAGAGAAATAAAAATAAATTATTCATTAGTGAGGCTGAAGATTTGGTGTTGCTTGGAGGAAGAAGAAAGGCTTGGAATTTTCCAATTTGGGTGGTGTTCAAAGCTAACTCATTTTTCCTTCTCAGACTTGGTCATTAATATCTTCATTGAGGTAGGATGATGAATCTCCTAAAATATATTTGATGCATTTTCTGGTTTGAAGTATGAAACTTGATTGTGATAAAAATAAATACCCGTATATTGGGGGTAGGGAAGCCAAAATTTTGACTGAAATAACTTAGTATGCTGACAGCTCTCTATTTGTAACTTCTTATGTGCTTCTAACCCCTAAAACGGTGGAATTAGGCTTTGGCTAAAACATAAAAGTTGTAGCCCTTTCAGTTTTCTTTTCAACCCAAAAAGAATTGCATCAATCCGATTTGTGAGTCAAAAGTTATGCCCAAAATACTGAGCACGTGTAAAACTGTATTTTCTGAACAAACTGAATTCAAAGCTGTTTTTGTACCTTTAGACCTTAGAATTTTAAAAAGTGTAAAACATGAAAGTTGTAGGTCTTGAAGTCTAGTTTCTACAGATATAAAGTTTATAGATATTGGAGTCTTGCTCTATTTTATATGAATTTTCTTTCAAGCTTCTATTCTGCTTAGCTTTAATTGATGCTTGTTTGGATTTGTTTAGAATATTATGTTTAAAGATTTATTTAAATTTCTAATTTCCTTCTACTAGTTATTGTCATGTTAATAATTTCTATTGATATGAAATTATTTTAAACTAGATATTATGTATTATTTGACACTCTAATATTGATGATAATTGACTTAGATAATCAGTTTCATCATGGATAGTTGGATGACTTATTCAAACTAAAATGCTAGTATTTGATAAAATGCCCAAAAGAAACAACGGACTCGTTCTTTTCTCAGTTGGTCTTTCTTAAATGAATTTGATTTATTTTTGGCATTGTTTTGTCAACCTAGCAAGTTATATAATTATATTTTTATGATTAAGTGAATTAAATGAAACTCATTTAATACCTTCCTAAACATTGGGATAATTCTGTGGACATTTGTGGATATCTTGAAGCCAAAAAAAACCTATGATAAGGGTTTGGTTATAAATAAGATGATGATTGGAAATTTATTTAAATTATTTTTGAATAAAATAAAACTTATCAATTTTGCTAAAAATTAAATATAAGTCCAAGAGCTATTTATTATCTTCATATTTCATAAAATAATAAAATAAAAGGTAAAAGGAGCAAAAACTGAGATTTGCAGCCAATGAGGTTCGAACTTGCGACTTTAAATCGCAATTAGGGTCGCCCACCCACTAAGCTACCAACCTCGGCCTAATTAATATACCATTAGAAATAATTTTATTCTTATCAAATTTGGTACGGTAAGCTTGTCAAAACAATTAACTAAAATACTAGTTTGTATTCTAAATTTTTTTACTTGCTAATTGTTAATTTACATATAGCGCCTACCTTTGTGATAATGATATTGATGACTATGTTAAATCTTTGATTTATTGAGAATTACTATTAAAGTATGGATATAGATAAAGTGCTTAAAAATATATTGCATGTGACTAAATAATCTCACTTTTGATTCATCGCCCGGGAACATTGCCGGTTGTTATTAAAAATGTCTGATTTCCATACAAGGTACCCTTGGAATGTAAAAGGGTGAGAAGAAATTAAGGCACTTCGTGCTAAAGCTGTTTTTGGCAATGGGGTGATGGGTGGGTAGAAATGGCCTTTTAGATGAAGATGGGAACATGCATTTTATTTGGGAGATGCTCCCTTCTGACCTGGCCAGTCAGGTAGCCGGTCGCGACGGCTAGGTTTTTGGTAGGTGACACCGTCGGTATGCATTGGATGCTAAGCCCGTAAAGTCACTGGTTCCCAAGGCTGAGGGTAGAGGAGGATAGGAGTATGATTATCTTAGGAGGATTTAGATTAAACTCCTTTACAAAATTTTATTGTGACTAGCAACCTCTCTTGTTATGTATGAATGACGTGTTGGAATTATTTAATTATATTTAATTCCTCTCGATTAATATTTTATAAATATATATATATATATATATGTATGAAACCTGTATCGCTACGGGGTTTGATCCCGAGACCTTGAAGATCTAAATCTGAGATCCCTACCACTGCGACACAGACTTCATTGTGGTATACACATCAGTATTTAAACTATTTTACATGTAAGTAAAATAGTAGTTACGGTGACGGTTTCATCGAACCGTTGTAAGTATAATTTACATTATTCAGTTGAGATCTATTGAATTAATTGTTGCATAAATAGTATGCCACCTAAACACATTCACTTAATACAGTGTAGTATTACAACCACTGCATATAGGCACCTAGGAGATTCTGATTACTGGGCTTTAGTAGCTCACCCCTTGTGGGAATATTTTTTTCAGGATATTAAGCACAGGAATACAGAAGATGAGCTGGAAAGAGATTAATTTCTCTTAAATATTCCATCAGAAGAGTTATCTATTTTTTTCTTCTTTCCTGCACAGAGCTGGAGGACTTTATTTTTGGTCTGTAATAATTGTTGGATGATTGTAATTATTAAGCATAGACCTAATTTGCTTTTATGTAATGTTAATCACGTGGTTGGGACACTTAGATGGCTCTGTAATATTTTTTTCTCTATCTTTATTTTGTGCCCTGTAGTTGAAATCCCATCAAATGGTTCAGTCCAATGACTTATAAATATTGTTTGGGATAATCATAGGATTTTGACTATCTTAAATTTTTCTTACGGGTCAACCCCAATTAGGAGGAAAACTCTGGGGTGTGACAGCGTGTTATTATCTTACCTAACAAATAAATTCCAAGTCACCCCTGGGCATTCGGTTATGAAAATCCGGGACGTGACAGCTTGGTATCAGAGCCATAGGTTTACGATTTACCTAAGGGTAGTGGGGATTGGGTATTTTTATACTTATTGCGTGTATTTATGTGTAAGTACCAACTAACCAGTCAATCTAATATAGAATGGAAAACACCGGAAGAGGCCGTGGACGACCCCGAAACAACAGTCGAAATGGGGCACAATCGCAACCAACAAATACACAATCGGCAACCACCACCAACGTTACCAACGAGATGGCCCAAGCTATCCGGGACATGGCGACAGTTATGGCCCAATTCATACAGATGAATCCACGAGCACCGGCGGCAATGCCGGCAGCGGCTGTAGCGGGAGTCGCACCAGTAATACCACCAGTAAGAAGACATGATGATGACCTGAGAAACTTCTTACGGTATGACCCACCATCATTCCATGGTGAACCCGAACCAGTAGCAGCTGAGAATTGGTTCAAAGATGTCTCTCGTATTTTAGAGACTATGGGAATAACCTATCATACTACTAAGATAACCCTGGCAACGTTCCGGCTACGGGGTGATGCATATGAATGGTGGACTTTCGTTAAGGGAGGTCACGACCCTGCAACCATGACCTGGGAAAGATTTGAAGAATTGTTCATGGATCATTTCTTTCCACAAACTTTCAAGGATGCTAAGACACGGGAGTTTTTATCCTTGAAGTAGCGTGGCATGACTGTTATGCAGTACGAAGCAATGTTCGCTAGTCTGTCCAAGTATGCCCAAATTTTGAATTTAACTGACAAGGCAAAGGCCGATCAGTTTACATGGGGCTTGCGGACTGACATTCGAGGGAGAATCATTGGTATGATGCACATTTCTTATGCTGCAGCTGTGAGGGCAGCCATTGCTGTGGAAATGGAAATGCAAGACACAGCCAAGCTCAAAGGATCAACGTTCAAGGGTTCAATCATGAGGCAAAATAAAAATGCTGGACAAAAACGAGGTAGATTCTTTGAAAACAACAAACAGTATGGTGGCCAACCGCAAAAGAAAAATGGAGGAGGGAGTCAACCTCGACATCAGCAAAAGGATCCAAATGCCTGTTACCAGTGTGGGCAACTTGGGCATTTTAAAAGGGATTGTCCTCAGAGGGCAATGACATACCCCAAGCAAAATCAACAGAATTCACAGAATCCAGGACCAGCACGAATCACCTACCCACCTCCACAACAACGTTTCCAACAAAGACCACCTTTTCAGAATCCTAACATGAACCAGCAAGGAGGACAACAGAAGAACAATGGCGGAGGACGAGGTCGTGGTGGAGGAGGACCAGGGCCAAGAAGGGATAATAATGTTCCGCAGGGACGCGTATTTGCACTTAACCATTTGGAAGCACCAGAACCCATTACAGCGGTACCAGAAAACACAGTTATTCAGGTTACCTCATTACTCTTTAGTACTTGGGTGGTAATCCTAGTTGATATTGGTGCTTCGCATTCCTTTATATCATCCAAATGTGCATGTTCATTGAAGTTAATACCAGAGGAATTAAATGGAACCTTAACCATTGATTCCCTTCTGGGAAATAACACTGTGGCAAATAAGATCACTAGATCTTGTGCGATCCAATTCGGGGAGATCATAGTAGAATGTGATCTTATCTGGTTGGATATGAACACCTACGATGTCATTCTAGGAATGGACTGGTTGTCTTTACACCAAGCAATTATTGATTGTCATCTGAAGCGTGTCTCGGCTATTCTTCCATCGGGAGCTCGATTCTGTATCCAAGGAGATTCCCGAGAAGATCCAATCATATCCCCAGTACATTCTCGAGGTTGCAGGCAATTAAATAGCTTGCTAGCCAATCTGACTTTGAATGAGGAGCTTCCACAGACTGCTCTCCCTTGAGTAGTTTGTGAGTTTCCAGATGTTTTTCCCAAGGAGCTTCCAAGTTTGCCACCTCGGCGAGAAATAGATTTTCGTATAGATATACAGCCAGGGGTTGCGCCAATTTCAGTAGCCCCTTAATGAATGGCACCAGTAGAACTTCAAGAATTAAAAGTACAACTTGAAGAATTGCTCCAGCTAGGATTCATTCGACCCAGTGTTTCCCCCTGGGAAGCGTCAGCTGTTTTTGCAAAGAAGAAAGATGGAAGTTTACGGCTATGTATTGATTACAGAAAGCTGAACAGAGTCACTATCAAGAATAAATACCCCTTGCCACGAATAGATGATTTATTTGATCAATTGAGGGGTTCACTGTTCTTCTCTAAGATCGATCTTCGATCAGGATACCATCAATTACGTATCCGAGAGGAAGATATTCCAAAGACAGCTTTCCGTACGAGATATGGGCACTACGAGTTCGTGGTTATGCCTTTTGGACTCACCAATGCGCCAGCAGCATTTATGGATCTGATGAATCGTGTTTTCCGTCCATACCTGGATAAGTTTGTTGTAGTCTTTATTGATGACATACTTATTTATTCAAATGATGAACGGGAGCATGAACAGCACCTTCGTATTGTCTTACAAACTTTATTAGATCACCAACTGTATGCCAAGGCTAGCAAATGCGAGTTTTGGCTAACAAAAATACCATTCTTGGGACATATAGTCTCAACAGATGGTGTTGCAGTAGACCCAACGAAAGTAGAAGCCGTAATGAGTTGGAAGCAACCGAAGACAGTCTTCGAGATAAGAAGTTTCCTTGGTTTGGCAGGGTACTACCGACGGTTCATTAAGGACTTTTCTCGAATTGCTGCACCCATGACGCGATTAATCCGCAAAGATGTCAAGTTTGTTTGGGATGAGAAATGTGAAAGAGCTTTTCAAGAGTTGAAGGCTCGATTGACTCAAGCCCCAGTTCTAATCATACCAGAACGAGGGGTAGGGTATACAGTATACTGTGATGCCTCAAGAGAAGGATTGGGTTGTGTACTAATGCAATTAGACCATGTAGTCGCTTATGGTTCTCGACAATTGAGAAACCATGAGAAGAACTATCCAACCCACGATCTAGAATTGGCCGCAATTGTTTTTGCATTGAAACTTTGGAGACATTATTTGTACGGTGAAAAGTTTGAAGTCTTTTCAGATCACAAGAGTCTGAAATATCTGTTCACCCAACGAGACCTGAACCTGCGACAACGACGCTGGATGGAATATCTGGAGGATTTCAATTTCACCCTTCAGTATCATCCAGGAAAGGCGAATGTTGTAGCAGATGCACTCAGTAGGAAATCACATTCAACATTGGCGAATTTGGCAGTATGGGAATGGAAGATGCGAGAATCAGTGAATGAATTTGAGATCAGATTTGATCAGGGAAATGCTACAGTGACAAGTTGTTCTCTGATGGCAATTCCCTCGATAATTACTAAGGTGATCGATGCGCAACAACATGATGAAGAATGCATGAAGATGGTAGCTCAAATATTGTCTGGAGAGATTATAGAAGGATAGACACTTCGCTCTGATCAAGGACTACAGCATTGTGGAAGGTTGTATGTCCCGAATTCTGATGGCCTTCGAAAGGAGATATTGCATGAGTTCCATAATTCAAGATTTGCCATTCACCCTGGAAGTACGAAGATGTACCGTGATTTAGCACGACAGTATTGGTGGAAGGGAATGAAGAAGGATGTTGCTCGATTCGTAGCTAAATGTCTTGCTTGTCAGCAGATCAAAGCAGAACACCAGAAACCAGCTGGATTACTCAAACCTTTACCTGTGTCTAAATGGAAGTGGGAGCACATTGCGATGGATTTCGTCGTGGGCTTACCTAAGACGTTGAAGAAAAATAACTCTATATGGGTTATTATTGATCGATTAACAAAGTCAGCGCACTTTTTACCAGTGAACACTACCGACACACTCCAAAAGCGCAGCCAGCTATATATTCGCGAGATCATTCGGCTTCACGGAACACCAGTCTCCATAGTATCTTACTGAGATCCATTATTCACAGCTCAATTTTGGAAGAGTCTGCAGGAGGCTTTAGGCACTAAATTGACCTTTAGCACGGCATTTCACCCTCAGACGGATGGACAGTCAGAACGGTTAATTCAGACATTGGAAGATATGCTTCGCGCTTGCATACTAGACTTTAAAGGAAATTGGGAAGAACACTTGCCATTGATAGAGTTTGTGTATAACAATAGCTATCAAGCAAGTATTGGAATGGCACCTTATGAGGCATTATATGGGAGGCCATGTCGCTCTCCTCTGTGTTGGACCGAGGTAGGAGAATCGGTGATGATAGGACCCGACCTGATCAAGCAAACGTCAGAAAAGATTGCTATCATTCGTCAACGTCTACTTACTGCCCAGAGTCGTCAGAAAAGCTACGCTGACCGACGAAGACGACCTTTGGAGTTCGAGGTTGGAGATCATGTCTTTCTTCGAGTTTCCCCACGTCAAGGAGTCGTACGATTTGGGAAAAAGGGGAAGTTAGCTCCTCGATATATTGGACCATTCGAAATCCTTGCAAAGGTTGGGCAGGTTGCATATCAGCTAGCTCTACCACCTCAACTATCACGTGTTCATGATGTATTTCATGTATCCATGCTTCGAAAGTATGAACCTGACCCAAGTCACGTGATTGATTGGACTGAACTCGATATTCAGCAAGATGTTACATTTGAACAACAGCCGGTTAAGATCGAGGATCGGCGTGAACAAGTACTACGAGGCAAAACCATTCCATTGGTTCGAGTGTTGTGGAGGCACCGTGGTGTGGAGGAATCCACCTGGGAGCGTGAGTCTGTTATGCGTGAACGATATCCTCATTTGTTTAACACTTGAGTCATGCTTTATGTAAATTTCGGGACGAAATTTATTTAAGGGGGGTGGATTGTAATAACCTGAATTTTTTTTTCCTTAATTAAATTATTTAAGTGTGGTAGTGATATTTATTATAGTAAAAATCTAGAAAATTGAGCATTTGAAAATTTTTGGAATGATAAAAATTAGTTGGAAAATTTTTCGGATTAAATTTCACCCTATGTGGGAGTTTAATGTAGAATTTCTAAAATTTTTATCCAAACACTTCTTAGCCCAATTACTTATTTGGTTCAAACCAAGACCATTAACCCATGGGTCAACCCTTTTCTTTGACTCACCTCAACTCATTTCAACTCACTTTATCACTCAATGAATTGACTCATGAATAGTTGCTATAAATTATTTCCCGACAACTTCATTTCCATCTTCCATACACTCTCACCATCATTCAACATTATTTGACTAATTGGACAAAGAGAAGACCCACATTGATGACCTTAAAGCATCTTTTTCAAATTATTTAGCAAACAAGATTTAAAGCATTTTGTTTGAAAGCTAGCATGATTTAAAGCATTTGGTTAAATTGTCAAAAAGCTAGCATGATTGTTTAAATTTGTCAAAAAGCTAGCATGATTCCCGGATCATGCCACCTCCATACATCTTCCCCAATGCTTTTCTTAAATGATATGGTTAGATAGTCAAAAAGTAAGCATGATTCTTGGATCATGCTACCAATTGTATAGGCATGATCTTACCTTAGTTGATTTTTCTCCACTAATAATTTTCTCTACACTCCCTATAAATTGTGTGTCTTCAAAGAGAAGAAAACAAGAGAGAAATAAAAATAAATTATTCATTAGTGAGGCTGAAGATTTGGTGTTGCTTGGAGGAAGAAGAAAGGCTTGGAATTTTCCAATTTGGGTGGTGTTCAAAGCTAACTCATTTTTCCTTCTCAGACTTGGTCATTAATATCTTCATTGAGGTAGGATGATGAATCTCCTAAAATATATTTGATGCATTTTCTGGTTTGAAGTATGAAACTTGATTGTGATAAAAATAAATACCCGTATATTGGGGGTAGGGAAGCCAAAATTTTGACTGAAATAACTTAGTATGCTGACAGCTCTCTATTTGTAACTTCTTATGTGCTTCTAACCCCTAAAACGGTGGAATTAGGCTTTGGCTAAAACATAAAAGTTGTAGCCCTTTCAGTTTTCTTTTCAACCCAAAAAGAATTGCATCAATCCGATTTGTGAGTCAAAAGTTATGCCCAAAATACTGAGCACGTGTAAAACTGTATTTTCTGAACAAACTGAATTCAAAGCTGTTTTTGTACCTTTAGACCTTAGAATTTTAAAAAGTGTAAAACATGAAAGTTGTAGGTCTTGAAGTCTAGTTTCTACAGATATAAAGTTTATAGATATTGGAGTCTTGCTCTATTTTATATGAATTTTCTTTCAAGCTTCTATTCTGCTTAGCTTTAATTGATGCTTGTTTGGATTTGTTTAGAATATTATGTTTAAAGATTTATTTAAATTTCTAATTTCCTTCTACTAGTTATTGTCATGTTAATAATTTCTATTGATATGAAATTATTTTAAACTAGATATTATGTATTATTTGACACTCTAATATTGATGATAATTGACTTAGATAATCAGTTTCATCATGGATAGTTGGATGACTTATTCAAACTAAAATGCTAGTATTTGATAAAATGCCCAAAAGAAACAACGGACTCGTTCTTTTCTCAGTTGGTCTTTCTTAAATGAATTTGATTTATTTTTGGCATTGTTTTGTCAACCTAGCAAGTTATATAATTATATTTTTATGATTAAGTGAATTAAATGAAACTCATTTAATACCTTCCTAAACATTGGGATAATTCTGTGGACATTTGTGGATATCTTGAAGCCAAAAAAAACCTATGATAAGGGTTTGGTTATAAATAAGATGATGATTGGAAATTTATTTAAATTATTTTTGAATAAAATAAAACTTATCAATTTTGCTAAAAATTAAATATAAGTCCAAGAGCTATTTATTATCTTCATATTTCATAAAATAATAAAATAAAAGGTAAAAGGAGCAAAAACTGAGATTTGCAGCCAATGAGGTTCGAACTTGCGACTTTAAATCGCAATTAGGGTCGCCCACCCACTAAGCTACCAACCTCGGCCTAATTAATATACCATTAGAAATAATTTTATTCTTATCAAATTTGGTACGGTAAGCTTGTCAAAACAATTAACTAAAATACTAGTTTGTATTCTAAATTTTTTTACTTGCTAATTGTTAATTTACATATAGCGCCTACCTTTGTGATAATGATATTGATGACTATGTTAAATCTTTGATTTATTGAGAATTACTATTAAAGTATGGATATAGATAAAGTGCTTAAAAATATATTGCATGTGACTAAATAATCTCACTTTTGATTCATTGCCCGGGAACATTGCCATGTCAAACATCATATTTTACACACCATGTCATCCCTATCATGTTATGTCATATTCATATGCTACCATGACATATCATACCATGATATCATGGTGCGTTATGATATTATCATGTTATATCATGTCATTATCATGCTACACCAAGTTATCATGATATGCTATGCTAAAATGTTCTATCATCATCACATATCATGGTATAACATGTTAGGACATCATTTACCATGTTAGTACATGCTATAACATGCATGCACATGCCTTGACATGATAGAACACATCTACAAATGCAAACACACACTCACTGGAGTTGAGTATGCCATAACATAAGTGGAGACTTCAGCCCTTTTTTTTTTTTTAGCTTTTGAGCCTTTTCCTTATTTCTTTGAGGGTTACATACTTCATGCTCTATCTTTTGTTCATCTTACTAGTCTTTGAATAGCGTCATCACACTCATTTGTTTTGGTCTTAATGCACACAAGGCACTACGATAACTTGCGTGAGTATATCAATGCATCTTATGAGTAACCCTAGGGAGTGATGTTATGCTATCTTTCATATTTTTGGAGCCTCAATCATTTCCTTTGATTAAATTACCTTTGGAGCCAATTTAAAGCCTGTGAAAAAAAAAAAAAAAAGAAAGAGAGAGATTTTCTTTGGATTTGTAGCCGCATCTATGACACTTTAATCCCATTTATATATTTAAGCCAACCCTTGCATGTCATGGATGTTAAGTGCATTACTGTTAATATACTTGGGTGTTGTAAGGATGATGATTGAAATTAGAAAGAAGGGTACTAGAAATGAAGAGAAATTTATTATATAAAAAAACACAAGAAAAAAAAAAGAATAAAAAAAGAGAAAAAAGAAAAAAGAAAATAAGTATGGGACATATAGTATTTCTTAAACATCATTTGCTTGTAGTCCCATGAAAAAAAAAAATAGAATAATTACAATTCAATAAAACTTCATGGTTGGCATTCAAGGTGTATGGAAGGAGGAGTTGGAATGAATGGAATTTTTATTGCACTTTCATGATATCCGTAGACATACACTTTGAAATTCCCTATCCGTTGTTGTCTAGCAAATTCCCAAAGGCTAAGTTATAACCTAGTAAAGACCTAATGGACATTTGGGGAATGATACTCATGGATGCATTGATCTATTTCATGTGGGTTATAGTAGTGTTTTCATTAAATAATGCATTGAGATATCCATTCATGGAGCTATGCCACTCGTTACGTTTTAATTCTTTCATTCACACCTTGATTGGGTTCATTGCATTTCTTTGTCTTTGCATTCTTGCAAGAACCATGAGAGAAAACCCTTCTTGAGTGAATTCATTTGTGAGTGGACAACTTGTGAGATTTGAAGTCGAGGCCGCATCATTAGGTATGCTTGATAATTAAATTAAATAAATAATAAGAATTGGCATACTTGAGTTCTAGTGGCTGATTTGAACTTGTTCAACATACACTGGGATGATATATGCAATTCTTGGATTGT
The DNA here is from genome assembly GCA_019916065.1 of Vitellaria paradoxa. Lineage (NCBI taxonomy): Eukaryota > Viridiplantae > Streptophyta > Magnoliopsida > Ericales > Sapotaceae > Vitellaria > Vitellaria paradoxa. Next base: position 40,945,988 of record CM034235.1, read on the forward strand.
GTAGCTTCTTTGATATTGAAATTGAACCATGAGTTACTTGATTGGATGATATTAATAATGAGATCAATTTAGATGTTTGTGGGTAGCATCACTGCAAACCCTTATGAGACTTCACTCGTCCACTAGGAAGAACCGAGAGGTTTAAAAGCCGTGCTATATGTGCTAAAGATAGTCATGATTTTCTACGAGAGTCGATTTGCTTTATTTGTTTTCTTTTCATAGTTAAATAATCTCTCATGTTACCCTCATTCTTTATTATCCTATTTTGACTTTTACCTATTTTCCCTTATGCTTATTATGAGCATTGCTGTCACGCCCTGGATTTTCATAACCCGAATGCCCAGGGGTGACTTGGGATTATTTGTTGGGTATAAAAGTGAGATGATAATAACACGCTGTCACACCCAAAAATTTTTCACCAAACTGGGGTTGACCCGCGAAAAAAAAATTTAAGGTATTCAAAATCCCTTGTTTTATCCCAATCAATATTTATATGTCATTAGACTGAATTATTTGATGGGATTCAACTACAAGGCATAAAATAAAGATAGAAAAATATTACAGAGCCATCTAAGCATCCCAACCACGCGATCAACATTACATACCAAATAAAAGTAAACTAGGTCTAAAATTAATAATGACAATCATCCAACAATTATTATTATAGACCACAATAATAAATAAAGTCTTCTAGGACTGCGCAAGAAAAAAAAATAGATAACTCTTCTGATGGAATATTTAAGAGAAATTAATCTCTTTCCAGCTCATTTTCAGTATCCTTCTGCTTAATATCCTGAAAAAAATATTCCCACAAAGGGGTGAGCTACTAGAGCCCAGTAATCAGAATCTCCTAGATGCCTATATGCAGTATTCGTAATACTACACTGTATTAAATGACCCAATACAGTGAATGTGATTAGGTGGCATACTGTTCATGCAACAATTAATTCAATAGATCCCAACTGAATAATGTAAATTATACTTACAACGGTTCGCTGAGACCATTACTGCAACTACTATTTTACTTATGTGTCAAATAGTTTAATGTTGTTATTTGGATCACAATGAAATCGGTGTCGCAGAGGTAGGGATCTCAGATTCAGATCTTTAAGGTCTCGGGATCAAACCCCGTAGTGATACAGGTTTCATATATTATTTTTTTTATAAAATATTCATCATAAGGAATTAAATATAATTAAATAATTCCAACACATCATTCATACATAAGCAAGAGAGGTTGCCAGTCATAGTAAAATTTGGTAAAGGAGTTTAATCTAAATCCTCCTAGGATAATCATACTCCTATCCTCCTCTACCCTCAGCCTGGGGAGCCATTGACTTTACGGGCTTAGCATCCAATGCATTTCGACGGTGTCACCCACTAAAAACTTAGCTGTCACCACCGGCTACCTGATTGGCCAGGTTAGAAGGGAGCATCTCCCAAATATAATGCATATGTTCCCATCTCCATCGAAAATGCCATGTCTACCCACCCATCACCCTATTGCCAAAGATATCTTTAGCACCAAGTGCCTTAATTTTTTTCACCCTTCAACATTCCAAGGGTATCTTGTATAGCAATCAAACATTTTTAGTAACAACCGGCAATGTTCCCGGGTGATGAATTCGAAATGGGATTATTTAGTCACATACAGTATACTTTAAGTATTTTATCTCAATTCAAAATTTAATAATAATTCACAATAAATTAAAGATTAAACATAATCACCAACATTATTATCACAAAGGTAGGTACTACATGTAAATTAACAAGTAGCAAGTAACTAGAAAAATTTAGAATTCGAATTAGTATTTTAGTTAATTCTTTGACAAGTTTGCCGTACTAGCCTTGATAAGAATAAAATTATTTCTAATGGTATATTAATTAAGCTGAGGTTGGCAGCTTAGTGGGCAGGCGACCCTAATTGCGATTTGAAGTTGTGAGTTTGAACCTCATTAGCAGTAATCTCGATTTTTGCCTCTTTTTTCTTTTTATTTTATTATTTTATTGAATATAAAGATAATAAATAGCTCTTTGGACTTATATTTAATTATTGAAAAATTAATAAGTTTTATTTTATTCAAAATAATTTGAATAAATTCCCAATCATCATCTTATTTATAACCAAACCTTTGTCATATGTTTTCAGCTTCAAGATATTCACAAATATCCATAGAATTATTCCAATATTTAGGAAGATATTAAATAAGTTTCATTAAATTCACTTAATCATAAAAATATAGTTATATAACTTGCTAGGTTGACAAAACAATGCCTAAAAGAATCAATTTAAAATAAATCAAATTTATTTAAGGAAGACCAAATGAGGAAAGAATAAGTCCATTGTTTCATTTGGCATTTTTATCGAATACCTGGTTCTACTTAGCCATTTTATTTTGAATAAGTCATCCAACTATCTGTGATGAAACTGATTGTCTAAGTCAGTTATCATAAATATTAGTGTGTCAAATGATACATAATATCCAGTTTAAAATAATTTCATATCAATTGAAAAATAACTAAGTAGCATCAACTTAACAGTCCACTTCAGTATTATATCGAATAGTATAAGTGTTTTACTATATTAGGCCTTGTGAACAAAATTACACATCAATAGAAATTATTAACATGACAATAATTAACAGAAGGTAATTGAAAATTTAAATAAATCTTTAAACATAATATAAAAAAAATCCAAACAAGTATCAATTAAAGGCTAAGCGGAGATAGTAGCTTAACAAATTCATATAAAATAGAGCAGAACTTCAATATCTATAAACTTTATATCTGTAGAAACTAGACTCTAAGACCTACAACTTTCATGTTTTACACTTTTAAAAATTCTAAGGTCTAAATGTGCAAAAACAGCCTTGAATTCAGTTTGTTTAGAAGATACAGTTTTACACGTGCTCAGTATTTTGAGCATAACTTTTGACTCACAGCTCGGAGTGATGCAAATCTTTTTGGATTGGAAAGAAAACTTAAAGGGCTACAACTTTTGTGTTTTAGCCGAAGTCTAATTTCACCGTTTTAGGGGTCAGAAGCACATTAGAAGTTACAAACAAAGAGCTGTCAGCATGCTGAGCTACATCAAAGTTTTGGCTTCCCTAACCCCAATATGCGGGTATTTATTTTTATCACAATCAAGTTTCATACTTCAAACTCAGAAAAGGCATTAAATACATTTTTAGGAGGTTTGTCATCCTACGTCAATGAAGATATTGGTGACTAAGCCTGAGAAGAAAAAAGGAGTTGAGCTTTGAACACCACCCAATTGGAAAGTTCCAAGCCTTTCTTCTTTCTCCAAGCAACACCTAATCTCTAACCACACTAAATAATTATTTATTTTTTTCTTTTTTATTTTTTTTCTCTTTGAAGGCACACCAATTTATAGGAAGTAATGAGAGTGTAGAGAAACTGTCGGTAGAGAAAAATAACCTCCAGTTCCTAGACTTGAAAGCCACTAAAGTAGGATTATGCATTAGGTAGTATAATCCAAATAATCTAGCTTTACGTTTTTGACTATCTAACCACATAATTTAAGAGAGGTATTGGAGGATGGATGAAGATGGGTGACATGATCTGGAAATCATGTTAGCTTTTTGACAAATTAAACAAATTATTTAAAAGATGCTTTAAGGTCATCAATGTAGGGTCTTCTTTTTGACTAATTAATTAAATAATTTGAGAGATGTGAGAGATGTATGGAAGAAAGGATGGCTGGAAAATGAAGTTTGCCGGGAAATGATTTAGAGCTACTATTCATGAGTCAACTCAGTGAGTAATAAAGGGAGTTGAATAGTTGAGGTGAGTCAAAGAAAGGGTTGACCCATGGGTTAATGGCTTAGGTTAAACCAAATAGGTAATTGGGCTAGGAATTGTTTAGATAAAAGTTTAGAAATTCTACATTAAACTCCCACATAGGGTGAAATTAAATCCGAAAATCTTTCTAACTAATTTTATCGTTCCAAAAATTTTCAAATCCTCAAATTTCTAGATTTTTATTATAATAAATATCACCACCACACTTAAGCAAATTAATTAAGAGAAAAAAATTTGAGGTTATTACAATTGCTAGGGAATAACAATGTCTAGGTTGGGGGGTGTGATTAGCACATAATATTGTACATTTATTCACTTTTTTAATGTGTTAATTGCATAAATACATCCCCTTAAAACTTGATTTTATTGTATATTTCTCATATATTTGTGTTTTATGTTGATTACAATTTTCAGGAATTAATTCTAGGCGATTGGAGGCCAAATCAACATAAAAATGTAAATGAAAATCCCATATGAATGAGAGGCAAAAAGAGGAAGAAAAAGAGCTTAAAAAGGAAAAAGAAATGAAGTATGGAGAAGATGGTGTGAACAAGGGTTCAATGTCACGCCACGAAATCCACGACCGGGGACGTGAGAACGAAACCTAAAAATAAATATCAAGCCATGAAAAATATACCATATCAAAGCAAAAGCTAATTAAAGTAAGTATTATTCAATTTCTTGAATATCCAAAATACCTTTAAAATGCCCTAAAAATGGGTTACAAAACCATGCCACAAATATGGGCCTAAATCAAAACTTCATTACATTAAAATTTAAACGTTGGAATGCAAAAGAAAACAAATCATCCAGCTATAACAATCCAAGACGGCTAGCTAACCCACTGGTCCATCACGAGCATCAACCCCTGCATTACCAACTGTAGTAGGTGGTAAGCACTAAATTCCACGTGTGTTCAGAAAGTGTTTATAAAATATAATTTTCTTAACCATGCAAAACTATTAACACTAATTAATAAAAATAAAATTTAAAATCTTATAATTTTCAAAATATCCATATTCAATCATTACATTCAAATTATAAAGTTACTTAGCCATGATCCCGCAATCTCATGCTAGAAATAAATTATTTCACATCATCACATCACCACACATCAATATCATACTATGGGTTAGGTACTCTACAAGTTTAGTCTGTGGCCTTGATACTAAACCCAAAATAAATCCCTAGGCCTAAACTGTGGGGTACAACTAGTTCCGCAGTCTTAAATGTACTCATCACATCCCTAGATCTCAATCATGGGGTACAATTGGTTCCGTAGTCTCAAATGTACTCATCACATCCCCAGATCTCAATGATAGGGTACAATTGGTTCCATAGTCCCAAATGTACTCATTTGCCTTAGTAGGCAAACTGGTCCTGCAGTCCTGGTACTAAATGTACACTAGAATAAACCGTATATACATTTCGTAGGTTTCTAGAATACTGGTTATGCTAACCACCCTGCGCAGGTTTTGGGGTTTTCAACCCTTAGGCTCTAGAACCCCACTCTTTCTAGTACCCTTAATGACCCCAATAACTCAAAAATCAAATCTCAAGTAATTCATTTAATTAATAGCACAACATACACAAAAGTTTTCCCTAATTTGATTTTTGTTTGTGTTCTTCCCTTTACTTTATAAGTTTTATAAAGTGTGCATGTGTTTCGGGCCTAAGTTTCATGTTGCCCTTCCATAAAAATATTCTCATACAAGATTTATCAAATAAATATCATGCAACCATATTCGGGAATATATATGCAGCTAGCTTGATAAACAAAATTTTATATCAAGCATGCCATGACAAAGAAGGATTCAAGACATAAATTTTGATAATTCATGAAAAATAGAAAATAAGATATTTTATACTAATTCAAAATCCTAAAATACTTATAATTAAGTCTAGTTTCATAAAAACAAGACTTAAAATTTATTCATGAATCCATAAAATACAAATTTTAAAAATACTAAACAGGTATTTCTGCTATAACCATACAGAATAGCTCACTTTCACGATTTTTTATAAAATCCATTTTAAATCCAAAACTTTTGAAATTTTTACAGAAAGCTCATTCATATATCTAGTTTAACATATAAAAATTTCAAAAATTATATCAACTTTTATTTATACTTTTTATACCAAATATCTGACTGTTGTCAGTACAGATATGTAAACCAAACAGCCAAGTTTCAATATTTTTATAAAATAAATTATAACTCAAAAATTTATAAAACATTTGCTGTAGAATCTATAACATGTCTAGTTTCATATATAAAATTTTTAGAAATTAATTTAATCTCTAGGTATCATTTTTATACCAAAAATTAAACTCCTATCAGCACAGTAATTTAAAACAAATAGTCAATTTTCACGATTTTTATAAAATCTATTTTAACTCAAAAAAATATGAAATTTTTACTGGATACTAGCCTGGATATGTATTCCCATGTATAAAAATATCAAAAATTAATTCGACTTCTAAATATGAATTTCATATAAAAACAGTGTGCTGATCCTAGTACAGAAATCCCAACCAATCAGACAAGTTTGACTATTTTTAATAAATTAATTTTAAATTCCATAAATTATGAAATTTTTATAGGAAACTCGTATACATGTCTAATTTAACATATAAAATTTTCAATAATTAAATCAATCTCTAGGTATGATTTTTATGGGAAAATGGTGTACCCATTTCAGTGTGAAAGTTCCAAAATTTCACATAATCAAGAATCAATTCATAGAACAAGTTTTTCATCTCTTGCACACACACACATATCTATATATATATATATACTTGACATGATAAAAGAAATATATCAAACAACACAATCCCACCTACCTCAAATTATATACGTCGACAAAGTATATAAAAAAAACTCCAAATAAAACACCAACTCAAGTTGGCCCTCTACAGTGATTTCGGCGATCCCTTCTTTCGAACTTAACTCGGGACTTCGTTCGTCTTACACTGATCTCTCTTAATAGGTATGATTGTACCAACCTACTCTTGTTGGAACTTTTGAAACCAAAGTAGAAGAACAGCGGGAAGGAGAAAACTCCCTGGTGCAAGTTTTGTATGTGAAGAAAATGATGGGAGATGAAGAAGAGTGGTTTATGTAAAAAAAAAAAAAAATTTCATCTTTTCCTTTCGTTACATGTACCACTATAACTTACCCATTAATACACCTTTAAACCACAAATTCTTACCTGTAACTGTTTGGCTTCTCTTATGACAATAATTTCTTGTCATAACTCTTCCTCCCACTCTCTCACACACACACAACCGATTAAATAAACATATCACACATAAATAAATAAATAAATAAAATTTGAATAAAATAAAAGTATATATATATATATATTTAAAATTCTGGGTTCTTACATTCAAACAAGATTTTAGCTTCAAAAATTTTCAAAGTCATCGGCCATGGAGCGAACAAGGGTTCGAACCACACCTTGTTTGCACCTTTGTTTGAACAATAACGGTGAATCAAGCCTTGAGTTTCAGAATTTCTCTAAGTATGTAGACATGGTGCGAACAAGGGTTCGAACCATGCCTTGTTCACACCCTTGTTCGAACAACAGAGGCTAGCTAAACTTCAAAACTTCAAATTTTTCTAAGATAAAAGGATATGGTGCGAACAATTCTTCAAACCACACCCTGTTCGCACCTTTGTTCAAACCATATGGATTCCCTATATATTTATATGATTTTCCACTCTTTTTAAGGGCTCTTTTATCTTTCCAAGGGTTCAAACCACACCCTATTCGCACTCTTGTTCGAACCATATTGATTCCCTATATATTTATGTTTTAAGGGCTCTATTGTCATTCTAAACAATTATTTGTATTATATAAAGAGATGATCTGCAGAGAATTAAGGGAGGAGACATTCATATACATAGTTAGAGATAGAGTAGGATTTATATTTTGTAGAGAGAGAATTTAAATCTTATTTGGTGGGATAGAAAATTCCATTTTCCTTTTCAGTTCCTCTTGTAAACATGTTAGATTTCCATACAAGTTCAAGTTTCTCTACGTCTATGATTGAGTAGTTCTCTTGCTTGGATTCAAATCAAGAAGAGTGGATGATGTATATGGCTTTTCAAGGTATTTTGCTTTTCAGTGTTTAATTTTCTTAAGAATTTTCTACGAATGGTAGTTGCTTTGTTTGGATCCATTGAAATTGTTAATTGTTTACTGTAAATTGAGCCTTTTTCGTATAGCTTATATAGATTATATGCTAGTTGCTAATTAGAATTCTCAAGCACTTTCTTAAGAAATTGTATGTGGATTGTTATTATAGAACTTATATGTACTTTCTACAAGCTATGCATTCTATGTGTTTGATTTAGGTTTTCAATTACGTGAACCTAACTTTGTCACCAAATTTATCAACTATTGTTCTGAATTATGCTTCAATATTCAATTCTCTTTGGATTTGTAATGAATAATGTTTAGTTTATTTGGATACTTTGAAACCATTAGTTGATATTTCTTGATTAACTCTTGTGATTGTATATTCCATATACATTATATGTGAGTTACTTAGTTGGAATTTTTATGCTTAATCTTGAGGGTTTTGTATGTGAATTGCCACCTAAAACTCTCATGTATTCTATATGGACTATTACACTCTAAGTATTTGATCTAGAGATTTAACCATGTGAACTTGATTTTACAACTAAATTGATTAGTCATTGGTCTCCTTGAAAATCCATAGAAATCACCACTTGAATTGATTTGATCCAAGACCTTTTTGTAATTGTTTTTAGTTTTATTAAAATTTTCATTACAATCTCTAAATTTGGATTTAACTGTCACTGCCTACGTTTTTGTTGAAATGCCTAAGTAGGCTTTATTTTCAAAATTCAAAATAATTTTCCTTCATTTTTATTGTGTGACACCTACTAAGTAGGAGAAGAAGAATTGTAAGTTTACTACGCCTCTCGCTATGGGTACGACTGGTATTTCACCATTTATAAATTTATATTGTTACAACTAACCACCTTGCATTTGGTATGTATCTGCTTCTGTCTATCATTGAGAGAAGATTAGGAGAAAATTTTGAATAGGGTTCGTATGATGATATTTGTGCTTTTATTGAAAAATTGTCAAAATTTTTCAAAATTTGAGCATATTTAAACTTAATTAACTTGATTTAGCATAAGTTGGACCTTGCATGTCTCTCTTGATTGGTTTCATGCTGATATTATTTCCATAAGAGTAATTAATGATTTGGATTCAATACTGAATAAGGTGCACGATTTAATTTGAGTATATAATTTCTTAATGCCTTGAGAACGTATTCTTTGAGATCATTGGATGAGAGTACGTTAAGGATTGTTGTTCATGAGATTTAATAACTTGAGTATGCCATGACATAAGTGGAGACTTGAGCTCTTTTTGTGAGCTTTTGAGCCTTATCCTTATTTTTTTGAAGGTTACATACTTCATGCTCTATCTTTTGTTCATCTTACTAGTCTTTGAATAGCTTCATCACACTTATTTTGGTCTCAATGTACACAAGGCACTACGTTGACTTGCATGAGTGTGTCAATGCATCTTATGAGTAACCCTAGGAAGTGACGTTAGGCTATCTTTCATATTTTTGAGCCTTAATCCTTTCCTTTGATTAAATTACCTTTGGAGCCAATTTGAAGCCTGTGAAAAAAAAAAAAAAGATTTTCTTTGAATTTCTAGTCACATCTATGACCCTTTAACCCCATTTATATATTTAACCATTGCATGTCATGGGATGTTAAGTGCCTTATTGTTAATATACTTGGGTGTTGTAAGGATGATGATTGAAATTGGAAAAAAAATGTGCTAGAAATAAAGAGAAATTCATTATTCAAAAAAAAAAAAAAAAACACACAAAAAGAAAAAGAAGAAGAAAAAAAGAGAAAAAAAAAAAAAGAAAATAAGTATGGGACATAGTATTTCTTAAACATCATTTGCTTTTAGTCCCATGAAAAAAAAAAATAGAGTAGTTACAATTTAATAAAACTTCATGGTTGGCATTCAAGGCGTATGGAATGAGGAGTTGGAATGAATGGAATTTTTATTGCACTTTCATGATAGACGTAGACATGCACTTTGAAATTCCTTATTCGTGATTGTCTAGTCAATTCCCAAAGGCCAAGTTACAACCTAGCAAAGACCTAATAGACTTTAAAGGAATGATACTCATGGATGCATTGATCCATTTCATGTGGGTTATAGTGGTGTTTTCATTAAATAATGTATTGAGATATCTATTCATAGAGCTATGCCACTCGTTATATTTTAATTCTTTCATTCACGCCTTGATTGGGTCCATTGCATTTCTTTGTCTTTGCATTCTTGCAAGAACCATGAGAGAAAACCTTCTTGAGTGAATTCATTTGTGAGTGGACAACTTGTGAGATTTGAAGTCGAGGTTGCGTCATTAGGTATGCTTGATTATTAAATTGAATGAATAATAAGAATTGGCATACTTGAGTTCTAGTGGCTGATTTGAACTTGTTCAACATGCATTGGGATGATATATGCAATTCTTGGATTGTGTAACTTCTTTGATATTGAAACTAAACCATGAGTTACTTGATTGGATGGTATCAATAATGAGATCAATCTAGATGTTTGTGGGTAGCATCACTGTAAACTCTCACGAGACTTCACTTGTCCACTAGGAAGAACCTAGGAGTTTAAAAGGCTTGTTATATGTGCTAAGTATAGTCGTGATTTCCTACGAAAGTGGATTTGCTTTATTTGTTTTCTTTTTATAGTTAAATAATCTCTCATGTTACCTTTATTCTTTATGATCCTATTTTAACTTTTACTTTTTTTTTTTCCTTGTGTTTATTATGAGCATTGCTAGGGACTAGCAATGTCTAGGTTGGGGATGTGATTAGTACAAAATATTGTATATTTATTCATCTTTTTAATGTGTTAATTACATAAATACATCCACTTAAAACTTGGTTTTACTGTATATTTCTCATATATCTGTGTTTTGTGTTGATTGCAATTTTCAGGAATTAATTCTAGGCAATTGGATGCCAAATTAACATAAAAATGCAAGTAGAAAGTCGCATATGAATGAAAGGCAAAAAGAGAAAGAAAAAAGAGCTTAAAAAGGATAAAGAAATGAAGTATGGAGAAGATGGTGCGAACAAGGGTTCGAACCACATCTTGTTCACACCCTTTTTTGAACAATAGTGGTGAATCAAGCCTTGAGCTTCAGAATTTTTCTAAGTATTCGAACAAGGGTGTGAACACTTATCACCTCTAAACTCAAGACAGAAACCTCTTTGTCTCTCTCACTCTCTTAATATTTGTAATTCATTTTGTATCAAGACTTGGAATATTGACAAGCCATCTATACTTCTAAGTTTTCGTTTAAAGTTTTTGTATCAAAATCTATGTTCAATATACAAGTTTAATTTTCAAACTCAATTTTGTTCTTCAAAATTTTATTATACTTAATCTTGGGTAGCTAATGGTACGTTCACTAGACCATGCCAGTGGATTTTTCTGAAGGTGTTCTCTTAATGGAGCAGCTACTTGACTAAATTTTTTATAGAAATTTTTGATGTAATTGAGACTATCCAAAAATCATTGGAATTGATTTTTATCCTTGATTTCACCAAGGAACTTTTTTAGCAAATTGAAGAGCTATTTGTAGTTATTGTTCCTTGATGAACATCATGTCCTAAAAACCTAATTCTTGTTTGGAAGAGATCTATTTTGGTTGAGGGCAAAACCAATTCATTTTTTTTTATAACACTGAGAAATATGTCTAAATGTTTCTAGTGAGATTGAATGCTATTTGAAAAACTTAAGATATCATCTATATAAACAATTGAGAAATTAGAATAGGGAATTAAAAAAATTCGTTCATGATTTTGTGAAATTCATTTGGAGCATTTTTGAGGTCAAAAGGCATAACATTCCATTCATAGTGTCCAATTAAAAGGAACTGTGAAGGCTGATTTTATATTTGTCAGTTTCATGAATTTGTATTTGTCAAAATCTAAATTTTAGATCCAATTTTGAGAATATTTTTATATGAATTAATCTTTGAAATAGATTTTGTTTATTTAGAAGAAGATATCGAATCCATTGGAGTGCATCATACAAGGTTTTATAATTGATTACTAAACTTCGATGGATGTCAGACAACATTTGCTTCTTGGTGGATGTCAGGCAGCATTTGGTTGTTGGATGCTGATCTGTTACACATTGTTTTGTTTGCTGAATTGATGCTCTATAATTTGTCTTTTACCTCTTTACTTTTCTCTTCTCTTTATTATTATTATTATTATTAATACAATTAAATTTGTCACAGCGATCTGGAAATTGGAAAGCTGGATTCTAACTTTAATTTAGTAAAAAGTGATTATATATGTACTACAAGCAGTACAAACAATTAAATGAAATGCTGAAAAAAAATAACATGCAAATAACACAGTGGCGTCTTGATACCCTCATTTAAAAGGAAAAAAAAAAAAAAACATATTGGGCATTTGAAACAGTTCAATTCGTAAAATATTCAAAATACAGTGCAATCTGTTGGAGCAAAAGAGAGTAGTTCCCTTCCGAGATCGTACACAATGTGAAAGTTCACCTGAGCCAAGTTGCCATATATACTATTTTCATCTTTAGTCGTTATTGCCAAACAGGTTTGATCACCAACCTCTCTAAAGATGTTGAGTTTGCTCAACATAACGTTGGCCCCTGTGAAGTGGAACACCATCGTCGTATTACGAGGAACGCGGCTAAACGAACTTGTTTCATAACATAAACGGCCGTTATTTGGTCCTTGTACTGGTTCCATACCAATAACCTTCTTCACTGCAGCTTCCAATTCACTATAGAAACTCGACTCTAACTTAATTAGTGTCGTTCCGGAGTCGATTACGATGTTTCCTTCGTTCGGATTGACGTCCTTATTTGCTATCATATTGTCCCCTACGCTTATACCTGTTAGACAAAAATTATTATTTTTGGTCATCTTGAGAACTATTAGTAAATTAATACAATATATTTATTTGTTTAAAATGACTAAAAATGAATAAATTGTCTCCAAAATAACAAATTTAAAAAAATGTTTGATGGTTGTCTCATATTGGAAGGAAAAATTTAGTGTGTCATATATAATTTAGATTTGGATCAAGGGGAGGGTCCAAGTGCCACCCTGAGTAGTTTTTTTTTTTTAAATTTTCTTTTTTTTTTTTGGAAGAGAGGACTTACATAGGCTTGGTTTGACTAAAAACACAACCACGCTGTCATATTATGTCGGGATTCTATTCGTGATTGGCAATGGTTGTCCTACTTATACTTGGGAAGATAATTAATTATACCTCAAAGATAGACATCGGCATATAATACTATAACAATTCACATTTTTAGTGACTAAATTTTTGGCCGCTGAAGATCATTTTTTTTTTTTTTGGTCACTAAAAGGGTTCTTAACCAAATATAATTTAATTACTAATTAGTCAATCATGATTGGTCACAGAAGATATTGATAACCAAAAATATATTTGGTTGATAAAGATTTAACTTTTACCAACTAAACTTTGTTCATTAAAAATATAATTTTAACAAGCGACCATAACATACTTGGTGAGGAAAAGTTTATCTTTTAACAACTAGAATTTGGTCTATATCTACCAAATAATCAGCAAAAGATTTTGCGAATAAATAAATTTTACTCTTCGAGTTTCAAACTCATGTTTCTCCCTTAATTTTGTAATTTTAACCATTAGGTTAAATTTTTACTTGTATATATATATATATATAAGTTTTAATATATGTATGTATATACAAATTAAACTTTTTGTTGATAAAAAATTGATCAGAAAAAATAAAATTTTGATCGTTAAAAATAAAATAAAACATTTATTACATTTAAGGATAAATTATAATTTAGTTAAGAAAAATTCACTTATTAGTAACCAACTTTAATTTAGTAAAAAAAGTTTAATTGGGAAAAGTGACCCTCAAATGTATTTTTTTTTTAAATGATAGTATAAAACACTAGCTGTAATCAATTCAAGTTTTTGTACTCTGTACGTACCTTCAAGGTTAAGGTAGTAAAAGTTATCGGAGCTTCGAGACAGTAATGGAGTAGTAAGTGCAACTCCCGTCGTAGAGAAATCCGCGTCCGGGCCGAACCTGAGTTTGCTGGCCGAGCTGGTATCTGGGGGCGTCAAACAGTAGGAGAATTTCTGCTGAATTGCATCACCTATTTGAGAAACCAACGACAGCGGTCCTCTCCCGAGACCGACAAGTCCAGAGGTACCATCACCGAACAGCCCGCCTTTAACTTGCGCACAGCCAAACACGAGATTATGGAAGGAATAGGCTGCAACATTCGTGGTCGGAGAAGCGAAGGTGAAAGTGTCGAAGGCCAACAATCCGCTCGAGTACGAGCCGTCTTCGTAATTGGACGTGTAACTGCATTCCATGTTGTTGTCGCATTGATGTTTGGGAAGGTTTAGGCATGGGTTTGAATTGCAAGCAAGCGGAGAGTAAGTAGAAGAGACGAAGGGATTGAAAACTTGATCGTTTTGGCACGGGACCCAAACAAGGTCGCTTCCAGTGTCTACGATGGCTCGGACTTTGACCGGTGGGTTTCCGATGGAGAGCGTCATCAGATATTCACCGGCGTCATCACGGCTTGGGATTACTTGGGATTCGATGTTGATTGAGCCAGATGGGGTGTAGTAGTAGTTTGCCTGGGGAATTGAGCGAGCGGCCCTGTTTGGGTCACGATGAATTGAAGAAGGGTTGTAGAATGGAGAGAGGGCTGAGTCACGATGAATTGTTTCGACCGTGAACCCTCCGGTTGTTTTAGCTTGAAATACCAATTGAGGCACCAAATAGAAGATGATGGAACGCAGGAAGAATAGCATATGGTTCATTGCTAAGAGGGCTATTGAAGAAAGAAAGAGAGAGAGAGAGAGAGAGAGAGAGAGGGCGAAGAGGGGAGTTTGTTAGGCTACTATTTATAGGCAAACAATGCCGTCTCGTGACCGCGTAACTATTTACATCATTCCAATTATTTTAATAAATTTTTTTAAATGTTTTTATCTTAGAGAATTTTAATAAAAAGTAATACCATACAGCTAGATTGACGCGGCTTTGCTTTTCGAGTCCCCTCAAATTTCATGACATTTGAACTTTTGTCAGTTTCTCACATTTTTGCATCAGTTTTGAGATTGAATTTACAGAGTATTATGATTTTTTCAGGCCTCCAAACGCGCCTGTCTCGTTCATTTAGATAACAATTACAGTAAGATAACAAAATTAATTAAAATAATGTTTTATCACAATTTGCAGTGCAAAATCTTAAACTAAAAATTATAATAACATTAGCATTTTTCTTTAGTCAGTTCTTTATTATTTTTTCTTTAAGGCAACTAGATCATTTGGCACATCACAGCTAGTTAGACCTTCAGGCAAGTTAGGCGGTGGTTTAAGGCTCCATTTGTATTTAAGGCCTCCATTTATAATGTATATGTATATATTTATATATGTTACAAACACATGAAATTACCCTAAAAATTTTAAGTAAGAAAAGAAAAAAAAATCATCATTTTTAAGGTTCATATTTATTATATATATATATATATATAAAATAAGAAATAACTATTGATGGAAACGATTGTTCTACATAAAAAAAAAAAGAGAGAGAAGTTCATGTTGAGATTTTAGAGGGAATTGGAGAAAGTTTTGATAATCGTGCTTGACACGGATATTATGCTAATATATATATATATAATTAAAGCCATCATTTTTAGGACTCCCGTTAATTATGTATATATGTATATATTTATATAGACATTAAATTAAATTTATAAGAAGAGCTGGGTCTCCTCTCTTGACCTCATGAGTCATGATTAATATTAAATTTATAAGAAGACCTAGGTCTCCTCTCTTGAGCTCATGAGTCATGATTAATATTAAATTTATAAGAAGACCTGGGTCTCCTCTCTTGACCTCACGAGTCATGACTAATATTAATATTAAAAGTTTATCAAAACTATACCGACCAAGTGTGTACGTGGTAAAGCAGGTGGAAATGCAAATTTCAGTCGTCGTCATTTGCGGCGATCGATTACATGCAATCTCGAAGGGATGGTATCCGGGTGGTTTATTATAAATTCCCCTCTCATTCATGGGCGGATGCACGTAGGGGTAGGGGTCAATTGACCCCACTTGATGTAAAATTTTTGTAAAAAATAATATAATTTTTGAGATATTTTTATACTTTTGTCCCTATAAAATATATTTTTTAAAATAAATTACTCTTATACTTTAAATAATTTACAGGTTTTGGCCCTCATTGGAAGTAAATTTTTTTTAAAAAACAGTATAATTTTTGAGATATTTTTGTATTTTTACCCTTATAAAATATATCTTTCAAAATAAATTGTCCCTATACCTCAAGCAATATATAAATTTTGCTCCCATTGAAAGCAAAATTTCTTTAGAAAATAGTATAATTTTTAAGGTATTTTGTCATTTTGTCCCCATAAAATATATATCTTAAAATAGATTGTCCATGAATCAAGTACAATGCTTTTATTTATCAGCTTAATCCCACTGTAACAAAATTCTGGATCCGGCACTACTCTCATTAATAGTTGAAATTGCAAGTACGTGACTGTTCTTCCGGCGTCTCGCATGGATGATTGCATTAACTGCTATATTTGCTATTTAATCAATTAGGTTGATGTCTCACGTGAATGATTGTAGTAGCGGGTATGTTTGCTAATTACCTGTAAAGTCCTTGAGAGACATTACAAACTTTTTTCTTCTTTTTTTGGGGGAGGGAAGAATTATATCTAAGTTGTAATTTGTTTTACAAAAGGTAAATAAATTTTATATTTTTTTTTATAAAAAAATAAATTCGTATTTCAAAACACACTTTCAATTAAGTTCATATATCAAATTTTACAAGTCCATATATCATATTACAAGTGTGTAATATCTTTTTTATGTTCTCATATTTGTGAAAGTGACAAAAAAGTGAGATAAAATGATATAATTTGTGAGTTCGTAATTCGTGTAGTGATATAAAAGTGAATAACTTTTAAAATTTTTCAATATTTATCACAATTTTTTTCAGAATTTTTTGTTACCCAAACATATTCTTAATATAAAAAAAAAACTAAAATTTAACAAATATTCTATTATCAATCTCAACTTTTTTTTTCTTTTTTTGGCTACGAGTTATTGAATTAGTAATATATATTTGTGTAAACTCAATTTTTTTTTTAATTCGTTAATTTATACGAAGGTGACTCTTTTTGAGTTTGACAACTATATGGAGTGTTGCAAACTCACAGCAGCATTGGACTTTCAAGTTTTGCAATTTTTTTTTTTTTTTTTTTTTTATCGTTGTCACTTATGAAAATATTATTGTGAGTTTCATTTTTTACATTTGCTGAACTATACTATCTGTAAGAAGTAGACTACCATTCTGTAGAAAATGTTTCATTTTTCTTTGTCAATGTTGATCCAATGAAAAATCATTTAGATAGATGAATTATTATTTTAAAAAATTTAAAAATTATTTTTTGTAGCATATAAATCTCATTAATTCAAATTTTAGTTACTAAATGACTCTAGTAGCTCAATTTCATCATAATCTAAACGACAAAACCATCATAATATTAAAATAGATATACTATCAAAAATATAAATTTATATTTGTTATATATTTGTTTAATAATTTGCAATTTGATAGATTGTCTTTAGTTTTTTTGAGGAGGGATTTATATTAGAAATATAGGACATAATCATAAAATACTATTTGATCTATATAAATGTGTGTATTTATAAGTATATATATATATAGTATATTTATATGCATTTATGTTTTATGATATTTCATTTAATCTCTTGTTTAGTAAAATATATTTAGATTTATATTTTTTGATAAGGAATAACTATAAATATAAAGGTTAATGAAGGATGCTCATAAAAATGGTATATGAATTTAATTGAAAATATATTTTAAATTTATTGGTCTTGTAAAAAATTTATAGAACTTATTTGTCATTTGCAATGCAAATTAGAAATTATATGTAATTTTCTCAAAAATGAAAAATCAGAGATTAGCTTTGATTTCCCGGGGGGGGGGGTTGTGTAACCTTTTTTAACTAAATTTTGTTTTATTTTTATTTTAGTAAAATTTATGTATGTTATTCGCTTATTTTTTAAAAAATTATACAGAAATATTTAAAAATAGAAAAAGCTACACACGGGCATTTATAGCTTTCCTAATTATTTGTAAGCCCTTTTTTTCTCTATTTTTGTTCAAAGTACGTGGCTAACATATCTAAAAATTATCAAAATAAAAGAAAAATTAAATCTTAATTAAAAAATTATATAAGATAAAAAAAAAACCACTACTAATTTAGCCCAATAGAAAGGGGACGAGTCTAAGATTTGGGTAATCTACTAAAGTCGCAGATTCAATTTTCCGCCTGAGCGGCTAGGATTAAGTAGGGGGCTGTAGTGATGGTTTCTACATTAGTCTCCCCGGGATTTGTAACCCGGTCCCCGGTTCGGGTGATTTCCTTGTTACTAAAAAAAAAAAAAAATTAGAAAAACATATTCTAGACCAAAAAAAAAAAAAGCTAAGTTTCGGATTTTTTTTCCCTAAACTTTACTTGAATACGCCCGTACTTGAACCAGAAGTACATTTTCTTTATTAAATTCTCAATTTTACTTTACAAATATATCTCCTTTTTAGCTCTCACTTCGATAATTTCTTCGTAACTTTTTCTTTACGTAGCTTTTTCGCACTCATTTAACTTCTAGTAGTTGAAACAAAATGGGTGCATGGTACTGAATAAATTGAAGAATGAAGGATGAGAAATTAAAAAAAGGATAGAATTGAAGAAGATTGTAGATCGAGAGGGGGAGAGAGAGAGAGAGAGAGGGAGGGAGGGGAGAGAGTCTTTGCTATAAACGACTCTTTTAGTAATTAATGAAAAATATGACCACTTCAACAAATTAAGACGCAGAGTATTTGCATTCAGCTTTGGTTTGGAACAACTTGCTAGTTTTATTTTTTATTTTTTTAGTTCCTTTTTTGTTTTATACGATTTTTTTATTAAAATTTAATTTTTTTATTTGATATTTTTAAATATGTTATTCAGGTTCATAATAAATAATTATAAAAATTAATTAAAAAATTCATGTACGAATTATTTCAAAAAAAAAAAAAAGGAGTCACCCATATGATCTTTTCTCCCTCAAATTTGTCATTTTGCTATGTTATTGCGTAAAAGACGGGGAATTTTCTTCGTTTTCAACAAACTACCGACCGCCCAATTGGCCTTTTTTACAAAAGTTACAAACCAAATAGGCCCGTCAAGTGCCCTTCTATGAAAAGAAATCTCGTGTGATCTTTTATGTATTTTGATCTTTTTTTTTTTTGAAAAATCGTGATGAAATATAAACAAATAATTACGCTGAAAAAATGGATTAATTTTAAAAATAATAAAAATCCACATGACAACCTACTATCACGCCATCATAACACTGTTTGCCACCTTATTATTATAGTAACCTTATATATTTCATATTTTTTTGTTACTGCTGAGAATCGAACCCCTGCTATTCCTTTAGAAGTTAGTATAATTGACCACTAGTCCAACCTATCATTTATATATACATTTTGCATATTAATATATATAAATAAATTTTTATCACTTTAGAGGTTACTAAAAGTAATAAAATTATATTATTTTAAGTTTTTTACAATAATTTATTATGATTTTTGTCAACCAATTAGTAGTTAAAAGTTACATTTTTCCTTATCAATTGATCGAAAAAAATGATAAAAAAATTTACTTTTATTTAATTATTTTAACTTTTTGCAACAACTTGAAATCATAACTAATATACAGAACAATGTGAATACTTAATAAATAATTTATGAATATCTATTATATTTAATTAAAAATAATCTCAAATCTTTTTCTTATTTTCTTTTACTCTTGTGTATAGCATATATTTAATCATAACTCACTATTTATAATATATTTTTCTTCATTCTGTATTATATTTTTAAAAATAATTAGGTCGCGTTTAGTTCTATTCTAGAAAATTATTATTCAAAACAAAATTTTTGAAAACTATTTTAAAAATTGATTTGTAATAAAAATTGATTTGTAATACAAAAAATATTTTCAATGATTATATTCAAAAATTAGTTCTAAAAAAACAAAAAAACGAAAATTTTTATATTTTTATTTGTAAATTTTTATCACTTCCAACAAAATATAAAATAATGTCACTTTTAATATAAATAATATTAAAGATACACTAAATATTTATTAGATACTAAATATTTAATATTCAACTCGTTATAAGTTATTCAAATTATTAGATACTAAAAACCATTAATCAAAAGAAATTAAAGTATAACATTTTATTATTTATTACAAACATTATCACATTTTTTTAAATATTAATTTAAAATCTTTGATATAAAAAATATTAAAAAAATATGAGAACAGGGAGAGAAAAAAAATAATTCTGACCATTTAACAAATTCAACAGTTGAAAATATCACAAATTCAAATTTTTAAACTTTTTTATTATATAAATGACATTTTTTATATAAAAAGTATTAAAAATATGAGATGAGTGAGAGAAAAAAGAGAAATAATTCTAACCATTTAACAAATTCAATAGCAGAAAATTTTAAACTTCTGACCATTTAAAAAAAGTGTAAAATAACCTATAAAAATAAAAATAATTAATCAAAAGATATTAAAGTATAAAATTTTATTATTTATTACAAACATTATCACATTTTTTAAAATATTAATCTACAATCTTTTTCTATAAAAATATTAAAAAATATGAGAAGAGGAAAGAAAAAAATAATTCTGACCATTTAACAAATTCGACAGTTGAAAATATCTCAAATTTAGAATTTTATACTTTTTTATTATATAAATGACATTTTTTATATAAAAAGTATTAAAAAATATGGAAAGAGTGAGAGAAAAAGAAAAATAATTCTAACCATTTAACAAATTCAATAGTAGAAAATTTTAAATTTCCTTATTATATAAATGACACATAGCGTAAAAATATATGTATTTAAAATTTAAGCTTTAATAACATTTGGATATGGCGTTTATGTGCGTGTCGAGCAGGTATGTTGCAGTTTTGAAATATATTAATTACATTTAAAATTTTTAAAAAATTAATAAAAAAATATAAAAAATTAAAAATTAAAAAAATAAAAATAATTTTGTAACCTATAAAATTAAAAAAAAACTGTATAAATAACCTATAAAAATAAAAATTATTAATCAAAAGATATCACATTTTGGAAAATATTAAATTAAAAATTTTTATAAAAAAATATTTTCACATTTTTAATATTAATGTAATAATATTTTATACCTTTTTGTGATTAGTAATTTTTATTTTTATAAGTAATTTTTAAATAATATAAACAAATTTACATTTGAGTTATTTGTAAGTTAAATTATATTTTTGTATCTTTATTTAAAATTAAATTAAATATTATTAAAAATTTATATTATTAAATTATATTATTTAAAATTTTTTATGTCTTGAAAATCTACTTATTTTTGTGCCTTGAAACTCTTACCCGCCCTAACCCAATCCCCATCTCTCTCTTCCCTGTGCCCCCAACCCACCCCTCTGCACCGCGGGCCCCACCCCTCTCCCACCCCCATTTTCCTCTCCCTCACACCCACTCTCTCACGCCTCAACCCCAGCAGCCCCACTCCTCTCCCTCTCCCTCTCGCCCAGCTCTCTCTCTCTCTCTTTCTTTCGGATTGACACAGAGACAACAGTCTTGTCAAAAGACTTGATTTATTATATAGATATATTTATATATATTATGTACACATGAAATTACCCTAAAAATTTTAAATAAAAAAAAAACATCATTTTTAAGGTCCACATTTATTACATATATATATATATATATATAATAAGGGATAACAATTGATGGAAATGATTGTTCTACATGAACGAGGGAGAGAGAGGCTCAGGTTAAGATTTTGGAGAGAGTTGGAGAAAGTTTTGGTAACGGTACCTTACACGAGTATCATGTTCGTATATATATAAAATTAAAGCCATCATTTTTGGGATTCCCATTAATTATATATATATATATATTTATATAGACATTAAATTAAATTTATGGGAAGACCTGGGTCTCCTCTCTTGAGCTCATGAGTCATGATTAATATTAAATTTATAAGAAGACCTGGGTCTCCTCTCTTGACCTCACGAGTCATGACTAATATTAATATTAAAAGTTTATCAAAACTATACCGACCAAGTGTGTACGTGGTAAAGCACGTGGAAATGCAAATTCCAGTCGTCGTCATTTGCGGCGATCGATTACATGCAATCTCGAAGGGATGGTATCCGGGTGGTTTATTATAAATTCCCCTCTCATTAATTGTTGAAATTGCAAGTACGTGACTGTTCTTCCGGCGTCTCGCATGAATGATTGCATTAATTGTTATATTTGCTAATTAATCAATTAGGTTGATGTCTCACGTGAATGATTGTAGTAGCGGATATGTTTGCTAATTACCCGTAAAGTCCTTGAGAGACATTATAAACTTTTTTTTCTTCTTTTTTTGGGGAGGGAAGAATTACATATAAGTTGTAATTTATTTTACAAAAGGTAAATACATTTTATAATTTTTTTATAAAAAAATAAGTTCGTGTTTCAAAACGTTTTTCAATTAAGTTCATATATCAAATTTTCCGAGTTCATATATCAGATTACAAGTGCATGTGTAATATCTTTTTTATGTTCTCGTATTTGTGAAAGTGACAAAAAATAAAATAAAATAAGATAATTTATGAGTTCGTAATTCGTAAAATAATATAAAAAGTGAATAACTTTTAAAATTTTTTAATATTTATCACCATTTTTTCAGAATTTTTTGTTATTCCAAACAGAGTTTTAATATAAAAAAAATCTAAAATTTACATATATTCTATTATCAATCTCAACTTTTTTTTTCTTTTTTTTTTTTTTTGGCTACGAGTTATTGAATTAGTAATATATATTTGTGTAAACTCAATTTCTTTTTTAATTCATTTATTTATACGAAGGTGACTCTTTATGAGTTTGACAATTATGTGTGTGTTTGGAATAATAAAAAGTGAGAAAAAATGAGATAAAGTAAGAAAAATTTTGAGTTCGTAATGCGTGTAGTGAAAAAAAAAGTTGATGTGACAAAAAATTTATAGAATTTTTTGAAACTTTTTTGACTTCCAAACGATGCCTATATGGAGTGTTACAAACTCACAGTAGCATTGGACTTTCAAGTTTTGCAATTTTTTTTTTTTTAATCGTTGTCACTTATGAAAATATTATTGAGTTTCATTTTTTACATTTGCTGAACTATACTATCTGTAAGAAGTAGATTACCATTCTGTAGAAAATGTTTCATTTTTCTTTGTCAATGTTGATCTAATGAAAAATCATTTAGATATATGAATTATTATTTTTAAAAATTTTAAAATTATTTTTGGTAGCATATAAATCTCATTAATTCAAATTTTAGTTAATTACTAAATGACTCTAGTAGCTCAATTTCATCATAATCTAAACGACAAAACCATCATAATATTAAAATAGATATACTATCAAAAATATAAATTTATATTTGTTATATATTTGTTTAATAATTTGCAATTTGATAGATTGTCTTTAGTTTTTTTGAGGAGGGATTTATGTTAGAAATATAGGACATAATCATAAAATACTATTTGATCTATATATATGTGTGTATTTATATGTATATATAGTATATTTATATGCATTTATGTTTTATAATATTTCATATAATCTCTTGTCTAGTAAAATATATTTAGATTTATATTTTGATAATGAATAACTATAAATATAAAGGTTAATGAAGGATGCTCATAAAAATGGTATATGAATTTAATTGAAAATATATTTTAAATTTATTGGTCTTGTAAAAAATTTATAGAACTTATTTGTCATTTGCAATGCAAATTAGAAATTATATGTAATTTTCTCAAAAAAGAAAAATCAGAGATTAGCCTTGATTGGGGGGAGTTTGTGTAACCTTTTTTAACTAAATTTTATTTTATTTTTATTTTAGTAAATTTTATGTATGTTATTCGCATATTTTTTTAAAAATTATACAGAAATATTTAAAAATAGAAAAAGCTACACACGGGCATTTAGAGCTTTCCTAATTATTTGTAAGCCCTTTTTTTTTCTCTATTTTTGTGCGACGTACATGACTAACATATCTAAAAACTATCAAAATAAATGAAAAATTAAATCTTAATTAAAAAATCATATAAGATAAAAAAACAATCACTGCTAATTTAGTCCAATAAAAAAGGGACGAGTCTAAAACTTGGATGATCTATCTAAGTTGCAGGTTCGATTTTTTGCCTGGGCGGCTCGGATTAAATAGGGGGCTGTTGTGATGGTTTCTACATTAGTCTCCCCGGAATTTGTAACCCGGTCCTCGTAGGGTCCGGTTGATTTCCATGTTACTTAAAAAAAAATTAAAAAAAACATATTCTATAAAAAAAAAAAAAAAGCTAAGTTTCGAGTTTTTTTCCCTAAACTTTACTCGAATACGCCCGTACTTGAACTAGAAGTACATTTTCTTTATTAAATTCTCAATTTTACTTTACAAATATATCTCCTTTTTAGCGCTCACTTCGATAATTTCTTCGTAACTTTTTCTTTACGTAGCTTTTTCGCACTCATTTAACTTCTAGTAGTTGAAACAAAATGGGTGCATGATACTGAATAAATTGAAGAATGAAGGATGAGAAATTAAAAAAAGGATAGAATTGAAGAAGATTGTAGATCGAGAGGGGAAGAGAGAGAGAGAGAGAGAGAGGAGGGAGGGGAGAGAGTCTTTGCTATAAAAGACTCTTTTAGTAATGAAAAATATGACCACTTCAACAAATTAAGATGCAGAGTATTTGCATTCAGCTTTGGTTTGGAACAACTTGCCAGTTTTATTTTTCATTTTTTTTAGTTCCTTTTTTGTTTTATATGATTTTTTATTAAAATTTAATTTTTTTATTTGATATTTTTAAATATGTTATTCAGGTTCATAATAAATAATTATAAAAATTAATTAAAAAATTCATGTACGAATTATTTCAAACAAAAAAAAAAAGAGGAGTCACCCATATGATCTTTTCTCCCTCAAATTTGTCATTTTGCTATGTTATTGCGTAAAAGACGGAGAATTTTCTTCGTTTTCAACAAACTACCGACCGCCCAATTTGCCTTTTTAACAAAAGTTACAAACCAAATAGGCCCGTCAAGTTCCCTTTTACATTTTCCACAAACCATTGGTCTACCCATTGGCCTTTTACCAAAGTTACAAACCACATTGGCTGACCTTTTTGCCTTTTAGGAAAGTTCCAAATCGTTTCTTAATCTGCAATCCAGTGTTTCACCACTATCGTACAATTAAGGTAAATTACACTTTTCTTCTCTTAGTATTTGACTAATTACACTTATCACCCTTCAACATTTAAAAATTAGACTTATCTTCTCTATTTTGAAACATTGTTAACATTATCTCCTTCCGTTAAATTAACCATTAAATCATAACAAAAAATGTCAAATTAACCAAATTTTTGGTACTTTTTTCTAATTTACCCTTTCCTCTCTCGTATCTTTCTCAATTTTGTTATCAAAATTTTTGTTATTACTTGTTTTTACTATTTTTGCGAAGAAAATTAATAAACATGTTTAGAGAGAGGAGATAAAATAAAAAAATCACTGAAAATTATGATTAATACGATATTTTCTATTAATGCATACAAAATCACTGCAGTTGTGGTATGTAATTTTAAAGGAAGTGAAACAAACTAATGGATTCCTATAAGGAACCCATTTGCTTATAAATTCACTATAATTATAAAATTTACATATTTCAAATGTAATAAAAAAATTAAATTAAAAGATTATTCAAATGAATTAGATGAAATTTATATATTTCAAAAGTATTAAAAATTAAATTAAAAACTACCAAAATAATAATTAAAAAATATTTAAAAATTAATTTCTCTCATAATTACAACTCTTAGTATTTTTTATATTTAAAAATAAAAAAATATTTGAATATTAATTAGGTTTGTCACGCCCTGGATTTTCATAACCGAATGCCCGGAGTGACTTGGGATTTATTTGTTAGGTATAAAAATAAGATGATAATAACACGCTATCACACCCCAAAATTTTTCTCCAAACTGGGGTCGACCCGCAAGAAAAATTTAAGATATTCAAAATCCCTTGTTTATTCCAAACAATATTTATAAGTCATTAGACTGAATCATTTGATGGGATTTCAACTACAGGACACAAAATAAAGGTAGAGAAAAATATTACAGAGCCATCTAAGTGTCTCAACCTCGTGATTAATATTTCATACCAAATAAAGCAAATTAGGTCTAAACTTAATAATTACAATCATCCAACAATTATTATTACAGACCACAAAAATAAAGTCTTCCAGCTCTGTACAGGAAAGAAAAAAAAATAACTCCTCTGATGGAATATTTAAGAGAAATTAATCTCTTTCCAGCTCATCTTCAGTATCTCTGTGCTTAATATCCTGAAAAAAATACTCCCACAAGGGGTGAACTACTAAAGCCCAGTAATCAGAATCTCCTAGGTGCCTATATGCAGTGGTTGTAATGCTACACTATATTAAGTAACCCACTATAGTGAATGTGATTAGGTGGCATACTGTTTATGCAACATTTAATTCAATAGATCTCAACTGAATAATGTAAATTATACTTACAACGGTTCGATGAAATCGTCACCGTAACTACTATTTTACTTACATGTAAAAATAGTTAAATATTGATGTGTGTACCACAATGAAGTCTGTGTCGCAGTGGTAGAGATCTCAGATTCAGATTTTCAAGATCTCGGGATCAAACCCCGTAACGATACAGGTTTCATATATATATATATATATATATTTATAAAATATTCATCAAGAGGAATTAAATATAATTAAATAATTCCAACACATCATTCATACATAAACAAGAGAGGTTGCTAGTCACAGTAAAATTTGGTAAAAGGAGTTTAATCTAAATTCTCCTAGGATAATCATACTCCTATTCTCCTCTACCCCCAATCTTGGGAACCAGTTACTTTACGGGCTTAGCATCCAATGCATATCGACAGTGTCACCCACCAAAAATCTAACCGTCGCGACCGGCTACCTGACTGGCCAGGTTAGAAGAGAGCATATCACGCCCCGGATGTCCCAACCCGAGCATGTGAACAAAGAAAAACATAATGCAACATTAAATAACTTTCTCTGTCCTACATCAGAGCCATAAACCCACACTATAGAGCAATGAATATAAAAATAAATAAAACTAAACTTTTAAATTTAAATAAATGCCTTAGTCAAGTCGACCAGACAATAAGTTCCAAAGGCTAAGTCCAAATATTCTCTCAATGTTAGATAAAATAATTCATAATAACCTCACAAACAGAGGCTTATTACAATTCACTAAAAACCATTCTCTAAAGAAAATTCTAATGAAATTAAATAAAAACAAATAAATAAATTTCTAATTTCCATGTTGAGTAGGTCCTGCGCATGACTCAAAATCATTACCTGCATCGCAAGCTGTAAGGGGTTTAGCACTAATACCATGTGTGCTCGGGACCCTTAATAATAGTATAATAAATGCAGTATGCCCTAGCATGCTACTAGGTAAAACGAACACGCACAAGTAGCAATTTCAAACAAGAATTTAATTTATTTATTTATTTCTCTTCGTTGCAATTTATTTGTATTTCTACACCACACAACACATCAAAGAAAAATAATTTAATTTTGAGGTACTGCTGCTTGGTTGTCTCGTAGAAACAAGACCCAACCAATATACATCATTCATTGATGTTTGCTTGGTTGTCCCGTAGAAACAGGACCCAACCAATATACACCATCCTTCGGTGTCTACTTCCTAAGCCGAAACTTTAGGAATATAATATGCCACCCTTAGGCATCTGCATCGTTCGTAGGTTACTAGCCTACTGGACTCGATTACCACCCCCGCGCGGGTTTTGGGACTCTCAACCCTTGGGTACGTATACCCAATATTTTCAGTACCCCTCAATCTAAATAAAACACCAAAAAAAAAAAAAAACTAATTCTTCTCTTTAAAACCATATTAAATAAATTTTCCTTTCATTCCAAAATTTAAACCTTACTATTTATTAATTTACCAGTATACTAAATAACACACTTTAAACAATTTAAGCAAAATTTATTGCGGGTAACCGCCACATTACACTTGTACACGTGTATCAATTCAATGCCTCAATTCCATATCAAGCACATCATGCTTCAAATATCACTCACGTCCAGCACCTTTAAAGTAAAGAAAATAAAAAAATATTTTATTTTATTATTTTCTGTTTTTACATCAAATTACATAATCACATGGGCTAATATATATTCATATATACATATAAATATATGTATAAAATCACCTTGATGGGATTTAGTTCAAGAATCTGGAACCAGTAGGTTAATCTATTTATATAATATACCTATAACTATATATATATATATATAGATGAATAAAATAAAAAGATAAATTCACATCCAAATCAATCTGGAAGCCACATTCAAATTGTATATATATATATATATATCTAATTTATGCATTCAGATCCTTTTTAATAATTCAATCAATCATGTGCATCTAAATCAATCAAACTAATAATTTAATAAACAAAAAAGAATTAAAGAATGGAAAGCTATCTGGCGTTCACTCAAGTCATTGATTTAACAAACAAATAAAAAAAAATAAATAAAACTAAGAAGCTAGACACCCAGCAAAAGTTTGCCTAAGCATCCAATGATGAATCATATGTTCAATACGTCTCATCCAAGAGATTAAATAAATTTTTTTTTTTTTGTCAAGCACCTGGTAGGAATTACGGGTAATAGAATATATATATATATATATACTTAAGACTACATCACGTCACTCTGAGAAACCACCAATCAATTCATATAAATATATATATATGTATATGTAGAAAGTACATGCTTAAATGGGCCGCCCCTTACCTCCTTAACCCAGCAGCAGATTCTTTTTTTCTCTTCGCAGCGGCAGTTTTTCTCCTCCTCTCTGGTTCTCTTTCTATCTAGGGTTTTATTTAATCAAAATAAAATACAAATTTATATATTTATAGAAGCAGGATTTTAACCCTAACCAAATTAATTATTTTCCTAAACCCCATAGGGTTAGGAAAATTACACTTTTTTAAAAAAAAAATAAAAATCTTTTCAAATATACCCCAAAAATTAATCTTTTTAAGTACAACTTAAAATTAAATACCCTAAAATTATAAATTATTAAATTTAAATAACGAAATAAATTCACTGAATAAATATATATAATAACTAAATTAAATTAAAAATTTGGGTCATTACATCCTACCCCCCTTACAAAAATTTCGTACTCGAAATTTAGGAGGTAAAGAAAAGAAAATTAAAGAAACAACTCTGGATACCTACTCCGCATATCTGCCTCTTGCTCCCAAGTCGACTCCTCAATACCACGATACTTCCATAATACTCTAACTAAGGGAATAGTCTTCCCTCGAAGCACTTGCTCCCTAGAGTCCAAAAATTTCCACCGGTTTCACCTCATATGTCACATCTGAGTCAACATCAAGCTCAGTCCAATCTAATACATGTGAAGGGTCTGGGTTATACTTCCTGAGCATAGACACGTGAAACACCTCATGAACTCCTGAAAGCTGCGGTGGCAAAGCAAGACGATATGCCACCTCTCCAACCCTCGCCAAAACCTCAAATGGCCCGATATATCTTGGGGATAACTTCCCCCTGCGCCCAAAACGAAATTGACCATTTCGTGGTGAAACCTTTAGGAACACATGGTCCCCTACCTCAAACTCCAAGGGTCTTCGCCTCTTATCAGCATAACTCTTTTGGCGACTCTGTGCTGTCTCAAGTCTCTGTCGAATCACTTTGACCTTCTCAGTTGTCTCATGCACAAACTCAGGCCCAACAATTGCAGTTTCTCCAACCTCAGCCCAACAAATAGGAGATCTGCACGGTCTACCATACAAAGCTTCAAAAGGAGCCATCCCGATGCTCGACTGGTAGCTATTGTTATACGCAAATTCAATCAAACGAAGATGGTTCTCCCAGCTGCCACGAAAATCAAGCACACATGCCCTAAGCATATCTTCCAAGATCTGAATTGTACGTTCTGACTGTCCATCAGTCTGAGGATGAAAGGCAGTACTAAACAACAATTCTGTCCCCATGGCCACCTGGAGACTCTGCCAAAATCGAGAAGCAAAACGCGGGTCCCTGTCTGAGACAATGGATACAGGAGCTCCATGAAGCCTCACAATTTCCTTAACATACAATTTAGCCAAGACATCCATAGAGTCGGTCAGTCGAATCGGCAAGAAGTGAGCCGACTTTGTCAACCTATCCACTATCACCCAAATAGTATCATGGCCCTTCGGTGATCTCGGTAAGCCAGAAATAAAATCCATTGTAATGTTCTCCCACTTCCACTCTGACACTGGCAAAGGCTGCAAGAGACCCGCTGGTTTCTGATGCTCAGCCTTAACTTGCTGACAAGTAAGGCATCTACTCACAAACTCTGCCACATCCTTCTTCATACCTGCCCAAAAGAACTGACGGCGCAGGTCGTGATACATCTTAGTACCTCCAGGATGTACTGCAAATTTAGAGTGATGGTATTCCTTTAAAACTATATCTCGAGTAGAGATGGGCACGAAAAGTCTCCCCAAATACCTCATAACCGTTATCGTCACCAATCACCCATTCTGGCATCTCATCAGGACTCGACAACTTAGCTCGAATCGCCTCACATTCAATATCAGTCCCCTGAGCTTCTATCACACGACTCAATAGAATTGGCTGAGTAGCCATGGCACACAAAATAGCATGATCTTCATCTTCCTGCAACTCCAAATCAAACTCACTAAGGCTTTTCATCATTTCCCACTCTTGCACGAAAAGACCTGCTAAAGTACCCCGAGTCTTTCGATTAAGTGCGTCGGCAACCACATTTGCCTTACCAGGGTGATACTGAAGCTCAAAATCGTAGTCCTCTATATACTCCATCCATCTCCTCTGCCTCAAATTCAGATCCTTCTGAGTGAAAAGATACTTCAAACTCTTGTGGTCAGAAAATACATCAAACTTTTCACCATACAAATAGTGTCTCCAGCTTTTTAGAGCAAAGATAATTGCTGCCAACTCCAAATCATGTACTGGGTAGTTACGCTCGTGAGTCTTCAATTGCCTAGACCCATAAGCTACTACTCTGTCACCCTGCATCAGCACACAGCCTAAACCTTCCTTGGATGCGTCACAATAAACTAAATAACCCAATCCTCTCTCAGGAATCACAAGCACTGGTGCAGTAGTTAGCCTCTTCTTTAACTCCTGAAAAGACTGTTCACACTTCTCATCCCAAATAAACTCGACCCCTTTTCGAGTCAGCCTAGTCATCGGCCCAGCTAACCTCGAGAAATCACGGACAAATCTTCGGTAATACCCTGCCAAACCCAGAAAACTCCGAATCTCAAAAACTGTCTTCGGTCTTTGCCAATCCATAATTGCCTCAACCTTTGATGGATCAACTGCAACTCCCTCCTCAGAAACAACATGCCCCAGAAATTTCACTTCTTTGAGCCAGAACTCACACTTGCTCAATTTAGCATAGAGTTGGTGATCTCTCAAGGTCTGAAGTACAACTCTTAGATGCTCCTCATGTTCTCCTTCTGACCGAGAATAAACTAGAATGTTGTCAATAAACACGACAACAAACTTGTCTAAATATCTACTGAACACCCAGTTCATCAAGTCCATGAACACTGCAGGAGCATTGGTCAGCCCAAATGGCATTACTAAGAACTCGTAGTGCCCATATCGAGTCCTGAATGCCGTCTTAGAAATGTCCTCCTGCTTCACCCTCAACTGGTGGTAACCAGATCTCAAATCAATCTTTGAGAAAATAACCGAACCCTTCAGTTGGTCGAACAGATCGTCAATCCTCGGTAGAGGATACCGATTCTTGATCGTGACCCGATTCAACCTTCGGTAATCTATACACATCCTGAGAGTTCCATCCTTTTTAGCTGCAAATAGTGCTGGTGCACCCCAAGGTGAAGTGCTAGGGCGAATAAATCCCTTAGAGCTCAACTCTTCTATTTGGGATCTTAACTCCACCAACTCTACAGGTGCCAATCTATACAGAGCTATAGAAATTGGTTCCGTGCCAGGTATCAGATCAATCCCAAATTCAACCTCCCGTTCAGGCGGTAATCCAGCTACTTCTGAAAACACTTCTGGAAATTCACAAACAACTCGTGGTAACTCAATTTTGTCACCATTCTCGTCCTCTAAAGCCATACAAACAAACAAACTGCACAAGTCTACTCGTCCCTGCCCATTGAGGGAAGGCAAGAGTTGAGGACTACAACGATCACCAGAAAATCGTATCTGATGTCCCTCTGTAGTAAATAAGGTCACTCGACTCTTAGCACAATCTATCATCACCCGAAAGACTGACAGCCAGTTCATGCCAAGAATCACATCAAAGCTTCCTATGTCTATCACAATCAGGTCAAAAACTGACAAGTGCTCCCGTCCTGAAGTCTCATCCCTAATAGTGATCTCACAATTCTTACAAACTCGATTTAACACAGAATGACCTCCTATCGGTGTTTCAACGTGCAATGGTGGAATTAACTCGTCCGCAGATAAATTCAATGTAGACATAAACGATGCAGCAATAAATGAATGAGATGCTCCTGTGTCTACAAGAACTGTGGATTTAGTAGCATAAATGAGAAAGGTACCTCTCGTAACTATAGGCTCTACACGTCCATCATTCTGGGCCACAGTGAAAACTCGTCCCTGAACTGGTGCCGTTTGTGGTCTACCCCCCTTTTGTCCCTGTTGGGATCCACCCTGAACTCCTTGATGCTGTTGAACACCACTTGGAACACCCATCTGATACTGCGGTGCCCCTCCTTGAGTACCCCTCTGAAAACGAGTCTGCACTGATTGTGACCCTGCTGGCCTGCTACTCTGTACTGACTGAGCTGGCTGTGGAGGTCTCATAATACTTCCATTACCTTGCCTCTGCGGACAACGCCTCTGCACATGACCTGGTAGACCACACGTGTAACAAATCTTTACCTCGGCCCTATTTTCAGATCCACCCGACACGCCTTTGTAAGGACAGTTAAACTGACGATGCCCAGGCTGTCTGCAATTATGACAAATAATAGGACTCTGTGCAGAAACTCTAGTTGCCGCTGACTTACTCGGGACCATACTCCCCTACTGAAATTGCTGAGACTGTGCCCCATGTAAATTCTCTCTCTGCCTTTTGGTGGGTCTGTTCTCCTGGTGCTGAGTCCTTCTTTGCCTAACTTCATTCTGTGCCCTGGTATTTGCTAAATTCTTCTCCACTGCCATTGCTCGATCAACCAAGGTCTCATATTCATTAAGCCCCAAAGGTACTATCCGATCTCTGACACCAGGCCTCAATCCCTTCTCAAACCGTCTACACTTGGTGCGTTCAGTAGACACTAACTCCTTAGCATATTTGGCCAATGAGGTAAATCTACGCCCATACTCCAGCACAGTCATTGGCCCTTGTGTCAAATTTAGAAACTCGTCAAGCTTAGCATCTCTCAGAGACTGTGGGAAGAAATAGTCTCTGAAACGCTCCTTAAAATCCTCCCAAGTAAGTGCAGACGCCCCACGAGACCCCTTCACAGTACTCCACCAATCCGCTGCAGCACCCTCCAACTGAAAAGTAGCAAGCAAGACTCTGGTCTTATCTTCATTTAACTGCATCACCTCGAATATCTTCTCATTCTCGTGTAAGAATTTCTCAACCTCTTCAGTATCTGCTGCACCAGAGTATGTAGGGGGTTTCATCCTCCTGAACTTCTCATACGGAGCCGTAGGCTGACTTGCTTGCATTCCTCCAGCAAACATTACAGCCATTTGTTGCATCCACATCTGTGGGTCTGCCATTCCTGGCTGCGGCACACTTGGTGCTTCGAATTGCACCTCAGCCACATGAGGCACTCCTAATGGAACCTCTGCTCCAACCCCAGCATATGACCCTTGCTCTTGTGACACTCCTGCAGCAACGGGACTATTATCAACTGGAATTTCATGACCCTGCCCAGCCTGAATCCCTCGGCCTCGGCCCCGGCCTCTACCACAGCCACGACCTTGGCCCCTACCTCTACCTCTAACACCTGGAGCTACACGTGGCGGCATTTCTCTAAAAATTCACAAAAATATACTAAGGTCAACATCTTCTTAACAATTTAAGTCCAACAAAGCATCAAATTCACGTATCACAACTAAATAAACTAACATGTAATCACATAATACTTAGAAAAATAAAAGACCCACTGTCCCTAGGTATTCTAAACCTAGGCTCTGATACTAAGTTGTCACGCCCCGGATTTCCCAACCCGAGCATATGAACAAAGAAAAACATAATGCAACATTAAATAACTTTCTCTGTCCTACATCAGAGCCATAAACCCACACTATAGAGCAATGAATATAAAAATAAATAAAACTAAACTTTTAAATTTAAATAAATGCCTTAGTCAAGTCGACCAGACAATAAGTTCCAAAGGCTAAGTCCAAATATTCTCTCAATGTTAGATAAAATAATTCATAATAACCTCACAAACAGAGGCTTATTACAATTCACTAAAAACCATTCTCTAAAGAAAATTCTAATGAAATTAAATAAAAACAAATAAATAAATTTCTAATTTCCATGTTGAGTAGGTCCTGCGCATGACTCAAAATCATTACTTGCATCGCAAGCTGTAAGGGGTTTAGCACTAATACCACGTGTACTCGGGACCCTAATAATAGTATAATAAATGCAGTATGCCCTAGCATGCTACTAGGTAAAACGAACACGCACAAGTAGCAATTTCAAACAAGAATTTAATTTATTTATTTATTTCTCTTCGTTACAATTTATTTGTATTTCTACACCACACAACACATCAAAGAAAAATAATTTAATTTTGAGGTACTGCTGCTTGGTTGTCTCGTAGAAACAAGACCCAACCAATATACATCATTCATTGATGTCTGCTTGGTTGTCCCATAGAAACAGGACCCAACCAATATACACCATCCTTCGGTGTCTACTTCCTAAGCCGAAACTTTAGGAATATAATATGCCACCCTTAGGCATCTGCATCGTTCGTAGGTTACTAGCCTACTGGACTCGATTACCACCCCCGCGCGGGTTTTGGGACTCTCAACCCTTGGGTACATATACCCAATATTTTCAGTACCCCTCAATCTAAATAAAACACCAAAAAAAAAAAAAAACTAATTCTTCTCTTTAAAACCATATTAAATAAATTTTCCTTTCATTCCAAAATTTAAACCTTACTATTTATTAATTTACCAGTATACTGAATAACACACTTTAAACAATGACCGACCCTAAAATGTGTTCGGGTTCTACCTCTCAAGTGCAAGAGGGTGGTCGTAGTCTTACTCGGTGAGAACCGAGGTCATCTCCACAGGGAGGGCTGTGTTAAAAGACACTAGACTTGTTCTCTTAATTAGTAGGTGAGCCTAAGCTAATCTAAACTAATTTTGAATTACAAAGTGATTTGAATATGGCTGGGTTGAGAATGGTGGAGCGAAGCAAATTGTGATATTAAACTAGAATGCAAATATTGAAAATAAACTAACTAAAATGATCTTGGCTTCGAACCAAATCCAGTAGTGGGTAGTGGTTTACTCAAACGCATTTATAACTCAACCTAACAAACGCACATGCATTGCTAGGTCGGAAGATATTTCATTAAAAACTAATTTATGGAATTCAGAGTAAGCGGAGGCTTTTGAAATTGGTTTCAGACTCACCGGGACATTGAATCGAACACCTAGTGTGCATGAGCATCAACTCATAACTAGACTTCAATTATAACACAGGTGAATCGGTTTCTTAAGAAAACCTCATGTTTTGGTTTTATGAAAATAAGGTTCGAATCACCGGGCCATTGAACCAACCACTTGGTTTGCACGAGTGGCCAATCGTAACCAAGCTTTAGTTTTAACACGGGTGACTGATTTTGTAAGAAAACCTAATTTGGGTCTTGGAAAATCAGATTCTAACTCACCGGGACATTAAACCGAACACTTGGTGTGCACAAGTGAAAACTTGTAACCAAGCTACGGTTGTGACACGGGTGAGTAGGTTTCAAGAGAACCCTAGCTTACTACGAAATTCCAATTAAAAGTCCAAAATATATTTTGTTAAATAAAACTCGTTTACATTTGAGTTCACCAACTACTTCACCACTTTCAATGGCTTGAAGCCAAGAACTAACCCTAGCCTAACATTGCGAAAGTATTAACAAAGCCTTTCAAAAAGAAAATAACCTTCATCAAGCACTCAAACACGAAAACGAAGGATATAGAAATAAGCTAAAGCAATTTCGAAAGCAAATCAAACACTAACAATGACTACGAAGTACTACGAAGTGAAAATAAAGAACAAAGATAAAGAAAATAATAAACTTTTAATTAAAACGAAGTAACGAATGAAACTTACCAATTAATCTTAATGCGAAGATGAAAAAATAAAGCTTCCGTCAATCCAACACGAGATGAAAACATCTAACCCTAATCTAAACTAAACTAAGGGAAAAAGAAGAAGTGCGTAGGGTTTCGAACCCTTGTACATCAGAAATTTGCCCTTTTATATCATTACATAACTCAAGGGTAAAAGTGTAATTTCATAATTCAAAATTTAACTTAAAAGTGTGCTGGACAAGTCATCATGGGCGCCCAAGGTACAAGTGTTTGATGAAGTCCTCAAAGAGTTAGCCAAAAAACAGCAGTCAGAACTCCCTCTCTGTGGGCGCCCATCTGATGAAGAATGGGGCGCCCAAGGGTCCTCAGGGGCGCCCATGGGTGTAGGTGGGGCGCCCATGGGCCTAGGTGGGGCGCCCATCTGCAAATACAGTGAACAGTTCTTCTTTGACAGCTTTCTGTCCCTGACTTCCGATGCGATTTTGACATTGAAGATGACAGATTCAGGCTTCGGCTAAACCAGCAAAGTTGTAGGGCTTCGAGTCTTCTTTCCAACGCAAAAAGAATGGAACCATTTCGAGTTGTGACGAAAAAGTTATGGCTGGAAAACTGAGAGGGTGTTGAGCTGGAACTTCAACCGCACACCACTTCAACTATTTTGAACTTCAAACCACTTCCTTCTCCTTGGCACCCATGGTAGTCGATCTTATGCCTTGGGATGGCTCCTCCTCACATGCAACCTTGGTGTTGTTTGGGCCAAAAACACCATATTATATCACCTGAAATATACACACACCAAGAATGCATGGAAATGAGATAATCACACTAACACATCGCCAATAATAACTGTAAATTCATAATTAGCATGCTCAATATATATATAATTGTACAATAATGCATGCTAATCACACCCCCCAACCTAGACATTGCTAGTCCCTAGCAATGAGTGCAATCAAACCATGAAGTATAAGAACAAATGCAAGGGCACCCACAACATGTAAGCTCTTATTCAAATCAAAATAAGACAAAATAAAACTAACTAAGGTGATGTCCGTTTTCGTGGGAGACACACGACCACACTTAGCGCGTGAGGCAAGCCCTTTAAACCCCTAGGTTCCCCCTAGTGGACGAGTAAGGTCTCGTGAGGGTTTGCAGTGATGCTACCCACAAACATCTATGGTATGGTCTCAAGGTGTCAAAGAGTGATTAAGGTCAGTAACGAATCAAGTTCAAGCTCAACAAGTCACAAAACTTAAATATCATGTGTAATTCCCAAGTGCTAAGCATGAATGCATGCACTATCAAAGTTGGAAAAGCATGTGTGCAAAACAGTGTCATTTATTCAACAAGGTCTCGAGAGCATAATCAGAACTAAGTTTTGACTTCAAAAGCTCACAAGGTAGATCACTCATAGAAAGAAACTCACTCACTAAGGGTTCACTCATACCTATGAGCATAAAATGCTCTCCTAGTTGCACACAACCACACGAATAAGTGAGTGAATTGAATTGAAGTTCCGCATGGATAGCTCATACCAAAAATAAGTTCCAATGCCATGCAATAGATTACACCACACAACCTACACAAGACCACTACATGCACACACAAGAGTTGCTCGCTTAGAATCCACTAGGTCTTTGATCCGGTTGTAACTTGGCCAGGGGTATTGGTTAACAATGGAAGATATAGAAATCAAAACACATGTCTTGGGATAAAGATGTTCAAGTACGTACAAGTCCCAAACTACCCATTTCCTTTCTATACCCTAACCAACAACATGAAGCTTATTCACAAACTTACAAACTACTTTTGGGACACTCTTAGCAACTGCATTACAAAACATAAATCCCACAATTGAATAAAAAAAAGGAATGAGAAAATATTTTTTTCTTTTTTTTTTCTCTTTTCTTTTCTTTTTTTTTCTTTTTTTTTTTTTTTTGAAAATGAATAATGAACTATACAACGCATGAATTCTCATCCCAACATTCACCCTCATTTGACTCTCAAAAGCTTACATTCCTAACCCGAGTTCACAACTTAAACTTTGAGACACTTTCACAACCCAAGACATGTGAGAGTGAGGCTTAAAGTGTGTGAATGGGGTGTAGGGGATATCATGTGTGAGGAGAATCAAAAAGAGAAAACTTTATATCACACACTTTATTTTGAGGCTTCAAGTTGGTTCTTAAGACAATTTTATATCAAGAAATGACAAGAAGGCTCAAATTAACAAAGAGGGCCTAGCATCATTTTCAAAAATTACAACAACTCATATGTGCCAAGTGAAACTCATGCAATTGTGTGAGATGCAATTAGTGCATTGAAAACCAAAGTGAAGCATAAAGAGCTGTGATTATGTGCAACCCCTCAAGAAAATAATAATAGGCTCAAAAGCTCACCATAGGGGTATAAGTCTCTACTTAGTCCAAAGATGCTCAATTGACCAATGTTACACAAAATTCACTCTTAAGCACATAAATTCTTCCATAATAGCCAAAAATCCACAAGGTCATGACACACTCAACTTAAATTAAGTTTCCTATCAAAGCTTGAACAAGACTCACTTATCACTCTCTCACTCAAATTCACAATCAACCAAACCAAAAAGGGCCAACATAGCAGGTACAAATGTGCTAAGTCATGTATGTAAGCTCAAAGATGCTCAAATTTGAAAAATTTGACAATTTTAGCACAAATGGTCATCATGCGAACTCTACCCCCCAACCTAAACTAAACATTGTCCTCAATGTGAGAACTATGAAGCATATGTGGGTCCGTAGTGTGCAAAGTGAGCATGATGATGATGAGCATAAAGAGCAATCAATATGTAACACATAAGCCAAGCATGCACCCAAAACAAGAATCCCCATAAGCAATAAAGAACACCCCCCAACCTAGTTTCTACAGCACTTCCAACAACAACCAACAACATATAGCCAAGTGTTATGCTCAAAATGTAGAAACAGAAGGTAAAAAGGGTGGATATTACCTCAAGAGCTTCCTTATTTGAAGAAAAGAAAAAAACTATACAAGAGAAAAGGTTAGAAAGAAAATAAAAGAAAATAAAGGGAGAATAAGACAAGAGAAAGAGTTAGTACACAAGAAAAAATAAGAGAAAAGAAAATAAGAAAGAAAATCAAACCAAAAAAAAAACATAAGAAAATAAGGAAAAAGAAAACTCTAATCTACTATGTACAAAGGCAACAAAGAAGAAGGGTTATCCAACACCCTCTCTATCCCATGCATCCACAAATGGTTTAAGAAATAAAATGTTCTTTTGGGCCCACGAAGCACCAAAGGTGGATGCTCCTCAAGTGTAAAACATGTCAAGGGATGTAAGGCTGAGTGAGGTTCTTGAAACCTCAGATGTGGCCATAATGCATGCAAGGACATGGACATGGACATGGAGATGGCGGGTTCAAGTCTCTCAATACCCAGAAAATCAATGTACTCTCCCCCAATGTCTACTATCTCCCCCCAGTGATGATCGGTCACATGATCACTCATCATCCCCGAAGTGAACTTCTCAGGTGGGGCTGAGTCAAGAGGTAAGAGGTGCGCACTACTCTCAACCTCAGGTGAATAAGTGAGTGAGCAAGGATCAACTGACTCAATGATATGCTCCTCGGGCATTGTAACTTGCAATTGCTCAAAGGGAATCAAAAGACTCTCAATAGGGCCCGGGGTGGTCTGGGTGGGCTGAGCATCAAACTCAGTAGTAGGAAAGGACTGCATGTCTCCCTGACTCTCAAAAGGTGGTAAAGAAGTCTCCAGAATAGGAGAGTCCACAGGGAAATGAGAAAGACACTCATCCCAAACATCATCCCTAGTGTGGTTAGGGCAATTGTCCCACTTAGTGCCTATGGTCTCAAATTGTGCATCATAAGGTTTACTAGGCCAATAATCTCGGGGCTCCTCAGACTGGCCCTCAGTGAGTGGAACAAGGTTGGGACATGCAAAATCTGAGTAGTCAGGCTCCACGCATACACTACTTCCACGGGATGGATCATGAGGATCAAGTGAAGTAGGAGCATACGGGAAAAAGGTCAGTAGTGGCTAGCAAGTGTGTAAGGTTCAAAACTAGGTTCAAGTCTTTCCAGTGGCCTAGTGTGTTCAGAGAAAAATTCAAGGAATGACCATGCCTCACCTGGTGTGAGGTCAAGAAATTCCTTCCCCAAGACTGTATCGAACGCCTGGTGCAACTCATGAGATAGAGCATTATATAATATGGCTATGAGGTCCCCTAACTCTAATCCATGACTTGGGAAAGTGTCCAAAAGTATATTAAATCTCTCCCAGCATTTATAAAATACTTCACCCTTTTGTTGATAAAAATTTCTAATTTGAAAGCCATGGGTGAAGGTTTGATGAATAGGGAGGAAATGCTCAATAAAAGCTTGAACACATTGATCCCAAGTGGTCCATTCACCAAAATCATAGCACCAGTCACCAGCCACACTTTGTAAAGACAAAGGGAAAAACAAGAACCTAAGTCTCTTACTCATTCGAACATCATCACATAAGCCACACACAGCCTCAAACCTATCAAGATGAAGACACGGGTCTTCTTCCTCGTGCCCGAAAAATTGGGGTAATTGGTGATAGGTCTCTAATGTATAGTCATATCCAAATTGGTTACTTAGAG
This sequence comes from Vitellaria paradoxa, assembly GCA_019916065.1. Taxonomy (NCBI): domain Eukaryota; kingdom Viridiplantae; phylum Streptophyta; class Magnoliopsida; order Ericales; family Sapotaceae; genus Vitellaria; species Vitellaria paradoxa. The sequence continues at coordinate 40,987,163 of CM034235.1, forward strand.
ACTCAATGTAGGCTTGGGCATCAAAGGACCATGATTGAAATCACTAAAATCCATGTCTATGATAAGAACACAAAAATGAAAACAAAATGAGAGAAAACAAAAACTACACTAAAATACAACCTAAGTTAACTAACATGCAAGCTAAGTTATATGATATGCAAATGAATATGTTACAAGGCAAAAGAAAAAAAAAACTACTAATAAAGAGGTGGAGAAAAGAAAAATTCACCCAATTTCTCAAATGAACTCCCCTTTAACTCCCAAGTCTAGCACTTAGTTGCCCTCCCCGGCAACGGCGCCAAAAACTTGACCGACCCTAAATGTGTTCGGGTTCTACCTCTCAAGTGCAAGAGGGTGGTCGTAGTCTTACTCGGTGAGAACCGAGGTCATCTCCACAGGGAGGGCTGTGTTAAAAGACACTAGACTTGTTCTCTTAATTAGTAGGTGAGCCTAAGCTAATCTAAACTAATTTTTGAATTACAAAGTGATTTGAATATGGCTGGGTTGAGAATGGTGGAGCGAAGCAAATTGTGATATTAAACTAGAATGCAAATATTGAAAATAAACTAACTAAAATGATCTTGGCTTCGAACCAAATCCAGTAGTGGGTAGTGGTTTACTCAAACGCATTTATAACTCAACCTAACAAACGCACATGCATTGCTAGGTCGGAAGATATTTCATTAAAAACTAATTTATGGAATTCAGAGTAAGCGGAGGCTTTTGAAATTGGTTTCAGACTCACCGGGACATTGAATCGAACACCTAGTGTGCATGAGCATCAACTCATAACTAGACTTCAATTATAACACAGGTGAATCGGTTTCTTAAGAAAACCTCATGTTTTGGTTTTATGAAAATAAGGTTCGAATCACCGGGCCATTGAACCAACCACTTGGTTTGCACGAGTGGCCAATCGTAACCAAGCTTTGGTTTTAACACGGGTGACTGATTTTGTAAGAAAACCTAATTTGGGTCTTGGAAAATCAGATTCTAACTCACCGGGACATTAAACCGAACACTTGGTGTGCACAAGTGAAAACTTGTAACCAAGCTACGGTTGTGACACGGGTGAGTAGGTTTCAAGAGAACCCTAGCTTACTACGAAATTCCAATTAAAAGTCCAAAATATATTTTGTTAAATAAAACTCGTTTACATTTGAGTTCACCAACTACTTCACCACTTTCAATGGCTTGAAGCCAAGAACTAACCCTAGCCTAACATTGCGAAAGTATTAACAAAGCCTTTCAAAAAGAAAATAACCTTCATCAAGCACTCAAACACGAAAACGAAGGATATAGAAATAAGCTAAAGCAATTTCGAAAGCAAATCAAACACTAACAATGACTACGAAGTACTACGAAGTGAAAATAAAGAACAAAGATAAAGAAAATAATAAACTTTTAATTAAAACGAAGTAACGAATGAAACTTACCAATTAATCTTAATGCGAAGATGAAAAAATAAAGCTTCCGTCAATCCAACACGAGATGAAAACATCTAACCCTAATCTAAACTAAACTAAGAGGAAAAAGAAGAAGTGCGTAGGGTTTCGAACCCTTGTACATCAGAAATTTGCCCTTTTATATCATTACATAACTCAAGGGTAAAAGTGTAATTTCATAATTCAAAATTTAACTTAAAAGTGTGCTGGACAAGTCATCATGGGCGCCCAAGGTACAAGTGTTTGATGAAGTCCTCAAAGAGTTAGCCAAAAAACAGCAGTCAGAACTCCCTCTCTGTGGGCGCCCATCTGATGAAGAATGGGGCGCCCAAGGGTCCTCAGGGGCGCCCATGGGTGTAGGTGGGGCGCCCATGGGCCTAGGTGGGGCGCCCATCTGCAAATACAGTGAACAGTTCTTCTTTGACAGCTTTCTGTCCCTGACTTCCGATGCGATTTTGACATTGAAGATGACAGATTCAGGCTTCGGCTAAACCAGCAAAGTTGTAGGGCTTCGAGTCTTCTTTCCAACGCAAAAAGAATGGAACCATTTCGAGTTGTGACGAAAAAGTTATGGCTGGAAAACTGAGAGGGTGTTGAGCTGGAACTTCAACCGCACACCACTTCAACTATTTTGAACTTCAAACCACTTCCTTCTCCTTGGCACCCATGGTAGTCGATCTTATGCCTTGGGATGGCTCCTCCTCACATGCAACCTTGGTGTTGTTTGGGCCAAAAACACCATATTATATCACCTGAAATATACACACACCAAGAATGCATGGAAATGAGATAATCACACTAACACATCGCCAATAATAACTGTAAATTCATAATTAGCATGCTCAATATATATATAATTGTACAATAATGCATGCTAATCACACACTTTAAACAATTTAAGCAAAATTTATTGTGGGTAACCGCCACATTACACTTGTACACGTGTATCAATTCAATGCCTCAATTCCATATCAAGCACATCAGGCTTCAAATATCACTCACGTCCAGCACCTTTAAAGTAAAGAAAATAAAAAAATATTTTATTTTATTATTTTCTATTTTTACATCAAATTACATAATCACATGGGCTAATATATATTCATATATACATATAAATATATGTATAAAATCACCTTGATGGGATTTAGTTCAAGAATCTGGAACCAGTAGGTTAATCTATTTATATAATATACCTATAACTATATATATATATATATAGATGAATAAAATAAAAAGATAAATTCACATCCAAATCAATCTGGAAGCCAAATTCAAATTGTATATATATATATATATATCTAATTTATGCATTCAGATCCTTTTTAATAATTCAATCAATCATGTGCATCTAAATCAATCAAACTAATAATTTAATAAACAAAAAAGAATTAAAGAATGGAAAGCTAGCTGGCGTTCACTCAAGTCATTGATTTAACAAACAAATAAAAAAAAATAAATAAAACTAAGAAGCTAGACACCCAGCAAAAGTTTGCCTAAGCATCCAATGATGAATCATATGTTCAATACGTCTCATCCAAGAGATTAAATAAATTTTTTTTTTGTCAAGCACCTGGTAGGAATTACGGGTAATAGAATATATATATATATACTTAAGACTACATCACGTCACTCTGAGAAACCACCAATCAATTCATATAAATATATATATGTATATGTAGAAAGTACATGCTTAAATGGGCCGCCCCTTACCTCCTTAACCCAGCAGCAGATTCTTTTTTTCTCTTCACAGCGGCAGTTTTTCTCCTCCTCTCTGGTTCTCTCTCTATCTAGGTTTTTATTTAATCAAAATAAAATACAAATTTATATATTTATAGAAGCAGGATTTTAACCCTAACCAAATTAATTATTTTCCTAAACCCCATAGGGTTAGGAAAATTACACTTTTTTAAAAAAAAAATTAAAAATCTTTTCAAATATACCCCAAAAATTAATCTTTTTAAGTACAACTTAAAATTAAATACCCAAAATTATAAATTATTAAATTTAAATAACGAAATAAATTCACTGAATAAATATATATAATAACTAAATTAAATTAAAAATTCGGGTCATTACAGAGCATTTCCCAAATAAAATGTATATGTTCCTATCTTTATCTAAAAGCCATTTCTACTCACCCATCACCCATTACCAAAAATAACTTTGGCACCAAGTGCCTTAAATTTTTTTCTCACCCTTTTACGTTCCCAAGGGTAATAAGACATTTTTAATTACAACCGGCAATGTCCCCGGATGATGAATCAAAAGTGGGATTATTCAGTCACATGCAGTATATTTTTAAGTACTTTATCTAAATCCCTAATTCAATAATAATTATTAATAAATCAAAGATTTAACATAGTCACCAATATTATCATCACAAAGGCAGGTACTACATGTAAATTAACAAGTAGCAAGTACCTAGAAATAATTTAGAATTCAAATTAGTAATTTAGTTAATTATTTTGACAAGTTTTCCGTACTACCTTTGATAAGAATAAAATTATTTCTAATGGTATATTAATTAAGCTGAGGTTGGCAGCTTAGTGAGCGGGCGACCCTAATTGCGATTTGAAATCGCAAGTTCGAACCTCATTGGCTGTGATCTCGGTTTTTGCCTCTTTTGCCTTTTTATTTTATTATTTTATTGAATATAAAGATAATAAATAGCTCTTTGGACTCATATTAAATTTTAAAAAAATTTATAAGTTTTATTTTATTCAAAACAATTTGAATAAATTTCCAATCATCATTTTATTTATAACCAAACTCTTATCATAGGTTTTCAGCTTCAAGATATCCACAAATATCCATAGAATTATTCTAATAATTAGGAAGATATTAAATAAGTTTCATTAAATTCACTTAATCATAAAAATATAGTTATATAACCTGCTAGGTTGACAAAACAATGTCTAAAAATCAATTAGAATAAATCAAATTCATTTAAAGAAGACCATATAAGGAAAGAATAAGTTCATTATTTCATTTGGGTATTATCACACATAAATAAATTATTAACATAACTATAATTAGTAGAGGGTAATTAGGAATTTAAATAAATCTTTAACATAAAATTCTAAAAACATCCAAACAAGTATCAATTAAAGGCTAAGCAGAGACAGCAGCTTAAAAGAAAATTCATATAAAATAGAGTAGAACTCCAATATCTATAAACTTTATATCTGTAGAAACTAGACTTTAAGACCTACAACGTTCATGTTTTACACTTTTTAAAATTCTAAGGTCTAAAGGTTCAAAAATATCCTTGAATTCAGTTTGTTTAGAAGATACAGTTTTACACGTGCTCAGTATTTTGGGCATAACTTTTGACTCACAAATCGGATTGATGCAAATCTTTTTGGGTTGGAAAGAAAACTTAAAGGGCTACAACGTTTATGCTTTAGCCAAAGTCTAATTCCACCGTTTTAGGGGTCAAGAGCACATCAGAAGTTACAAACAGTGAGCTGTTAGCATATTGGGCTACATCAGTCAAAGTTTCGGCTTCCCTACCCCCAATATATGGGTATTATATTTCTATCACAATCAAATTTTATACTTTAAACCCAGAAAAATGCTTTAGCTTCAAAATTGAAGGCATCAAATATATTTTAGGAGGTTCGTCATCCTACCTCAATGAAGATATTGATGACCAAGCCTGTGAAGGAAAAATGAGTTGAGCTGTAAACACCACCCAATTGAAAAATTCCGAGCCTTTCTTCTTCCTCCAAACAACACCAAATGTCCAACCACACTTGATAAAAATATATATTTTTTTCTCTCTTATTTTTTTCTTCTTTTTGAAGGCACACAATTTATAAGAATCATGGGAGTGTAGAGAAAGTTATTGGTGGAGAAAATAACCTCCACTTCACATGCTTCAAAACAACTAAGGTAAGATCATGCATATACAATAAGTAGTATGATCTAAGAATCATGCTTGCTTTTTGACTATCTAACCATATAATTTAAGAAATGTGTTGGAGGATGGATGAAGATGGGTGGCATGATCCAGGAATCATGCTAGCTTTTTGACAAATTAAACAAATTATTTAAAAGATGCTTTAAGTGTTTAAATCATGTTAGCTAAGTAATTTGAAAGAATGCTTTAAAGTTATCAATGTAGAGTCTTCTTTTTGACTAATTAGCCACCTAATTCGAGAGATTGTGAGAGATGTATGGAAGATGGAAAATGAAGTTGTCGAAAAATAATTTAGAGCTACTATTCATGAGTCAACTCAATGAGTGATAAAGTGAGTTGAAGTGAGTTGAGGTGAGTCAAAGAAAAGGGTTGACCCATGGGTTAATGGGCTTGGGTTGGACCAATTAGGTAATTGGGCTAGGAATTATTTGGATAAAAGTTTAGAAATTCTACATTAAACTCCCATATAGGGTGAAATTAAATCCGAAAATCTTTCTAACTAATTTTATCATTCCAAAAATTTTCAAATGCTCAATTTCTTAGATTTTTTACTATAATAAATATCACCACCACACTTAAGCAAATTAATTAAAAAAAAACTTTTAGGTTATTACAAGGTTTGGGAGTAATTACTTTTCAAAATTTTAATTTTAAATTTAAATAGGTCACATTGACCATTTTTTTTTATAAATCACAATGTATGATTAACAATAATATTTTTAACTTGAGTTATATATTTTCATAAAACCAATTGAAAAATTATTGTCAAATTTTATGCGGCACTCTCCATATTCATTATCATTTTTTTATTTTTACAAATCTTTGAATAAAATTAATATTTACCCGAGCGATACACGGAATTATATAATATTTTATTGATAACAATAGCTTTTAAATATATTATAAAATATTTAAATAAAGTTGCAAAATTTTATAAAATAGTTATTAAGTTATTTTCTTATATTTATATTTTTTATTTGTGTTAGTGTTAGTGAGTCAATAGAATTGGCCAAAGTCGAGCTTCTATATGAGTAGTAAAAATTTATATTTTACTAAATTTTGATATTGTTCAATTCTAAATATTAAAATTTGCTCTAGAATATATATAAAATCTCATCTAGCTAATCAACCTGGTTTCTTTTTTTTTTTTTATTTCAAATTGTTTGTTAATTTTAATATGTGCTTTTATTTTTTAAATTGTTGACTCATTTTCTAAAATTAACTTGAGTTAAAAATACTTTTAATCATAATTGTATTAAATTAATGTTTTGATTAGTTTTATAAAAATAATTCAAACTAAAAGTATTATTTTTTATTCATTGTACATTGTACTTTATAAAAATAATTCAAATACTGATTATTATTAATCAGAACTTCAATTGAATGATTAATATGACTAATTTAATTTTAAATTTAGAATTTAAAAAATATTGCTTGGTAGCATAATTAATATTTACGCACTCCCAAGTCTAATCACTAGTAGAAAGTGTGGAACTAGCGACCGCCTAAGACGGTCGCTAAATGTGTAATAGCGGTCGCTAAAAGTATTAGCGACGGCTTAGCGACCGCGTCAAACGAGTTGCATTTGCTTCGTCGCTAAAAATTATTAGCGACCGCTAGGACGGTCGCTAAATTAATTGCGACCGCTCCAGCGACCGCTCGAGTTCAGACGTATGGATAATAGCGACCGCTCATAACGGTCGCTACTACTGAAAAGGCGGTCGCTAGTTGTTTGGCGCGAAGATGGCGCGAATAAATAGCGACCGTAGGTAGCGGTCGCTAAATAGTGAACAGCGGTCGAACTAAGTTTCGCGCGGGAGCCATGACCATTTGCATTAGCGGGCGGTCGCTATTTGTAAGTAATTTTTTTTTAAAAAGATTTAAATTATTTAAAAATCTCAATAATTATAATTTAAATTTTGCTATAATAAGATCTCAATAATTTGTTTTACAAATCAAATTATTTAAAAAATAATTTAATAATAATTTATTTTTTATTTATAATGATTATTTATTTAATAGTTATTAATTATTTATAACAACTATTATATTTAATTACTTATCTATAAATATTTATATTATATTTAATTTATTAAATTACACATAGAATTAATGAAATTTTTCATAAAATTTGTAAAAAAAAAAAAACGTATCTCCTAATTATGATTATATATACAAACATAATATCAAATTAGATTACAATAAAAATAAAATTTTATTATATACAAATGTTCAAAATACAAAAACAAAAATATATATAAATGTACTGATCAAAATATATACAAATAGATCCTAATCAGTCCAGGAGGGCCATCCGCCATCATCCGGGTCCTACAATGAAATAATAATGAAATTATAACGTGATAATTAAGAAGACATGAATAAATAAATTTATATAATTTTAATGAGTAATAGTAACGAGAAATAAAATTTTTAACCTGAGGAGGAGGAGGTGGATGGCTCTGACTCTGAGAGAGGCGCCGCTCCATCTCAGCCATCATCTCGGCCCGAAGTGCTGCCTCTCGCGCGTCCATCTCAGCTCGAAAGGTCTGCAGCAGATCTTGATCGCGACGTCTGGCCTGAGAAGATGATTCTGCTCGTGCAACGGATCGGCGTGGAATACCTGCACCCCGCGTAAGCGTGTATCCATGACCATCGCGTCCGATAATGGAGAAAAATATCTCGTCCCTCCTCTCTTCGGACTCCCTCTCATCTGGAGACAGCTCGTCTAAACGTGCATTAAACTGCGCCTAATGCAAACAAACCGAAATAGAAAAAACAAGATAACTAACTATATTATTTAAAGAAAAAATTAAATTATAAATTATATGTTGATTGGACAAAATATTAAAATTTGTTACCTGTATAGCCTGAACCTCCGGCGAATCAGTACGTCGAGTCGCCAACCACATGGACGTCCGATCTGTCCTCAGGCCCTCCTCTGTCCTCTGTTGAAAGGTAAATTATATGTTAATAATTTACTATCATTAAAAAAAGATAAATAAAGAAGTTGCTATTAGCGTGATAAGCTCACGTTTTTACCTCGTGGCGACCCTGAGAAAAGTGTCGAGTCCCCTCCTTGTGCCCCGGCCCCTGCAGTCCTCGATTTCGCGAGTTCCTTTGGGCCTCCGCCTATTTTAAGTTTTTTTCGATTACTTTTTGTAATTTACGCTTGATAACGTCAAAACTTAAGGAAAAATAATTAACTCGCAATCAACTCACCTGTGCCTCGGGACTCGACCAATACCTGACGAGCTCAGCCCACTGGTGGGGAAGAACGCCCGGTGGGACCCGCTGGAGGATGTCAGGGTCATTCTCATGACCTTTCCAGTATTTATCTTTAATCTTATTTTTATGATCCTTCCACATCTTCCGACACTTAGCAAACATAACGTCCCGGAAGTCTGGAGGAACATCAACTACATTGGCCTAAAAATGACAAATTGTAGAATATTATTTGTTACAAGTTTCAGCACATAAACCACGTACAATTAGATAAATAAAATTTTCATACATGTACCTCGGTCCATAGACCCTCGAACGTAGAATCTGGAAAACGATCCCACTCGAGGGTGGTCAATGGGAATCTGATCGGATTCCGGACCAAATGTCCGAGCTGTGAAATCAAAGACCGTCCATCCTTCCCAACCGGATGGGGCGTGTCATCCCACTGAACGGTCATCCACTGAGATCCACAGTTCCACTGCGGCAATCCCTTCGAGGGCCCTCTGCCAGACCTCAAAAGCCTGCTCGGAGTGGGAGAATCTGTTTCAAACAAATTGTTACATGATAAAACACCATAATATACCTACTGTTGTTGGATAAGATACATTCCGAAATTAAAGAACTTTACCTGCATCTGTGTCAGTCACTGAAGGTCGCGTGGACATAGGGGGTGAAGGTGGGACAGCATCTGCTGAGCTACTCCCGGCACAGGATAGCCCCAGACGCTCAGCCATCGTCCTAGGACTAGTCCTCTTCCTAGAACGTCCGAACATGGCTCCCTAACTGTTCACAATTTAAACTTATTATAATTTCAAATATAAAGAAAAAAAAATTTAAAATCTACCTTGTTCGGATAGAAAAGTACACAACCGTGTATTAAGTATGTAAATCAACCGTATCTCCTTCAACCGTGTCCCTAACCCAATTAACATCTTCATCACGTTGGACAATTGCATCTTGGTCAAGAGCTTGTTGGGCGAATAGATCAATATCTGGCTCATCGCAGTCGATTTGGTATACCCCTTCTCCTTGACATTTTAACTGCAACTTGCCAGTTGGGATCAGCTCGATCGCCAACATAGTAAACTTGCTCTGCCATGGATGCCAGTATGTATGGTTCAGCTTCTATTTGTACATCTCGATGTAACAAATTGTTTAAATTGACCAATTTAAATTGGTACTTATCAGCTTTAACCCCGCGAATTGGATCAGCCCAAACACACTTGAATAATAAATATCTTAAACCACGATTGTAAACGATTTCAATAATGTCATTCAGTTGGCCGTAATAGTAACCACCGTCATTAGATGGACAACCGATGCCACTATTTTGTGTTGCTCGCCTATCATCTACTTCCTTGATGCGAAATCGAAACCCATTGATGTCACAAGCTGTGAAACGTCGAGCTGTCGTGTAAGGACCATCAGCCAACTGTTTTATTTCATCGGTCAAAATAGAATCCGTAGTACTTCGTAAATTGTATACCTATGAAATGTAAATTATCATGAGTTAATTAAACACAAATTAATTGTGATGTGAAAATCATATAAAAACATATGAAAATATTTAACACGTACGTAGTTCTTAAACCAGTCATGAAAACATTGATAATGGGACATTCGAATTTGATTGTCTGTTGCACGAGGCATGTTCTGTTTCAGCTCGTTTATGTGTCTCCTGCAATGCAAATCAAACAGGTTTGAGAATAATCACGATTTTTATTACAAATATGATGCAATTAACTTTCTTTATTACGACAACGTGACTTACTGGGTCAATGGCACAACTGATTGGGTGTTGAAGAGCACGAACCGATGAGCTTGGATCCACTCGATATGGTTGAGATCAAATGACGTGCCTTCCCCAATAGGGCCTTCATTTATCCGCTCCGACTTGCTAAAAGTCGTTTGGACATCATCGTTTAGATATGCCGCACAAAAATTTATGCACTCATCCATCAAATATCCTTTCGCTATGGATGCCTCGGGTCGAGCTTTGTTCCGCACATACCTCTTCAATGTGTTCATATATCGCTCGATCGGATACATCCACCTAAATTGGACAGGGCCACCAAGCCGGGCTTCTTCAGTTAGGTGTATAGTCAAGGGAACCATTACATCAAAAAATGCCGGTGGAAAAATTTTCTCTAGATGACACAGTGTCAAAGCAATCCTGTCCTGCAGACCCTTTAAATCTTCTGTACGGATTACTCTGTAACACAACTGCCTGAAGAAATTACTGAGCTCGATCAGCGGCTGCACAACATTATTAGGCAAACATGTCCTTACTGCTATAGGCAACAACTGTTGAAGCAGGACGTGGTTGTCATGACTTTTCAAACCCTGTAACGTCCGTTCGCTCATGTTGACTCGCTTCGAAATATTCGAGCAATATCCATCAGGTACCTTCACGTCTTTCAGAATTAACAAGAACGCATCCTTCTCCTCCTTGCTCATGGTGTACTGTGCAGGTGGCATGTATGCCCTGTTGGACTCTCCCGGCTGCAAGTGCAATGGAGTTCTCAATCCCATCTCCTGCAAATCACGTCGAGCATTAGCATTATCCTTTGATTTCCCCTTAACACCAAGGATCGTCCACAATATATTATCGCAAACATTCTTCTCAATGTGCATGACATCCAAGTTGTGCCTGAGTAAGTTGTCTTTCCAGTAGGGCAACTCATAGAAAATACTTTTCTTCTTCCAATTATGGGTTCGGTTCCTATTTGGACCAGAAATAGATGGTAGCGGGGGGGCTAGCAGATCCTGAAAGTCATATACTGTTCGAATTTGCTCCCGCTCCATCTGGGCCAGCAATTCGACCCCGGTCATTGCTCGTGGTGCCGGACCGAACTCCCGAGTGCCGTCAAACGAGACTCTGTCCTTCCTAAACCTATGCAACGGAGGTAGGAAGCGTCTATGACCCATGTACGCCCACTTTCTACCATACTTTAGCCAAGTTGACTTCTTGCTCTGATTGCAACAAGGACATGCGAACTCTCCTTTCGTGCTCCAACCAGATAAGTTGGCGTACGCCGGAAAGTCGTTAATTGTCCATAGTAATGCTGCCCGTAGTTTAAACATATCATTTCTTGTTGAGTCAAATGTCATCACACCATCAGTCCATAATTCATTAAGCTCTTCAATCAATGGTTGCATATAAACATCTATTTTATCCCCGGGACCCTTAGGTCCGTCAATCAATGTCGATAGGATGACAAAAGGTTGCCTCATGCACAGCCAAGGTGGAAGATTATATGGAAGTAACAGTATAGGCCACGTACTGTGAGTTGCCCCAGTCATGCCTGAAAATGGGTTAAATCCATCAGCCGCTAAACCAAGCCGTACACTGCGCGAATCGACAGCGAAATCAGGGTGTCTTCTATCAAAATCCTTCCACGCCGGAGAGTTTGTTGGAAGGGATAAGTTCCCATGATCCCCCCTGTTCTCGGCATGCCAAGTCATTAGTTTAGAGATCTTAGATGACATGAAAAATCTCTTCAATCGTGGCTTAAGTGGAAAGTAGCGCACTTGCTTTGCAGCCACAAGCTTACCACGATTTGAACTACCCAAACGATTCTGCCGAGTTTGGATAGTACCAACATTCTTCCATCTCGAAACACCACACACGGTACACGAATCGAGGTTGCCATTCTCATTCCGAAACAACATGCAACTATTGGGACATGCATCCAGAGTTTCGTATGTGAATCCCAGATTCTCAGTTAACTTGCGTGCCTGGTAGTACGATTCTGCAAGCTTAGCTCCCGCTGGTAAAACCCTACGGAGTAACTGTAGTAGCATGTCAAATGACGTATCTAACCAGTGATTCAACGCCTTCAAATGTAACAACTCAACGGTAAATGACAATTTACTGAACTCCTGACATCCAGGATATAATTCTGTCTGCGCATCATCGAGTATTTCAAAATATCTCAATGACTCATCATCTGTACCCGAGCGGGGAGTAGTTCCACCCGTCAGATTAATACCGGCACCGTTGTCTTCGTGTGTCAATCCACATGCGATATCAGCTAGCATCGCGAGCATTGGATTACACTGGGCCCAAGCAAGATGTTGGATTGGGCCCAGGCAAGATTAGGGGTTTTATTGTAGTTACTAATTGAACTAATTAACTCTTACTAATTAACTACTGCTGCTTGTGTAATTAATTACTATATTATTCGGTAAATTACCTAGAAACAATATTATAATATTATTGTTTGACCTAATTTTCTTATCGTATTCGTATTGGATTACACTGGGCCCAAGCAAGATGTTGGATTGGGCCCAGGCAAGATTAGGGGTTTTATTGTAGTTACTAATTGAACTAATTAACTCTTACTAATTAACTACTGCTGCTTGTGTAATTAATTACTATATTATTCGGTAAATTACCTAGAAACAATATTATAATATTATTGTTTGACCTAATTTTCTTATCGTATTCGTATTGGATTACACTGGGCCCAAGCAAGATGTTGGATTGGGCGCAGGCAAGATTAGGGGTTTTATTGTAGTTACTAATTGAAGTAATTAACTCTTACTAATTAACTACTGCTGCTTGTGTAATTAATTACTATATTATTCGGTAAATTACCTAGAAACAATATTATAATATTATTGTTTGACCTAATTTTCTTATCGTATTCGTATTGGATTACACTGGGCCCAAGCAAGATGTTGAATTGGGCCCAGGCAAGATTAGGGATTTTATTGTAGTTACTAATTGAACTAATTAACTCTTACTAATTAACTACTGCTGCTTGTGTAATTAATTACTATATTATTCGGTAAATTACCTAGAAACAATATTATAATATTATTGTTTGACCTAATTTTCTTATCGTATTCGTATTGGATTACACTGGGCCCAAGCAAGATGTTGGATTGGGCCCAGGCAAGATTAGGGGTTTTATTGTAGTTACTAATTGAACTAATTAACTCTTACTAATTAACTACTGCTGCTTGTGTAATTAATTACTATATTATTCGGTAAATTACCTAGAAACAATATTATAATATTATTGTTTGACCTAATTTTCTTATCGTATTCGTATTGGATTACACTGGGCCCAAGCAAGATGTTGGATTGGGCGCAGGCAAGATTAGGGGTTTTATTGTAGTTACTAATTGAACTAATTAACTCTTACTAATTAACTACTGCTGCTTGTGTAATTAATTACTATATTATTCGGTAAATTACCTAGAAACAATATTATAATATTATTGTTTGACCTAATTTTCTTATCGTATTCGTATTGGATTACACTGGGCCCAAGCAAGATGTTGGATTGGGCCCAGGCAAGATTAGGGGTTTTATTGTAGTTACTAATTGAACTAATTAACTCTTACTAATTAACTACTGCTGCTTGTGTAATTAATTACTATATTATTCGGTAAATTACCTAGAAACAATATTATAATATTATTGTTTGACCTAATTTTCTTATCGTATTCGTATTGGATTACACTGGGCCCAAGCAAGATGTTGGATTGGGCGCAGGCAAGATTAGGGGTTTTATTGTAGTTACTAATTGAACTAATTAACTCTTACTAATTAACTACTGCTGCTTGTGTAATTAATTACTATATTATTCGGTAAATTACCTAGAAACAATATTATAATATTATTGTTTGACCTAATTTTCTTATCGTATTCGTATTGGATTACACTGGGCCCAAGCAAGATGTTGGATTGGGCCCAGGCAAGATTAGGGATTTTATTGTAGTTACTAATTGAACTAATTAACTCTTACTAATTAACTACTGCTGCTTGTGTAATTAATTACTATATTATTCGGTAAATTACCTAGAAACAATATTATAATATTATTGTTTGACCTAATTTTCTTATCGTATTCGTATTGGATTACACTGGGCCCAAGCAAGATGTTGGATTGGGCCCAGGCAAGATTAGGGGTTTTATTGTAGTTACTAATTGAACTAATTAACTCTTACTAATTAACTACTGCTGCTTGTGTAATTAATTACTATATTATTCGGTAAATTACCTAGAAACAATATTATAATATTATTGTTTGACCTAATTTTCTTATCGTATTCGTATTGGATTACACTGGGCCCAAGCAAGATGTTGGATTGGGCCCAGGCAAGATTAGGGATTTTATTGTAGTTACTAATTGAACTAATTAACTCTTACTAATTAACTACTGCTGCTTGTGTAATTAATTACTATATTATTCGGTAAATTACCTAGAAACAATATTATAATATTATTGTTTGACCTAATTTTCTTATCGTATTCGTATTGGATTACACTGGGCCCAAGCAAGATGTTGGATTGGGCCCAGGCAAGATTAGGGGTTTTATTGTAGTTACTAATTGAACTAATTAACTCTTACTAATTAACTACTGCTGCTTGTGTAATTAATTACTATATTATTCGGTAAATTACCTAGAAACAATATTATAATATTATTGTTTGACCTAATTTTCTTATCGTATTCGTATTGGATTACACTGGGCCCAAGCAAGATGTTGGATTGGGCCCAGGCAAGATTAGGGATTTTATTGTAGTTACTAATTGAACTAATTAACTCTTACTAATTAACTACTGCTGCTTGTGTAATTAATTACTATATTATTCGGTAAATTACCTAGAAACAATATTATAATATTATTGTTTGACCTAATTTTCTTATCGTATTCGTATTGGATTACACTGGGCCCAAGCAAGATGTTGGATTGGGCCCAGGCAAGATTAGGGGTTTTATTGTAGTTACTAATTGAACTAATTAACTCTTACTAATTAACTACTGCTGCTTGTGTAATTAATTACTATATTATTCGGTAAATTACCTAGAAACAATATTATAATATTATTGTTTGACCTAATTTTCTTATCGTATTCGTATTGGATTACACTGGGCCCAAGCAAGATGTTGGATTGGGCCCAGGCAAGATTAGGGATTTTATTGTAGTTACTAATTGAACTAATTAACTCTTACTAATTAACTACTGCTGCTTGTGTAATTAATTACTATATTATTCGGTAAATTACCTAGAAACAATATTATAATATTATTGTTTGACCTAATTTTCTTATCGTATTCGTATTGGATTACACTGGGCCCAAGCAAGATGTTGGATTGGGCCCAGGCAAGATTAGGGGTTTTATTGTAGTTACTAATTGAACTAATTAACTCTTACTAATTAACTACTGCTGCTTGTGTAATTAATTACTATATTATTCGGTAAATTACCTAGAAACAATATTATAATATTATTGTTTGACCTAATTTTCTTATCGTATTCGTATTGGATTACACTGGGCCCAAGCAAGATGTTGGATTGGGCCCAGGCAAGATTAGGGGTTTTATTGTAGTTACTAATTGAACTAATTAACTCTTACTAATTAACTACTGCTGCTTGTGTAATTAATTACTATATTATTCGGTAAATTACCTAGAAATAATATTATAATATTATTGTTTGACCTAATTTTCTTATCGTATTCGTATTGGATTACACTGGGCCCAAGCAAGATGTTGGATTGGGCCCAGGCAAGATTAGGGGTTTTATTGTAGTTACTAATTGAACTAATTAACTCTTACTAATTAACTACTGCTGCTTGTGTAATTAATTACTATATTATTCGGTAAATTACCTAGAAACAATATTATAATATTATTGTTTGACCTAATTTTCTTATCGTATTCGTATTGGATTAACTGGGCCCAAGCAAGATGTTGGATTGGGCCCAGGCAAGATTAGGGGTTTTATTGTAGTTACTAATTGAACTAATTAACTCTTACTAATTAACTACTGCTGCTTGTGTAATTAATTACTATATTATTCGGTAAATTACCTAGAAACAATATTATAATATTATTGTTTGACCTAATTTTCTTATCGTATTCGTATTGAATTACACTGGGCCCAAGCAAGATGTTGAATTGGGCCCAGGCAAGATTAGGGATTTTATTGTAGTTACTAATTGAACTAATTAACTCTTACTAATTAACTGCTGCTGCTTGTGTAATTAATTACTATATTATTCGGTAAATTACCTAGAAACAATATTATAATATTATTGTTTGACCTAATTTTCTTATCGTATTCGTATTGAATTACACTGGGCCCAAGCAAGATGTTGAATTGGGCCCAGGCAAGATTAGGGATTTTATTATAGTTACTAATTGAACTAATTAACTCTTACTAATTAACTACTGCTGCTTGTGTAATTAATTACTATATTATTCGGTAAATTACCTAGAAATAATATTATAATATTATTGTTTGACCTAATTTTCTTATCATATTCGTATTGGATTACACTGGGCCCAAGCAATACATTATACGAAGATCAAATATACAACAAATAAAATAATACGATACAAATTAAATAAATTAACAATAAACAATTCAATATTTACTCATTATAACATAAATTAAACAATAGATATTAATTTTTTTTTTTTGTCTTATGCATCGATTCTTATTTAAAAGTATTCTTTTTATGAAAAAAAGTAATATGTTTAAAAGTTTACAAACTTTATTGTATTTAATTTATTAAAAAATCTATCAACTTTTACTAACTTTTTATACTTTTTTCAAACTATATATTATTTTTACATTAAACTATATATTAATTCTCATATTTTTAGTAGTATTATCTAACATTATAAATATCATAATATAATTTAATTTCCGTAAGGTACGTTAATCAATTTATTTATAAAAATGACCATATTGAGTGAAGATGTTAGCATTGCTTCAAAAACTCTCTCTACCCTTTGTCATTTTTTGTTTTTATAAAATTACAAAGTTAATTTCATAGTGAAGAACAATTAAAATTTGTTTTCACTCTCATTTTTCTTTTCTATTATAAATATTTTATTAATTTCATTACTTAATCTATTTTTGTTGCATCACATTAAAAATGAATTATTTTATTCAAAGATTTTATTAAACTAAAATTATTTTTGATAATTTTTTTTATAAGTTTATTATTGTTAAGTGTCGTTTTAAGAATTAGTTAGTTATAGTCAAGTTGATAGGTAGAGTTAAATATATATATATATATATATAGTGGGAGAGAAATTTTTTAGTAATTTTTACTTTTTTTGACATTTGGTAACTCCTTAAAAGTTACTAAAAAATTTTGAAATTTTTTTCAACATTTTTACTAAATTTAATTGAAAGATATTAAAAATAGTTAATAAAAATTTTTAATATTTTTAATAAACTAAATACTCCTATATAATCTAAAATTTAAAATTCAATTGATTATACTATTTGTATATATATTATTTTATTTTTATTCATTAAATATAATTTTTTAAGCCCAAGTTTAACGCTCCAAAAAAATAGGTCACATGCATAATTTTCCAAGTATCACATATAATTTTCCAAGTATCCAAACAAATTTTTCAAGTATCACAAGATGAATTTTATATGAATAATTTGATAATTAAAATCAAATGATATATTACTGGCATCAAGCTTAAAGAAGTAAATAGTCAAGAGTAGGAAATTTTTTATTTTTTCCCTTCAATATTTCAACTAATTTCATTTTAACTATTTTATGATTCTAAAATATAAATCTATCACTTTTTATGAATTATTATTTTCCAATTAATTTACAAAATTTTTTGAATTTTGTAATGAATTCAAATAATAAATTGTAATTTGTATTAATTTTTTTCAAATTCTACCGATCGAATAGTTTTTAAATTACGAATTGTTAACTATACAAAAAAATTTTATTATCCAGAATTTGTTACTATGCCCACGGGGGCTAGATATTCGTTTTAGAGAGCAAATGGCAGACTAACAAATAAAAAAAAAATTTAACTTTTGTCATTTTTTAAATTTTTTCCAATTTTAATAACTTCTTTTAATTTTTATAAATTTATACCAAACAATCAATTACCAACTAAAGTATTACTTTGTCATTCTCGCATGAAAAGTTACACGGCTCTATATTTCCCATCACGTTAAATTCATGTTTAAAAGAACAAAAAGTAATTTACTTTTGAATATCTAATGAAAAAATTAAAAGAAAAAGAAAGTAATAATCATTTTGGTGGTCACATTTTGACTTTTATGTCAAAATATTAGAGAGAGAAACTGTTAGAATGAGTTTTTGGGGTTCGTTCTCACGGATTTATGTCAGTTTTGTTGAAATTTATTAAAAAGTTATTGAGATTTGTAAAAAAAGTATTGGAATTTATAAAAATTTGTTAGGATATGGATAAAATGTATTAAAGAGTTTTAGAAATTTTCAAAAATTTAAATTTTTTTTATTTTTAGTAAATTAAACGCAGCCTAAATTATTTTGATCGAATTTAATTAATTTTAATTTCATTTTTTGCATTTCGTCTATTTTTTTCACCCAAATAACAAATACAATTGGGGTATTTAGTTTATTAAATTTTATCACAAATTATAAAAATTATCAATTTTTTTGATTAAATCTCATCACATGTTTTTTTTACGTCAAATTTTTAAATATTCTTTTTCCCAATCCAAACACATACCAAAGCCGACGCAACCATTAAAAAGTTCTATACATTTTTTTTTACGCACTGCACAAAACACAACAATTTTTTCCACTAACTAAATTTTACTTCTAAAATCTCTTTTTCTTTCTTCCAACATACCAATTTTTATAAAATAAAATTAAAAAACAAAATATTAAAAAAAACAGCAAATAAAAAATACAGAAAAAAAAAACAGCAAACAAAAAAAAAACAGAAAAAAAAACAGCAAATAAAAAATACAGAAAAAAAAAAAACAGCAAACAAAAAAAAAAGAAAAAAAAACAGCAAATTAAAAAAAATTAAAAACAACAGCAACATACACAAAAAAAAATATTACACAATACGCACATGAAATAAACAATTTAACGAGTAACTAAAATAAAAAAAATTAAACAAACAATAATACATACATGCATGTATAGATAATCATCAAACCCCCGCAACCACAAAAAACAAAAAAAAATTATTTACATTTATCCAACAATAAACATGAAAAATACAAAAAAAAGAAAAAAAATTTCAAACTAAAAAAAAAAATCCAAACCTGGTACGGTGTAGTGTTGCCTTAACCTCAAAATAAACTACAATAAACAAAAAAAAATATTAATGCATGTTTATGAGAGAGAGAGAGAGAGAGAGAGAGAGAGAGAGAGACCTCCGGCGACGGCTGGCGAACTCCGGTCCGGCACGGCACGGCACGGCAGAGGGGGGAGAGAAGACGGCAGAGGGGGGAGAGAACTGAGAGCGCGGGGGAGGGAGGAAAAAAAGGGAGGGAGGGAGAGGAAAAAGAGGGAGGCGTTCTGCCGAATATAATTAGAGAATCAGCGACCGCTTTAAGCGATCGCTAATACGGTCGCTACAACCATATTAGCGACCGCTTAAAGCGGTCGCGCGAATTTTTTCGTCGTCGATGCCTTGCCGCACGGGATTAGCGACAGTCGTTTAAGCGACCGCCATAAGCGGTCGCTAATACAATTATAGCGACCGCTTTAAGCAGTCGCCCGAGATTTCCATTCGCCAATTCCCCAATCTCTAGTAGTGAATTAATAATAAGCATTATACTTTCTTTTTGTAATTTTAAATTTAAAATATACTATGAATCGTTATTGTAAGTGGAGATAGATTTTGTTAAATTCAATTAATATTCAGTCATTTTTAAGTTATTTTTCAAGTCCAATTATGTTTAGATATTTTTATCTATACTTTTAAATTTAATTTCTAATTTGTTTAAAAATATGTAAATTTTATAATAATAGTGAACCAATATGCAAGTGAGCCCACTTTAAAAACCCATTAATTCACTTCATATTGCTTAAAATTACATACTATCTATCACACTAGTATAGGGATGTCAAATATACCCATACCTGATGGGTACCCGCTTCATCCGCCCCGTTCGGGGAGAGTATGGGGATGTTAATAGCGGGGACGGGGACGGGTATGGAGATTTCAAATGTTACCCGCACGGGTACGGGGACGGGGACGGGGACGGGTATGATAGTCTCCACCCCGCCCCGTACCTGTTTAAATATTTATTTGTTAATTTTGTTGGCGTGGTGACTCCTTTAGAAGTCCCACATCGGTTTCTCACAAAGAAGTAAAGGTCTTGTGAGATTATAAATAAAGACTACTTCATCTTTGGTTAAGTGCATCAGTCAAAGTCAAATATTATATATATATTTTAATTTTTATGTAATATATATATAATATATTTTTTATTTAATATATATAATATTATAATAATTTTAAATATTTATTTTATACATATAATATATAATTTGTAATAGTTAATATACTTGGCGGGTAAACAGGGACGGGGATGAGGAATTCATTATTTTGTGGGGACGGGTATGGGAAAAATTTTGTTCCCCAAAACGAGGATGGGGACAGGGACGGGACGGGGACGGGGACGGGTAAGGGTATTGTTAAACGGGGACGGAGATGGGGACGGGGACGGGGAAGGTCATACCCGTTCCATACCCACCCCGTTGACATCCCTGCCCTAGTAGCTACGTGATAAAAGACAAAAAAATGTAATTATAGCTGTACACCAATGTGGGGCAAAAAGAAATAAAATGAAAAAAAAAACACAATACTTGAAAAAATAAGAGTGTTCATTTAAAAATTTCTTAAAAAGAAAATGAAAAGTAGAATGGTAAAATAGGGTGGATGCATATAGAATTTGGTTTAATAAAAAAAAATAAAAGAATTACACAACTTTGATATATATATATAATATATATTTTTATAAATGAAGCAAATATTGATACTGCTAATTAGTTGAAAATGATTGACATAACTAACATGAATTTAAAATTGAAAATTTTTCTAACAAAAAGAAAAAAAAAATGCTAAGGCCTAAACAATATTTGGTATTTTTTCTTTGTATTTTTAAAATTTAAAATATACTAAGAGTTATTATAAGATAAATTAAATTTTTTAAATTTAATTAATATTCAATAATTTTCAAAATTTTTTGAATATGAATTATTTTTCTTTAAGTAAATTTTACAATTATAGTGAATCAATAAGCAAGTTCTATTATAGGAACCCATAAGTTCACTTTATATTTATGAACTAGTGATTTTATAGACGAAAACAACAAATGGAGTTGTGGTCATCTACTGATGTGAAACAAAAGGAAATAAAGATTTTGTAAATAAGAAGAAAAAGTATTGAAAAATGAAAAAATTATATTTAACTCAAATTTCTAGAAAACAGTTGATCCATTCAATTGGTCAAACAATTCGTTAGTCCTTAACAATGGGTATAGATTTTTTATGGTCACCATGTTCGACTTCTAGTAATCAATGCACATCCAAAGTGATCAATCCTTCTTACTGACAGACAAAGCCAACACATATATGGCGAGAAATTCACTAGAATAAACTAGTTAGTCAACGAATCCTCCACTTGAGATTTCAACTCTGCTAGCTCAATTAGTGCCAACCTATACGGATCACTAGAGATAGGTTCTATGCTAATAACCAAATCAATATGGAACTCTACCTCACACTCAAGTGGTAACCCTAACAACTCATTCAGAAACACCTCTAGGAACTCACAAATAATTTTGGGCAACTTAGCCCTAGCATTATTTCCATCATCATCAACTGCAACAAGAGAACAAATTGTATAAATCAACTCATTCCTTGCCCATTTATGGGAAGTAAAGCCTGAGGACCAAAACTAGAGAAGAACTCAACTTTCTAACATTAATTTTAATACCATTGCTTGCAAAGCAATGAAAGAATAAAAGATTGCATACCTGCTTTTGAATTCAAAATACAAAATCGTGAAAATGACAATGTCAATCAAAATTAAACGCAAATTATTTATCGAATGTAGCTTCTAATATCAAAAATCTTTCAACAATAGAGTCAAGAAAGAGTAAAGACGATCTTGTCATCTACGAAGACTTGAAACTGTGAGCCATCAAAGCCAAAACCTAAATATTGTTGGGAATAAAGAAAGAGAAGATGCTATATATATATATACAAAATATATATGTGTGTGTTTGAAAAACCAAAACCCTAATTATTGTCGCGAACGAAGAGAGAGAAGAAGCTATATATAGATATAAAACGTATATTATATGGGTTTGAGAAATTATATGTGTTGAAGCATCGACATAATATTGTGTTTTAAATACGAGATTTTGGGAGGAAGGCATAGATAGTGTAAGTAAGGAGAAGGTGTAGGGATTAGTGGAATGTTGGGTTTAAATTAGGTTTTGAAAATTTAATTCACAAGCTTAATTTATTTTTTAATAATTATTTGTAAAGTTTTATTTCAATGACAATAAAACTTGTCATTGCATATGTTTCAGTAATGAAAAATAAAATTTGTCATAATAAAAAAAAATTTTATCTTGCCGAAATATTAAATTTTTAGCACCAATTTCTCTCCTAACTTTCAGTGACGAAATTTAGTCACCAAAAAAATATCTTTCTCACTAAATAATAATTTTTAGTGACGACTTATGTTACATGTTACAAAAAAATTTCTTAAAATGTATTTTCTATGACAACCAAAAAATCTTGTCACTAAATAACATATATTATGACAATATTTTTTATTTGACAGAAGACTCGTAGCTATAGCTTACTTTTCTCGAGTGACTTATGAATATAAATGTAAAATTTGTTGTGAATTGAATTGGATGCTAGAAATCTTAGTCTGTGAATTGTATTGGGAGTTAATATATATAGATATATATATTAGACTATATTTATGTATATATATTAATACTCATAAATATAAATATGAAACTTGCTACGTGGATAGAAATAGTTAGAAACCTTGCTGTGTGAATTGAATTGAGAGTTAAAGTATTAATTAGACTAAGGCAACATAGATATATATTGTGTTTACATAGATTTTAAATTACAAAACTGTCTTACTTTTTATTATTTACTTATTGAATAATCAATTATTTGAAATATGTGGCATTTTTTAAGAATTTATTTAACATTGGTTTGGACCTATTTAGAAGTAATTAAGATATTTAGATAAATATTTAAATAAATTATTTTGAGATGAGAATTTAAATTGTGAATTTATATGCACTTTAAGAGTCATGGATCTAGGTATTTTGTTTTTTTGATAAATAATTTTGGTTATGTGAATATATTTATGTTAAAATATCTTGATTCTATGCATAATTGCATGATGCACATAGAATATAATGGAATTCCCATAAAATTCAAAATAAAAGAGAATTTTAGAAGATTAAATAAATATTATTATTTATTGAAAATAAAGGAGAATTTTAGAGATAATTTTTGAAAAAATAAAATAATAAAAATTTTATTATGACTAATTAAATCTAATTGGAATGCATCTTTTGAGTATTTTATTATATGAGATTATGTTGAACTTGATTATTATATATGTTAAAGACATGCATGTATTAGGCAACATGAAACATAGGCGGGAAGTTATATTATTTCATAAAATTTAATAAGAAATGGATAAAAACAAGAACCTAATTTAGGTGTAAACCTAGTGTATGATGTGCTATTATAAATGAATTTGATTGAGATTGATTTTTGTTATTGGGATCATAGAAAGTACTAAAAAAGTAGGTTCTAGAGTTTAATGGTCCAAAGCCCCAAAACTAGCATAGGGTTGGTATCGTTGTTAGTAGGCTAGTAACTTACAAAACGCATATGCTTCATTATAGCATATATTATACCTAGACTATGGGATTGAATACATATTGAGGCAAGTTGTGTTGGACTGGGACTGCAGGACCAGCGACTATACTTTATTAAAACATATATTATACTGAGACTGCAAGGGGCAGATGCCTATTGAGGGCCCGTTTGGTTGGTTAAATTTTGGTCAAAAGTACAATAAAAAGGGAAAGATTTGATATAAAAGTGATAGATGTTAAAATTTAATTGGAAGAAAATACAAAAAATAGTTAAAAATTGGTGAGTTTTGGTAAACTTTGGTAGGCCAAACGGGGCCTGAGGCATGAGATTGTACATCTGAGACTGCGGAACCAGTTATATGAAAAATTTTGAGATTGATGTAATAAACTCAAATAAAATAATTCTTAATAATTTAAGAATTATTTTCTTATCATGATGGAAAATATTCTATAAATACTTTCTGAGCACACATGAAATTTAGTGCATGCTCACTCTCTACAATTTTTAATACAGCGATTGATACACATGATAGACTAGTAGGTTACCTAGTCACCTTGGATTGTTATTTGTTTTACTTTGGATTTTAACATTTTGCATTGTAATGTAAACGAGTATTGATTTGAGCCCATATTTGTGGCATAGTTATGTGTCATTTTTAAGACATTTTTAAGATATTTGAATATTCAAAAAATTAAATATTAGTTTATTTTAGTCTTTTTCTCTCTGACATAGTATTTTTTATATGATTTGTTGTTTATTTGTGAGTTTTATCCTTGTGTCCCCGAGTCATGAATTTCTGGGCAAGATATCTCTTCTCTGTCACCACTATCTGTCATGCTGCTACTGTCTTCTACAAGTACTCAAAACTCTTACATCTGACTGATTGTAATGGAATTAGGTGACCACCTCTGGGGATGATAATCCAGAAACTTCAAATTGAGAAAATACAGCACCGCTCGGTTGAGAATACCGAGTTGATGGCACGAATTGATTAAAATTTAAAATCTTGGCTGTAAATTTGTAAAAGAACTAAATTTATATAATTAATAGATAAAAATGTAGAAAACAATCTTGTTATGTTAACAATTTTGTTAGAAAGTGAACAATTTTCAAAGAATTTTAAATATATAAGACAATATAAATTGGAAAAATATAATATTCATAAAATAAAAAAAATACTAGGAACAAGATGGCTGCAAAAGCAAATGCATTTCACACCACGAATTAAAAAAAAGGATAATAATGTACAATTAGAATTTTTTATCAAATGATATGAATAAATGTGGATTAATTTATCTCTTAAAAAGTAAAATATCTATAAAAACATGACTTACTTGTAAAATTGTTATTGCCAATATCCATTCAAATATCTAAGTGACAACTACTTTATCTCTCCTCCTCTCCTTGTACGGAGAAAAGAAACAATGGTCCTTATTCATTTCAGGGCAGCGGTTTCTTCCCCTTTTTATGGGCTATTGCGAAGAAACCAATTTATGAGGAGATCCCCATAAACCCTCACTGGTACACAAACAACCATCAAATCTATATATATATCGCCTGAAGCAACTGCAAATCTATATATATATCGCCTGAAGCAACTGCAAATCTATATATATAGACGAAGGAGATCCCGATAAACCAATTCATACAAACTCTTCTCGACAAAGAAACCACAAAAAAAATGGGTTACAAAAGCCTAGCATTTATCATTGTATCCTTCGTCTTCTTTGCAGTTGCTTCAGGCGACTGCTCATTAGCCAAACAACCCCCTCAGTTTCCCAAGCCCGACATACGTTTCAAAGACGTGAGAATCGGCCCCGACTTGTGCGCTAGGCTCTACGTCCCCAAGTCGGCGAATCGAAGCGAAAAACTCCCCATCGTAATCTACTACCACGGCGGCGCCTTCTGCACGTTCAGCGCATTCCTCATGCCGTACGACAATTACGTGCACTCCCTCGTGAAAGCCGCCAAAGTAATCGCGTTGTCCGTCGAGTACAGATTAGCGCCGCACCACCCTCTCCCTGCCGCGTACGAAGATTCCTGGGCGGCCCTCAAGTGGGTCGCCCGCCATAAGTACGGCGACGGCCCGGAGCGGTGGATAAACATGCAAGCCGATTTCGGGAGACTCTTCTTGGCCGGAGACAGCGCCGGCGGCAACATAGCGCACAACATGGCCATGCGTATCGCGACGGAGAAAATCGGCGTCGACATCAATGGGATTGCTCTGATCGATCCTTACTTCTGGGGGAGCGAGCCGATCGGGACCCACGAGCCGAGGAATTTGGTTCGGAGAGAAATATATTCCGGACCATGGACGGTGGCCACCGCGGGGGCTATTGGATTGGATGACCCAAGATTTAACCCGCTATTGGATCCGAAGCTTCGGACCCTAGCTTGCAAGAATGTCCTTGTCATCACAGCTAGTTTGGATGATCTTAGAGACAGAGGGTATTATTATTACAAGGCACTGCGTACGAACGGGTGGACAGGCAAGGCAGATTTTATGGAAACCTTCGGAACCCACGATAACCATCTGGCCACACTCGAAAGGCCCGCCACTGCTAATAGTGAGCCCATGATCGAACGTCTTTCTGCTTTTTTCAACCGTCCTTGAGCTTTTTCCGTCACCCCCATCTCCCCGAGGCATCGTTTGAAATCTCAATTTTTAAAAAATAAATTAAAAATAATTTTTTTATTAAATTTTATTACGAACCATTTTTACATCAATTCAACGTCAAATTTTATTTTATTTTGAATATTTTTAAAAATTCTAAACGCCTTTTAATTAATAACAGGTAAAAGTTAAAAAAGCATAAACTTTTAATTTTTTTTTATTCAAATACTATTTATTAAATAAAAGACTCTTTAATATATTGAGTTATTTTTGTGAAAGTGACAGGCTTTTATATATATGCATGTCACACTATTTTACTATTATTTTCCTATAAAAAAAAAATTAATAGTGTAGCATTATTTTAAAAACTACACTATGAAAAAAAATAAAGTTTCAAAAAGTATAACCACAATGACGTGGAATAGTTGCAGACGAGAGGCAATCTGCCCGAGCTCCGGTGGAGATAATTTTTTCTGTTTATTTAAAAAAATAGTTACATTTATATCTTATTATTTTTACATTATATATTTAAAATATCTCATCGCTGTTTTACTTTTTTTAACCCTAATTATTTGAAATTTGTGTTTTTATTTCCACCGATTACAATTTTGGAATTCGGCCTCTGGTTGTGAGCTATTAGAATAACATTTCAATCGCAGGCTACCGACATACTATTCTGGTTGTACTTTTTATGACTTCTTTTTTCTTAGTAGAATTAAGAGTGAGCGGTAAATTTTGAACCACATGCATGTGTAAATATTTGTATAATGATGTCATTTTTATTTTTAATAATAAATTTATAGAGGCAATTATTACTTAATATTACAATGACTTAGAATCATCTCTCGTGTTTGAGGTATCCACTTTCTGTAAATGAACTATTAATATGCAAACGCGCAATTTGTTTGATATTTTAAGGTCATGGTATCGAATGAAGATAAGCAAATGGATTTGTGTTATAGACTCCGTTCGGTCTGTTATAAATGTTATAAATTTTTGAAAATGTTCAAAAATTTTTAAAAATTATTTAATTTTTATCTTATTACACGAATTACGAACCCACAATTTATTTCATTTGACCTTTATAGCTCCAAACACTCTTGTAATATATAAAAAAAAAAAAGGAAAGGTTTTTAGATATGAATGCCTTTGGGTTAATAGATTAGGTTAATTGGAATTTTTCCATTTAGCTTGATTAAAAAGGTATAAACTAGCCCTCTAGTTTAAGAATTAATATTTAATTTTTTAGTGAATAAGACTAAAGTGTAAAATTGACTGAAAATATTAAATTTAATTATATTTGTGTCATGCATGTCGTATAAACTCATGTGGTTATCTAAAAAATTTATTTAAAAAGAAAATGAGATAAACTGCATCTCTTTAAAAAAAAGTAAAAAAAATGTTTCTTTTACACATAAAAATGAGTAAAAATATAATTTTATTTATTTATTTTTGTAAAAATATTTTTCTCCCAATAAATTTTGACTCACGAGTTACAAATATAATTAAATTTAACAAATTCAGGTAATTTTTTACTTCCTTTCAAATTTCGACACTATTTGTTTTCTTGTTTCTCTCTCTCTATATAAATCTATTTTCCCTTAATTAATTAATATTCATTCCAAAAGCACAAGCACATTGCAAATCCGTCTAATTTATAGTGCAATTAATTTCATTTCTCGATTTATTAGATGGCATAAATCCGTCTAATTTATAGTGGAATTAATTTCTTTTCTTGATTTATTAATTTTTAATGTCATGCCTACCATTCTATTTTTGGATTCAAAAGGCTTGGGGATAATACAGCCAACACCTAAATTACTTAGGGAATGCCATCTCTGGTTTGGTTTTTCATTTTATGCTTCAATCCCATTCGCATTCAACTCAGTTGTTAGCTATAGTTGTATTTTAATCAGATTTTTTTTTCTATCAAAAAAGAGAAGCAAAATAATATGATCACTACACGTAAAACCTACCACTAATTAAGATGGTCATACATATCAGATCCGATTATATCTACACTTGTATACAATCATACTCGCTAATTATCATCTCATTCTTTTATCATTCTCATGAATTTATCATAATTATTCATAATAAACCATAACAATTTTCAAAATTCAAATATTTATATTCACACATGATCCAAAGTAAATAAGTGACATGAAATATTTGAAGCCAAGCTTTCACTAAACAGAAAAAAAAATATTTTTCAAACAAAATATTTTATTTAAATAATTTTCCCTGTTTATTTAAAAAAATAGATAGGTAAAAGTACATCGTTACTATTTTAATATTAAAATAAAATATGTGTTCATGTTTTTAAAGAAACTTAATAGAAATTTCAAAAATAAAATTATCTATTATATATATTTTTAACAATGTCTTTTACACAATTGCATAACAACCTTATTATTATGAAATACAAATCTTGTTAAGCTTAATGTATTTTGTAAATCATGTACTTTAATTTAAATCATAACCATCTGTTGACTTTTAAATCAAAGAGTTAGTCTTGTATTCTTAAGCTAAATCTCGAGGAGTTAAAGTTAATTATCCCTAAACTATTTATTATCAACTATTTCAAAATATTATTAAGACAGATACTTATGTCTGTTAGGAGAAGTTGTGATTGTTCAGGTGGCATCTAGTTTTTTGTATTAAAGATATATAGAAGAGAACACTTGATAGGAGAGAGCATAAAAGGTTTCAAGAACTTATGCATTCAATATAAGTGTGTCTTTCAATGGTTTGGCTTGACAGGCATACAATTTTATTTGTGTGCAGTGAAAGACTAAACCAGAAGTAATTCGGGGAGGAGGAGGGATTCAACATTTAAAACATAGTGTCAAACATTATCTAGCTGGTGTTTGGTTCACTAATTTTTATAAAAAAAAATTAATTTTTATCAATTTTCTTTAATTTTTTATACTAAATATATTTCTAATTTTTATCAACTTGTTCTAATTTTTCTACCAAACATATTTTTAACTTTTATAAATTTTCTTCAACTTTTACAAATTTTCTTCGAATTTTACTAAATTTCTCTAACTTTTATAAGTTTTTACCAAATACTCAACCAAAAACTAACATGACATATGTTATATCATGATTGTAAAATTATACCTTTTTGGAGTGCCAATCAGCTTGTTAATTTGACTCAGAATTTTTTATTTTAAAAAACGGTGATTTCATCAATTTATTTGTTAGAAAACATTCCACATTCCTTATATGTTCATTAATTATATAATTTTGTATAAACCATTATTCTGTTTGCTATATATCATTTGATTTATTCAAAAATCGTGACAAATTTAATTCTAAAAAAATAGTGTTAAATAGATGTACGTGGGTGTGAAGACATTAGTACAATTATTATAATCCCATCTCCAATTTCATTACTTTTGGCCATAATAATTCCTAAAGCAATGAGTTTCAAAAAAAAAAAAAATAATCCTAAAGCAATAGATTAAATTAATGATCAAACATTGTAAGTGATTAAACCATCATTAAGGTCGGATGCCATATTCGATCGCTTTATGATAAACCTTTGTAGTAGTTGACCCCGAAATATGATCAAGTGCTTGAGAAGTGAGTTGTAGGGACATTTGATTAAAAAAATAAATATATAAATAATACCCAATTTACGCTACTAAAGACTGACTAGACCTAAAGCAACCACTGACAAGTGCACGAAAAGAGATGCTATTTTGCTTTGGTTGGTGTGAAGTAATATAAAACTTAATTTCTTAAAGGGTGCTTGGGTTAATGGGGGGTTTAACAGGTAAACATGATGGTGCATCAAAAATTAATATAAATAGATTAACTTTTGGTAAATGAATATTTGGCAAAATATTAAGTTTCTTTTATGCTTAATAATAACTTGTTTAACTCAAAAATTTATAAAATTTTTACTAAACACATAAAAAAATTACCAAAAGTTGTTAAGAATTTTACTAAACACATAAATTGTTAAAATATGCTAAAAATTACTACTTGTTTAACTAAATATACAAAATATTTCATCTACCAACTTTTAAACAAAAAATGTTAAAACTTACTTAAAAATTGACTTCCAAATAGCTCCTTAGTAAAAATAATTTTTGAAATTTCGTATTCTCCTAGATGCTAGACATCCCAAGCAAATACAAAGAGTAAATAGAGAATGACAAATACAAAGCGAGGAAACCCATGCATGAAATTCCTCAAAACTTTCACTAAAAATCAAGCGTTGATTACAAACATAAAACTCTCGATAGATCAACTCCTCGACTCTATACTCTGTTGACGTTTGTTCGAATTCTCGATATACTAACTTTTTAGCAAAAGCCCTCTGACTCCTCAAAAACACAATATTACGAAAGTCTTCTGATCCTCGAAAGTATAATGCTGACTCCTTGGTAGTTTTGCTGAATTCTCAGCTATCATGAATCCAAAATTCTTTAGATCATGCACAGAAAATCTTGGCTAAGCGATTGAGAGAACCTTTGAAACAATTTTGCTCCTTATTGAATGAATATTCTCTCCATATGGAACTGTAGATGTCACGCCTCTAACTTAATTGTTCGGGATAAACAGCATGCAAATATAGGAACTGAATAAATTAAATATAAACCTGTACTAAGGTCAAGTTATAATATATTAATAATTATCAGAGCAATTAAACATGTCCCTCATTCCCATATTAAGTAAATAAAAATAAAATCAATCACAATAAATCTAATGTCACACCCTGGTGACTCAATCCAAGGCTTATACAACTGAATAAACATCATCCATAAATAAACTCATAAAAATATTTAGTTTGGGACCCACACCGTGGTCGTCCAAATAAAGATACAATCATCCAAATATAGATATATCACATGCTAAGTCAATCCATCAGTCTCAACTCAACTCCGGGTGACTATTCCCTAACTTCGCCTCCCTAACCTTGCTAGATCACCTGTAATATAATAGGATGAGCAAACTTGTCTAGTAGGTAGGACCGTGCAAGTGTACACGAGTGAACAATAATCAAGCATATAGCATAACTCATAACAATATCAGTTAAAACATGATATGATAATGCACATGTGATGCAATGCAACGGCCAATACAATTCTCTAATCTCTATCTAACCCCAACTTTTTCTTGGGATAGGTGACGCTTAGCACTACATGTGGGGTCACCAACCACACCATTTACGCTTACGGTAAATATATATCTCAAAATATATATATATATATATATCAAATGGGGAACCATGTTACACCCCCATTGGTGTAAGACTCAAGGGAACTGTGTTACATCCCCTGGCCTTTTTGCTAAGGAACTGTGTTACATCCCCTGGCCTTTTTGCTAAGGAACTGTATTACACCCCTAGTCAGGCATCTACTTGGTTTAAGCAGGGTTCGGCTGTAGTCCAGAGAAAATATCATTATCACATTTTATAATTAATGCCCCAACTCCAAATAACTAAATTCTAGTCATATATATCAATTGGGTATCATTCGGTATTTCTAAAATCTTATTTTATAATTTTTCTCAACTCATAAATCTCGCCTATATATATATAACCCGTGCCTCGACACATCACAGTATAAATATGGCACTCTAGGTCAATCAATATTCTCAACACAAACCATATGATGCCATTCCGGCCCCATGCACATGATATGCTCAATCATATAAATAAATATCTTCTCAATATAAAAACACATTCTCATTAAGCTTGATGATGATTTGGGATTCATTCCATCGTTAGAAATCCATAATAATTTAGTTTAGACACAAAAATATAATTAAAAATTAATTTTTACACTTTTCTGAAAAATCAGCCATATTGGTGCTCGAACACCCTTACCAGCCAATCGAGACACTCCCAATTCGAACACTCTAGTTGATCGATCTGAACAACAGAGTCTAGTGCCTAGTTCATGGGTTCATTTCTGACAAACCCAACCCCAAATCACTATTTCAAACTTCAATTTTAATAATAACTCATATATGAATACTTAAACACATAAATCACACATTTCTTCATCATTTAATCAAAGAATAATTCAAATATATATAAGATATTCACATTTATATGCATATATATACAACCACATTCATATATACACACACACATATATATATGCACCAATCACATGATATTCAATCGAATCAAGCATATATATGTATATATAAAATCATCCTAACAATGTCTAGAACACGAATATAAGTCTCATCTACCTCGAATTTGAAGAGAAAAGAAGAAAAATAGAGAAAATCAGTTGATCTCCCAACCTTCAAAAGTCAATTTCTCCCACCTCGGGCCAAACTACCTTAAATGGTGTCACCACGATATTCATGACATCAAATACTATCCTGATTCGTGACCTTTAGCTTTAGATCGTACTTTCTCTCTCTACCCTCTCTCTCCTCTCTCTCTTTTTTCTCTTTTCTCTCCCTCCTCTGTGTGTCAAGCCAAAAAGAAAAAAAGAAAGAAGAGAAAAAGAAAAATGAGAGGAAAAGGGAAAGAAGGAAAGAAAAAGGGAGTTGGGCCCTTGGCTTAGTTGTCTATCTAATTACCAAAATAAATATTTTATTGACCCAAAATGATACATCAAGAGTCAAAAATAAATATCGAGTATTACACTACATACGTCCAATGTTTATATATGTCAAACCCCAGGGCACATAAAATTCAAAAATGAAAGCTCGGAAGGCTGAAAATTTTTCGTCGCGAGAACCTCGTAATCGCACCCTTCCCACGGTCTTTCGGCGATGATCCCACAGCCTTCTTGCTGCTTAGAGTGGCCTTCCTACGCGACTAATCTTCAAATCTTGACTCTTGATATTTTTCCACGAGTAACCGCAAGCCTTCTAATGGTCTTCCTGCTTTTTTTATGTTTTGGTTTGCTCAGCTTGTATCAGACTTCTAAAGTTATCCAACTGCTTTTCTGAGACCTTTGTACTTCTACGTAACTCAAGGTTATAGTGTCTTAGCCTACACTAACTCTAAGAATTATAGAACACTTTGTTTGATCATAGATTTTCCAATTTATAATATAATTTTTAACAATTTTTATAAAGAAATTAATAAATATAAATTATATGAATATGAGACTTGATGTAAAAATTCATTTTTTATTTATATATATTATTTTTTATTAATAAGTATTTTTTTACATTACTTATGTGTACACTATTTAACATAAAATGTAAAATTTAAAATATTTTATTTTATAATTGGGTTGTTTTGTATCGGGCTGACTAAAGTCCTAACCCCTTATATACTGGCCTTAGGTTCAATTGATTGTCTCACACCTGTACCAGATTTTATTTTCCAAATTACAAACACTTTTTATTAGAATCGGGAGGAAGCGAGTAGTAATCATATTTATGGATTAAATTGTCATCCTTAAACAATTAATAATTTATAAAGTAGATCAATTCATCCCTAAATAAGGGGTCGTTTGGCTTATTAAGAAAAAAAAAAACAAAATAATCAACTTCGATCAATTTTTTCTAATTTTCTCCAATTTTTTTCATTAAACACCAAAATTAACTGTCTTCAATTTTTACTAATTTTTTTCAATTTTCTCTAATTTCTATCAACTTTATTTAATTTCCCTAACTTTCTCCAATTTCACACATTTTCATCAACCACCCAATTGTCCAAAAAAGGTGCAAAGTTGCACTTTTTTGGTCTTTTTTGTTGCGCCCAAACTGGCAATAATTTGTGCACTAAAGGGGCATTTGGAAGGCCAAAATTTAGTAAAAGTTAGAAAAAAAATATAATTCATCAGTTACTTTTTGCTGTTTGAAATGCAAACTTTAATTTTCTGACGGCACCTGTTTAAATGTGTTTGAATAACTAGTTCGAATGATTTTTGTATATTGGGTTAGACTTTTGAGCAGAGAAGACTTGTTCAAACGGTTTGGGCTAAGAAAATTGTCAAAAAGTTAAGAAAAACTAATAAAAGTTGATAAAAATTTATAAAAGTAAAAATTTGTAAAATTTATAGTTTTAAAATAAACGCCCAAAAAAAAATTAGAATAACCAAAAATCAGTAAAAATTTTAAATAGTTTAGAAAAATTGATCTTCCAGTCAGAGGCTGAGTAGATCGTTATCAGTTGGAAACTTATGAATTCAGCTAGTACTTAATTCTCAACGATGAACTAACACCGTACGTGTTCGCAACTTTTTGGCCACGTGCATATGCTCCACACAAATGGGTGCTAGAAATATGTTGATAATTCCATCCAAACCAATGTAGTGAAAACATTACTGAAATTAGGAATTCAAATAATAAAGCATTTTGGTTCAAAATGATAGGAATTACATTATGTATTAAATCTGCGTATGCATCATTCTTTTGTGTTGAGATTTAAAAAAAAGAACAGAAAAACACAGAGACAAATGAAGAAGAAACAAAGGTTAGAGAGAGAGTTTTTGCATTTCTTCTATCTGAATTTTGAATGTATTGAAAAATTGAATTAGAAATATGGATACATGGCTGATTATATATCTGAATTTCCTAATCCGGCAAACTGATTAACAAACAGCTAACAACTAATTGATAGCTAACTAATTGTCTAACAAACTGTAACAAACTGTAACTGACTGTCTAACAAACTGATATAACAAACTAACAACTAAACTCTAAACCCCCCCTCAAGATGAATGTATGTTAAGAACATTCATCTTGGCCAAAAGAGAAAAAAAAAAGCTTCTGTCCCAAAGCTTTTGTAAGCAGGTCAGCTGTCTGATCTACTGAAGAAACATAAAGAATACGAAGAATGCCTGCTTGCTGTTTGTCCCTAACTATATGACAATCAATTTCAATGTGTTTTGTTCTTTCATGATAGACCGGATTATCAGCAATATGAATGGCCGCTTGGCTGTCTGAGAATAATAAAGCTGGCTGAGGATGATCAAAAAACAAATCTTTGAGGAGATAAAGAACCCATTGCAGCTCACAAGTAGTTGTAGCCATTGCCCTGTATTCAGCCTCTGCAGAAGACTTAGACACAGTAGTTTGCTTCTTGGATTTCCATGAAATAAGCGACTGATCTAGGAACACACAAAAACCTGTGACAAACTTTCTTGTGTCCAGACAACCACCCTAATCAGAATCACAGAAAGCTTTAATGTGAACAGAAGATGAGGAAGGATAAAATAACCCTTGACCTGGTGAGCCTTTAATATATCTAAGAACACGATAAGCTGCATGTAAGTGGGACTGAGTAGGCTTGTCCATGAATTGGCTGAGCTGCTGAACTGAGAAAGTGATATCAGGCCTAGTATTAGTTAAATATAACAACCTGCCAACAAGTCTCCTGTAGATGGATGGGTCTGGTAAAAGGTTTTCTTCAGTTCTGTGTAGTTTAAAGTGAGTGTCCATTGGAGTCTTAAGTGGTTTACACCCCAAATAACCAACATCTTCCAAAATTTCAAGGGCATATTTCCTTTGACAAATAGAAATGCCTTTTGTAGTTCTAGCCACTTCAAGCCCCAAAAAATACTTAGGAGTTCCTAGATCTTTGATCTTAAATGTAGAATGCAGAAATTCCTTGAGCTCACTGACTGAAATGAGATCATTACTTGCCACAATTATATCATCAACATACACTAGTAAAGCTATGAAAGAGCTGCCCTGTTTTCGAGTAAACAATGAATAATCAGCTTTGGACTTATTAAAACCACAGGAGATCAAAACAGATGTCAGTTTAGAATACCACTGTCTGGAGGCTTGTTTGAGGCCATATAAAGACTTGTGTACCTTACAGACTAAATTCTCCTCCTTACTAATAATACCTGGTGGTGGCAACATATAAACCTCTTCATCCAAGTCTCCATGTAAGAAAGCATTATTTACATCTAGTTGATGTAAATGCCATTGATGAGAAAAAGCCAAAGCAAGTAAACATCTAATGGTAGTCATCTTTGCCACAGGGGAAAAGGTTTCTGTGAAGTCAAGCCCTGCTTGTTGTGTGTATCCTTTTGCAACCAAACGTGCTTTGTATCTTTCAATAGACCCATCTACTCTGAGCTTAACTTTGTATACCCATTTGCAGCCGATTGGTTGTTTTCCTGGGGGTAAAGGAGTCAAAGACCAAGTACCATTTTCTGCTAGTGCATGTAATTCAGCATCCATAGCCTTACACCATTCAGGATTTTGAATTGCTTACTGATATGTTTTGGGTTCAGAATGAGAAGAAAGAGATAAGGTAAAGGCTCTATGAGTAGAGGATAGTTTATTGTAAGAAAGGGTAGAAGAAATGGGATATGGTTTATTTGGAACATGGTTGGTTATGATATTAGTAGAAGCATGAGACTTGTAACCCTTTGGAAGAGGAGGAAAATTAATGTGGTAATCTTGAAGATAAGAAGGTACAATTTTCGATCTAGTAGACCTTCTAAGATTTGTAGTAGGTTGAGATGAAGACTCATTAGTAAACAACAAGAGTCGGAAATAGGAATATCTGATGAATGAGGGGGCTAGTCAAGAAAATGAAAAGGCTGAGCAGGAAATGTGAATTTTTCTGTCTGTGGAATAGGAAGAACGGATTTAGAAGAAGTGGAATCTGAGGAAGATTGATAAGGAAAGACATTCTCATGAAAAATTACATCTTTGGAAATGAAAGTGGAATGAGAGTCCAAATCATACAGTTTGTATCCCTTAACTCCATAGGGATAACCTAGGAAAATGGATCTTCTAGCTCTTGAATCAAATTTGGTTCTATTTCTTTGTAAAGTAGAAGCAAAGCAAAGACAGCCAAGGACCCTTAAATGAGAGTAGGAAGGAGGCGCAGAAAAAAGGACCTCATAAGGTGTTTTGTTAGAAAGGATAGGAGTTGGGGTTCGGTTAATTAGATAAGCTGCAGTTAGAACACAATCCCCCCAAAATTGAAGAGGAAGATGAGCTTGAAATCTGAGAGCTCTAGCAACATTTAAAAGGTGTTGATGTTTTCTTTCAACCACACTGTTTTGTTGAGGAGTGTCAACACAAGAGGTTTGATGTATGATACCAGTTGAAAGAAAAAAATCATTAAGAAGAAACTCAGTGCCATTATCAGTTCTAATGACTTTAATAGTGGCATTGAACTGATTCTGAATCAATTTGTGAAAAAATGGGATAAGTTGTGAGGTCTCAGACTTGTGCTTCATTAAATAAACCCAAGTACACCTGCTATGATCATCAACAATGGTTATGAAATAATGAAAACCTCCTAATGATGCTGTAGAATAAGGTCCCCAAACATCACAATGTAAAAGTTCAAAAGGGGCACTAGAAACAGAAATACTTATGGGAAATGAAAGCCTCTTTTGTTTAGCTAAAAGACAGATATTACACTGCCAAGACAGGTCATTAGAATTGAAAGGAACAAATTTATTTAGCATATGTAGACGATTATTTGATAAGTGCCCTAGTCTACAATGCCAAAGACGAAAAGAATCAGGAGTGGCAGCATTACAAAAAGAAACTGCAGCTTGTAAGGACTGAATTAAAGGTGGAGATGATTCATTAGGCATGAGATAGAACAAACCATTTTCTCTTCAGCTAGTCCAATCATCATCCATGAAGGTTTTGGACATGATGATTAGGCAACAGTTCAAGGTTTTGGTGAGCTTACTCACTGATATCAAATTGAAATCAAATGAAGGGACACAAAGAACATCAGACAGAACAAAGGATGGATTGATTATGACAGTTCCCATATGAGTGACTTGAACGGAAATTCCATTAGGCAACTTAACAAACATATTATCAACAGGATGATAAGAAGAAAAATGAGAGGCGTCATTGACCATATGGTCTGTTGCACCTGTATCAACGATCCATTGGATTTTATGAAGAGGTATATCAGCTTTAGCAATAAAAACTGAATGGTGAGAAGGATTACCTTGTATGGATGTTGAATCTGTGGCTACAGCATTTGCAGAATGAGAGGGAGACTGATCAGTGAGTTTGGACTGAGATAGTAAATCCAAAAGTTGTTGATATTGCTCCTTAGTGAAAGGTGCTGGAGGAATATCAGCTGCTATAGTCTGCAATCCTCCATTTCTATCAGTCTGTGCCTAATAGGCTTTAGCATTCTTGCCTTTGTTGGTTCTGAAACCAGGTGGATACCCATGCTTCTTGTAACATTTTTCTTCAGTATGTCCTTGGAGTCCACAGAAGCTACATATAGGTCTTGATCTCTGAGAATTACTTGTTGAGAATTTTTCAGAAAAGTTGGATGAATTGTTTCGACTCAACAAAGCTGTAGAATCTGTGAATTGCTGTCCCTGAATTGGCCCAATTTGTTTCTTTTTCTCAGCTTGATGCACTATTGAAAACACTTTATTAATTGATGGAAGTGGATCTAACATCAAAATGTGATCCTTTACATGAGAGAAAGAGCCATCTAGACCATTTAGAAACTTCATAACATAATCCTGATGTAGATAGGTTGAGACCTTTGCAAGAGCATCACAACTACATGCCGGAGTACAAGAACATCTTGGTACAGGTCGAAAATCAACTAATTCTTCCCACAAAATCTTAAGTTTTGTGAAATAAGTAGTTACAGAATCTGCTCCTTGATGAAGACAACTGATCTCTCTCTGCAATTCCGAGATTCAACTTAGGTTTCCTTGGGAAAATCTTTCTTCCAATTCCAACCATAAAGCTCTAACAGTTGGTAGATACATCACACTTGATGCTATCTCCTTTGATAAACAATTCAAGATCCAAGATTGAATCATACTGTTGCATGCAATCCATGATTAATACAAAGGATCAGAAACTGTTGGTGCTGTAATTGAACCGTCAACAAAACCTAGCTTTCTCTTCGCTTGAAGTGCCATGGTCATTGCTCGACGCCATGAGCTGTAATTTTCATTATTCAGGGACTGAGTCACCAAAATCTGGCCTGGATTGTCTGCATTTGCTAGAAAAAATGGACTGAAGATGTCTTCCGCAGCCTTTGTTGATGTTTGCTGTGAATCTTCCAGCTCTGATACCATGTTGAGATTTAAAAAAAGAACAGAAAAACACAAAAAAACACAGAGACAAATGAAGAAGAAACAAAGGTTAGAGAGAGAGTTTTTGCATTTCTTCTATCTGAATTTTGAATGTATTGAAAAATTGAATTAGAAATATGGATACATGGCTGATTATATATCTGAATTTTCTAATCCGGCTAACTGATTAACAAACAGCTAACAACTAATTGATAGCTAACTAATTGTCTAACAAACTGTAACAAACTGTAATTGACTGTCTAACAAATTGATATAACAAACTAACAACTAAACTCTAAATGGGTGCTAGAAATATGTTGATAATTCCATCCAAACCAATGTAGTGAAAACATTACTGAAATTAGGAATTCAAATAATAAAGCATTTTGGTTCAAAATGATAGGAATTACATCATATATTAAATCTGCGTATGCATCATTCTTTTGTAACTACTTTTTTTGCCGAGAAGAAAAAAAATAATCTCCGAATTCATTACAGCTAATAAAAATCGAAATGCAGCGGAAGTTTCGTGGTACCTTGGTAAGCGGCAGGCTTTTCTGAAGGTGTATCAAAGGCAAACGAGTAATCCGAAAACAAGACTGTTCTTTCTGATTTTGAATCATTCTAGTCAAAAAGGGATAGAAATGACTAAGAATCAAAAAGTATCAAGAAGTGGGAAGTCACACCCTTCATAGTTTGGTTAATTACAATTCAGAGGGAACTATAGCTGGTTCGGGAGAATGGAGTTTAAAGCCTCCGGGTGCAAAGCACAAATTTTTTATAATCCAGAGTGCAAGTCAATTCATAGAATTGGCTAAGAATCAAAAAGTACCAAGAATTAGGCAGTCACACACTTCATGGTCTGGTTACAATTAAGAGGGAACAAGCTGGCTAGTTCTACTTTGAGAGATAGAGGATTCAAAACCTTTAGGTATAAAGCGTAATAAGATTAATAAGATAATCTTCTTAACTTGTTGAACAGTAACAAGTATTTGATTACGAATTTCAATTCCTATCGTTGCGCAAATTAATTGCTACATGCATTAAGAGACTGGTACCTATAATACCAATTAAGCGAAATTTTATATTAAGATTAGCCTAATATGAAACTCATGATAGGTTTTTTTTTTTTTTTTTCTTTTTATTTTAGTTTACAAGACAGAGGGTGGAATACGGAAGCGGTGCGGGAGGGCCCTATTTCTCACTTTAATACAGTACTAATGGTGACAAAGGAACCCCAGTCATGATGAATCCCGCCGCTCCAAGCAGAGTTTTTTAGCCCTTTACGTACAAAGCACAAAAGATGGAACAATAATAGCAACAATGTTAAGTTGGAGACAAAGTTGATTCAACTTTAATTGGGACCTCTCAATGTACCAATTATATTAATATATGCCCCTCCACTTTCTTTAATTTTCTCCCTTCAAAATTTTCTCAGTAAACAGACTTGGGTTCCTTACTCAAAACCCATGTTAAATATCAAGCTCTTCATCCTCTTCAACATCAACAACTCAAGTTTCCAACTTTGCATGACAACATAGCGAAGAAGCAACACAGAAAAAGTAAGCTGATCGGTTTGTTTTCTATTTATTTTTCGTCTTCGTTTTCTGAGAAGATCAATACGTGAAAAACATGTTTGGTTTAGAGAGTGTGTTTTGAAAAATATGCTTGCAATATTTTAGAAAACATAAAACGGCAAAACGTGCACGTAGAACAGAAAACTAAAAATGTTTTCCAAACCAAACAGCGCCCGAGCATTAGAAAGCAATAGGGATTTGATTCAGTTGAATTAAAAAAAACACCTAAAAAAAATAAAATAAAAACTGGGACTCACTTGGGGTTGTTGCAGTGTCAACAGCAAGCTTGCGTGGCCCCAAATGTGCAGCATCGAATAGGCTTGAGAACATAGAGGAGGAAGAGGGTCCAGTGACTTGGCTGCCAGTGACATGTCCTCCACCTGAAACTCCGACCGAGTCCATGGAGTTCCTTGCTCGGTCATGGAGTGTCTCCGCCGCAGAACTCTCCAAGGCTCTTGCCCATACAAGTGAAGCATCTGAACATCCTGAGAAGTCACCTCCGTGCTTTGTTGGTGGTGCTGAACCAGAACCACACCTTCCTGCAAGCTGCACAGATCCAAAAGAATCTGTAAGAATCAAATATTACATTCCATCCACTTTGAAAGTGTTCTTTTTTCAATAAATTTTTGTTTAATTATCATACAGTAAGTCAGAGTCTCTAAGAGTTCAAGCAAGAGTGTCAAAAAGTATTCAAAGGGTCATGATCTTGTTTCCATGTATTACAGCAACTTCAAGCTTTACCGAGTGCAGATAGCCCTCCAATCTCTCCAAGAGAAAGTGATGATACAAAGGTATATACACTTATTGAGCTATAATTCATGCATGTACAGATTATTTATCCTGTTGATTCCCGTTGCTTACTGATCCTATTTAAATTGGGGAATGATCTAAACATGCTTGGAAACAAGCGTACCCTTTTTTCCATGGGCAGGTTTGGCAACAAATTAAGGTTTTAGACCAGCTGGGTTCGTTCCGTTGGCCAAAGCTTGTGGCCTCTTTCCAAGAGGTCACAAGTAGGAACCTTATCCCACGAGTTTCTCAAAAATTCGTTTTACCTGAAATTAGT
This sequence comes from Vitellaria paradoxa, assembly GCA_019916065.1. Taxonomy (NCBI): domain Eukaryota; kingdom Viridiplantae; phylum Streptophyta; class Magnoliopsida; order Ericales; family Sapotaceae; genus Vitellaria; species Vitellaria paradoxa. The sequence continues at coordinate 41,029,662 of CM034235.1, forward strand.
AGATTGGGGCATTTGCTGATTCTAGGGAGTTAGTTTGAGTGGGTCCAAAAAGCCTTGCCTTAGGCATCAACGTCAATCTCTCCCTTCTCTCACTCCTAGTAGTTTTTACTTTTTAGCAATGCTAATATTCATCAACAATGTTGTTAAAATCTCGCTTTAAATTTTAAAATTTTATGATTTTACAATGTTAAAGTAAAAAAATTAATTCGATTTTATGTAAAATCTTGATAAGAGTAAAATCTCGATTTTAAAATGTAAAATAGTAAACTCTTGGTTTTATAGACTATTTTTCTAATTTTAAAAATTAACTAATTTTTGTACAATTTTATCAAATAAAATAGACTTTCATTTTTTTTTTCCGAGTAATAGGCCACAATATTTTGTAGATTTTTTTATTTTATAACACTATTATTTCTTTCCTACACTAATTGAGGACCATGTGTATTGTTTCACCAAATTAATTATCATAAATTAAATGCAGTTGTTAGGATGAAAAACAAGGGATTTATGATAAAATATTACAAATACATTTCAACTCCTACAAAAAATTTAAATAAAATAAAGTCAATATTTTAGTTTCAATGGTATGGGTTACACCAAATATTTTAAAGATCTCAATGTGCAGTTGGATAAAGGAAGTATAGAACCGCATATAGAATCTTTTGTGAACTTTATTGAGGATTCGTTTTGTTGATGTGAGTAAGATTTTTTTTGTTTTTTTATATATAAAGGAAGTATAGAACCGCATATAGAATCTTTTGTGAACTTTATTGAGGTTTCGTTTTATTGATGTGAGTAAGATTTTTTTTTTTATATATATAACATTTTCTTGGTGCATGTCTTTTCTCTCTTTACTTATTAATAAAAATTTTTACTTATCAAAAAGAAAAAAAAATGGAAGTTCTAAATGAAGAATTGTAACATAATAGACTATGTTTTCATTTTACAGGCATTGAGTAAAATCTTACGATTTCAAAATTCAATTTTCACAATACGATTTTTTAGACTCTCCACTAATTTTAAGTAGAATCTCAATTTTAACAATTTTGTTCATCACACTCAATTGTTGAACCAAACCTAGTTGCAATATTATAAATTCATAAATAATTATAGTAGGGAACCCATGTACAAGCACAAACAGATCTAAATAATTTTGCTTTTGCAAATCACTTGCTCAAAAGAATTAGTTAAATACACCTTGATCCATAGTGATGCAAGAAAGGTCTTGGTGATGCAATCACACAAAGAAGGAAAAGATAAGTGGAAGCACTAAAATTTCAACAAATTACCAGTGAACATAGAGTAGCCCTTTCAATATCACCACTAGATAGCAACATTTGCAGCTTTTAGAGTTGAACCACAAGATACATATCAAATCACCTTAAATAGATTTCCAAAGCCCAAATGGATCAACTATCAACCCCTTGCAAGACCTCTAAATTTGTTGAAATTCAAACAAAGCCAATATTTCATCTACTTGATTAAAACCAGATCAATATAACCTAACTGTAACAACTTTATCCTTGATTATTACTGACAATAGTTACTCTGTGCAGGAGCTTTTTTTACTCCACCAAGCCCTTAACCTAGATTTCCTCTCTAATCAGCAGCTTCTCAAAAATGGGGTATGTCTATCTAATCTCATCAACTTCAAGATCACTATGATAATGATTCACACAAAAAGGAATAAATTGGATTGATCTCATTCAAGCTAGACACAAAGACTGCTAGGTAGCCAAACGCAAACACTAAAACAAGGGAAAATTTTGTTAATATATATTTTATTACATGATGCTTAAATAAGGAAAAAGCCTAAACCACAACAGAATTAACAACAATATGCCCAAAATTTACCAAAATTGACATACATAAAATGATTGCAAAATCATGAAAAGAAAGGAAAATAAACTAGTCTCTTAATGGCAATTCTCAAATAAAAATTTACCATAAATGGTAAAAACATCAATTTAGGGCCATATATGATGGAATTTAGTCACAGGAAGGCATGCATCACAATCCTAGGTGACAAAAATGAACTTATCTCAAAAAATATGCAGATCCAAATCAGATTCGCGTGAACAAATTATCAAAACACTATTGGATGGCCAAATTAGCTCAAACTGTCCATGTAGTCCAAGGCCACCCGTTCTACATCAATGACAGTATTGCTTTTTCTTCTTCAGTTGTACAGGAGCATCATGAGGGGAAGAACAGTTGGTCGGTGGTTGAAAGACCAAAAGGAGAGGAAGAAGCAAGAGCTTAGAGCCCAAAACGCCCAGTTGCATGCAGCTGTATCTGTGGCTGGGGTTGCTGCTGCTGTGGCTGCTCTTGTTGCCTCATCAGCTGCAGCATCTCCTGAAAAGTTGATTACCCAAAAGAAGGCACCATCCAAACTATCTGCTTCAATCGCATCTGCAGCAGCTCTAGTAGCATCACATTGTATTGAGATTGCTGAGGAAATGGGAGCTGAGCATGACCAGATCCTGTCTATTGTCAGCTCCGCAATTAATGCAAGGACTAATGGTGATATGATGGCCCTAACTGCTGGAGCCGCTACAGGTATCACTCCAACTGCTCTTCTTACCAAATGATCATCTGTGGAAAATTTCTAAACAACCTAAATGTTGCGAAATCAATTTAAGATAAATAGAGTGCTTGCTTAACTCCTGGTAGACTTCATAGAACAGAACATGGCCAAGTTCACAGATGTAGTTAGTTTTTACCTAAATTCAAGTCATTTAGACATGAGTTAATTATCTGTATCTCAAGTGAATGAGTTCTCTAAGCCCATTTTCTTGCAATTAACGAATGAAAAAATTGTCTCTTTTTCTTCAGTTTCATTGACCTTTTCTAGAGATGAGTAGAATTTCTAAATTATTTCCAAATATAGATATATAGAATTTTAAGATGTTTTATGTTACCAGAACCAAAACTAATTGAATGATTACTAATGCAGCCTTGAGAGGGGCTGCCACCTTAAAGGCAAGGCTGCAGAAGGGGAATGGTGTCACAGCTATTGCTCTCGCTGATGAACAGGTTGACGAAAGCAGAGAGCTAAATGTTCTAACAACACTAAACTTTGTTTCTAAAGGAGGAGAACTTCTCAAGCGTACCAGGAAAGGTAATTTTTAGCCAAAAAAGACAAAAAAAATAGAAAAAGAAGTAGTTAGGAAGTAAGGAAGAAACTATATTAATGATTTTGAACGAATTTATAGAATTATCAGGCACTCACTGTTGTACTAATCTTGTGGCAGGAGCTCTCCATTGGAAGCAAGTTTCTTTCAGCATAAATTCAAATTGGCAGGTAAATGCAGAAAAGAACATGATATAACTGAAAAAACAAAATAATTTCAACCGTCTTTGCAATCATTCTTTTCTTTCTATCAAAAACAAAATAATTATATTAATCATTGTGATGTCACATAAGCAAGGTAATATAGGATCCATGTACATATGCATTCATTGTCTTCTGTTGTTCTATTTTGTCCTTGTGAATACTGAAATATGTTGGCATTAATCCAGGTGGTAGCTAAATTGAAAAGCAAATACATGGCAGGGACATTCACAAAGAAAAAGAAGTGTAAGAAAAACCCTCCCCACCATTGTAGAACAGTTTACCTTGCTCACGGCCAATCATCTAAATCAATCCATTCTATGCCCTGCAGGTGTAGTCACTGCTGTCTTATGTGACATCCCAGTGTGGGCAATGGGGGAGAGGGAGGACAACATTGAGCAGAAGGCTTATTTTGGGATAAAAACTGGTGACAGGTTAATTGAATTCGAATGCAAAAATAAAGGTGACAAACAAATGTGGGTTGAGGGAATCCAGCATATGTTGAATTGTCGAACCAACACAATATGATTTTGCAATTGCATGCAAATTCTAGACTGGCAAAAACCTATATTCTGATATTCCCAAACCAAATTAACTTGGTCTTATCTATCTTGAACTTCAAACAAGGCAAGAAAAATACAGCACTAATTTCGACTGCTACAGTTGTATGTGGAGTGATTATATTTACAGAATGACATAAAAAGTTCATTGGGCCCTCTTGGAGGAAGATCTAACAGATTTGAAAGAAAAAAAATTGTTATGAATCATTCCATTAGTTCAGTCAACCTCAAGAGGCATAGAAACCATTACGATGTTATAGTTACTGTAATTTGTCTAGATAATCAACATTATCAACCAAAACCTACAAAATAAAAAGGGAAAAAAATATATGAAAAAAATAGTTCAATGACATTAGTTGAACACAACACTCAAAAGGCTACTTCTCAAAGAATCAGTAGATATAAATAATCTCATCCACAATACTTGCATCCATATTTTAAAATTATAACCTCAAAAGCATAAAGGGGTAGAGAAATATAAGTACTAATAGTTAACTTTCTTTGTAAACTCAGCCAATTAAAGTTTGTTGGGAAAAACCTCAAAATGTTATGCTAGCAAATTTTCAACAAACATTTCAAATTTTCAACACAATGTTATGCACAATAAGGAACTTTCAGCACTTCTGAAATAAAGGTTGGAAGATGCCTAACTAAAAACCATGAAAAAATAAATAAATAAATAATCAGCCCTCTTCTGTACATGGAAAACAAATTGATGGTAAAATTGTGTGCTAATATTATAAACATTGTCATGAAACTCATCAACTATTGTGGCACATGGAGATAATAGCCAATTTGGGTACAGTAATAAGTACTATTGCAATTTCGATATTAACAAAAGTAACTTACTTTCCTCAACAAAGTGTAGTAACAAAAACATAAAGGGCAGAGCAGAGGGCTGCAACTTTTATACACCTCAAGGGACAGAAGACCATTGAACTTATCTTTGTCTTTGATGTGATTGTGGAAAGAGAACAATATGAGGGGTTAAGTAGAAGTGGGTTATGAATTCTGAAATAGCTAATGTTGAGCTCCCTCTACCCAACTTATTCTCTATTAATATGTCCATATTTTGAAGAATAAAAACTGTTTGCAAGTGATTTACTTAGATATATGCATGCAAAATAATTCTTAGGCTCAAAACTGTAAGATCTGGCCAGAATGTTGTCCAACAGTGTGAAGACAATGTGAACAACAAACCCCTATGTCAGCAAGTCAGAAGATGAGAGCTTTATGTGTGTATTACTGGGAATAGAAGTTCAAACTTCAATGCCTTATAGATTTTTTATCATTAGGTTGAAAACAAGCTGTAATCCTGGTGTTGATGCATGGCAAAAGTCACAGGTTCATGGTTAATTTTTCCCCACCATACAGTTTCATTATTCTTACAGTCTTGTAGACTTCACCAATGCCTATCACAGTCCAAATCGCTACAATGGACCAGTCTTGTTAGACTAATGACATTGAGTAAGCCTGATGAAGTGTCAAAAAGGATTTCACAACCATATGGACGGTTGAGGTGCTTTTGCATAGGCTGGATAAACTCAAAATGAAAATTGTTTAGGAGAAAGGTAGAAAACTCACTTGTGCATAACCATTTCTTTTGTCATATTATTTGACCTTATAGTTATAGGTCAACTCCAGCACTCCATTTTTATCTTCGGGAACATAGCCCATCATGACTATTGTTTAATGGAACATGAGCAACGCCAAACATCAACCAGAGAAGATATATATAGAACATACATAGAAATACTTTGCAAACAAACTTGAGCGAACAAAAATTGACAAGAGGAAAAATAAAAAAAAAAAACAAAAGGATACTTACCAAAAAAAAAGCACAAAAGGATTGACATAGCAAATTGCTCACATTGAGGACATTGGTCCTAAAACTAGATTAACTAGTGAGCCATATATTTGTTAAAACAACTATTTTGATTTTCCAGCAAAACCAAATTCTAGGTTTACCTTTCCTAGCATAACATTTAGTTCAAGATTCTTAGTATAGTGATAATAGAGCCATCACATAACACGAGTAAAATGTGTTACTTTTGGTAATACTATATGAACAGGAAAATCATATAGAAATTGTATTTGGCGATGGCATGAAGTAGAAATTTAAGCAGCTTTGGCAATTAGAATTTTAGCCCAAATTCACTTTAGAGACAAAGCACATATTTAAGAACAACTTAGAGCATTAAATAGGCAGTAATAACATAGCCAGAGATTCCAAATTTTAGACTATTGGTGCACATCAGAGAGTAAGAGCACATGTCATATTCAGGGTTTTCTCCTTTTATAAGGAGCTCCTCCCTAAAGGCCTTCTATTCGAGTAGCATAAGAGTTCAGAACTCGTATCAATTCATGTAACTAACGGCAAAAATTTTACAAAGCTGGTTCAATTTTCAATAATTTAATTATAGCGCAGAATACTATAAACCTTCTCACAGAAATTTGTTGAGCAGTAAAGGTCTCCCACTTGCACCATTGCTTGAAATAGAAACTTCAAGTGTAGACCCCCGGCAAAAGTGCAAAAACTCATAAGTTAATTAACCATCTGATCTTCAATAAGGCAAAAATTGTACCACTACCTTACGGGAGCACAATGCCACAATCCCTTGTAACTTGCACTGTTTTTGATTTTACAAGATCCATCATTTTCATGACCTGTGCATACAAAGCAGCAGGGATCTCTTAATGTTGCTAGAAAATTTAGGAACACTCTCCTGCGGCAGAGTAACTCAGTAGTGTAGTTTCAAACTTTTTAGGAAGATTTTAACTCTATTTCGAACTAGGTTTCTTATTCTTATACATATGAGAGGCATTGTACACTGAAAGAGAAACGAAATGCGTAAATGTTCTTTTGTGATTGTTTCTCTTTTTCATTTGTTTGTCTGTATCCATTTGTGGGGGCTAAAGTTGATTTGAATTCTGCGCATGTAAATCCAGTTAAAAGAATAGAAATATGCTAATAATGAAATTAACGAGAGAGGACTAATTCCAAACCAACATGAAATTAAGTGACCTATCAAGAGCAAGAAGCCTCAAAGAAGAACTACATGCAGTAGAGAGAGGAAAACAGAGTTGAGAAGAAGTAGAATCAGACGAGAATTTGGTGGAAGATGAGGAATGAAGAAGGCAATGAGAGAGAATGTTGTAGCGAAGAAGACGGCCAGAAATTCGACGCCTACGATAAGGACGCCGCTGGTTGAATCCGTCGACGTTTTCTCACTCTATAAAGTTCACACATAGTGATAAAATTAGCTTCCTGTCAAAAAACCATTTCCATTGTCCCTTGCCTTCTATCATTTCAGACCCAAATATGAGTTTAATTATGTGTTAGAATTCCTTTTTATTTTACATAAATATATATTTAAAATTTTAAATAATATATTAATTTATTTTTAAGATATTGAAATATTGAAACTATCATGAATCATAACAAAATATTAAAATTACAATTACTAACAATTTCACTACAATTGGAAAATACAACAAAAATTTATTATTTTCGAAGTACTATATTGTTCATTCATTTGTTAAACAACTTGAAAATTTTGAAATAATACATATATTGATAAATTAGTCATAAAATTAAAAAAAAAAGATATGTTCAATATACCTCTAGTATCAATTCTTTAAATACAGAGTAATACTATTTTTGTCTTTTAAATTAAAGTTACCTTTGAACTCTAAAATTGATCATTCTCTCAATATGGATGTCTTCAATATGATGTGCTGGATATCTTTGCCAAGATTCATGAAATTCTGACTTGATTTGGTATTCAGCTCCTGTTCGGAACATACCTGTCATTTTTGTTAAACAATTTTGTATAATGAATCTCTTATGGACAATTGAGAGAGAAAGCTTGACATAGAGCAATTCAATTTCATTTATTGGAATGTTCATAAATAACCTTTAAAAAAATGTTCATAAATGAGCTATAGAAGATGTGAACACTAGCCTAATTGAGAAAAGATGACTCTCCTGTCATATAATCAAATCCAATCTAATGGCCAAACAGATAGACTGTTGCATCAAGCTCACTAACTAATTACTAATTAAAATGATGACATTACATTTATTAGAATAAAACAAATGGCATCTTCTAGTAGGTTGCTTCTTTAGCTTTAACTTCTTTCCTTCATCTTCCTAGTTTCAGTCCGTCAGCTCGATTAGATCTATCATGCTCCGAAATTCACATCTCGGGGATGTAGGGACAAACCCACAATTATAATCACATAAAACCACATATCAAATACCAATTAGAGCGGAAGTGATAATAAATAATAGTATCCAATAGTAGAATACTCAAAGGTTTATAACTTGCCACAAAAGGGCTACACAACTACATGCCTCAAACCGGACCCAAAACCAATATTCAATACATTCAAATATATGAAATAAAAGTAAAAGAAATCATAACCAACTACTCTATCTCACAGGTCCGTCACAAGCATCTGCCCCTACAAGATCAACTGTAGGAGGTGAGCACTAAGTCACCTGTGCTCAGCAATTAGCATATAAGAATATATTTCTTTATCATGCAAGGCATTTAAATATTTAATCAACATTAATTAGATAAACTCTTTCTTCAATTTCACAATGATATCACAATTTCCATTTTAAACATACTATTCTAAATTAATTAAGTACTTACGCATGATTCCACGGTCTCATGCTAAAACAATATCCATCATCACAATCACATTTCAGTATGTATATATCAATAACATATCATGAGTCAAGTACTCTACAAGGTTAGTCTGTGGCCACAGAACTAAACCCAAAATAATCCCTAAGCCTAAGTCATGAGGTACAACTAGTCCCACAGTTCTAGATATACTTATCAAATCCCTAGGGCGAAACTGTGGGGTATTAACTGGTCTTGCAGTCCCAGATATACTCATCAATCCCCGAACCTTAGTCATGAGGTACAATTGATCCCACAGTCCCAAATATACTCATGGCCCTGGTCCTATAGTACCAGTCCATCTCATCTTACCTTAGTAGATAAACTGGTCTCACAGTCCCAATATTAATATACACTAGTGAAAGCTGTATATATACTTTGTAGATTTCTAACCTACTGGCTATCCTATACTATCATGCGTAGGTTTTGGGACTTTCGACTCTTTGGCTCTAAAACCCACTCTTTCAATACCTTTTATGACCCCAATATCAAAAATTAATATCAAATTATATTTTCCATTATCAACAGCACATCATGCACAAGAGTTTTTCCTAATTTAGGTTCTCATGTTCATCTTTTAATTTGATAAATTTTATTTAATAATTTCACCCAGGCTTAAGTTTTACATTGCCCAATACATGTATAAGTTTAATGAAGTAAATAAAATTTCATAAATACATATGAAATTAATTCAAGATATACATAGTCAATCAACTTTAAGAGACCTTTAACTCAAAAAAATCGTAGAGGAGTTTTAAAGGCATTCCAATCAAATAGGACAAGATCACACTTTAATCAAGTAAATAAGTATATAAATCCCAATTGAAAATCATTAATGTCTTATATAAGTAAAAAGGTGTTTGAGAAAGCATTTTTTACTCCTTCTGTTAATTGGAGACATTCAAAAAGAAGTTGGAAGAAAAAGAATGAAGGTTGCTAAAAAGTGCACTTCGTCCGAACATTGGTACCTGTTGTCCGAGCAGTAGTAGTTATGTAGATTATCATCTAAACGTTAGTATTCATTGTCTGAACAATAGTAGCTATGCAGATTATCATCCGGAGTTGGTACAAATCATCCGAACGATTGTGGTACACATCATCCGGACGATTGTACCAAAACATAGAACTTAGTAAAATTTATCGACAATTTTTAATATGGAACAAATATTGATATCAATTACCTGAATATATATTCTCATAATCAGAACATGGCCTCATAACATTATATTCTCAACATAAATTTATATAACATGGTATCCTTTTACAATTAAAAAAAAAAAGAAAAGAAAAAAGATTCATAGCATAGAATTTACAAATCCTTCTCAACAATATGGGATTATCTTTTATTAAAAGAAAACATGATCATATATATATATATATATATATTCTTATAAACCTTTTTCTTCACAAAGCATGGATTTATTAGATTTCTAATCAAAATATATATACAGATAATTACCAAAAGTATATATATATATACAGATATACATATCAAAATAAATAGATAAAGAAAAAAGAAAAAAAAAAACTTAGCCATAACAAAGTATTATATCACATAATTTCCTCTTACAATATTCTCAAACATATATCATGGATTTCACGAATCATATTTGATATAGACGTGTAATCTCTACTATATATACATTTACATCTATACATGCATACACATATATGATAAAGAAAAATTCTTTTATAAGTATAAAACCCTACCTACCTCAGATATATACGTCGATAGAATGTATATAAAATTCCAAAATTACTGCTAACTCAAGATGGCATTTTAAAATACCCTTCGGCAATCATAGCCCCGTGCTTCACTGTTTACACTTATCTCTACTAGTATTTCCCAATTATTGTAGATTGGTACAAAAATATTCCTTTCTTTTTACTAGCTCACACGAGAAAGAAAAAAGTGGGTAGAAAAGAGTGTGTGTGAGTCTCAAGTATGGAGTAAAAGCTAGAAAAAATGGTGGAGAAGGATTTAAAATATTTAGGTTAAGGCACTCTCCTTTTTCTTTTCTCCACATAGATACATGCACCTCATAAAGTCCCTCATCAATATACCTCTAAAACTCATATGAAAATTTAAATTTTCTATATGCCAACTCTTGGCCTCTACATTAATTCCTTACCACACCTTTCAACCAATAAAAAAATGCCTCCTCTCACCACCAATAGAAACACATCCTACCATATGCAATTACTTACATATACCAGACACAATTATACATATGTGCAAATATAAATGTGTACCATAAAAATTTATTTTAAAAAAAATCATATTTCACACGCACAAATAAAATTCAAATGAATAAAAAAAATATAAATTTAGATATAATAAATTCAAAATAAATGCCCAAAATTCTGAACCTTTACAAGATCAACCACCACTTCCAACCATTATGATTTTATAGCAATACCCCCCTTAAAAACTCTTGTCCTCAAGAGAGAACCAAGGGAAATGAGCTCTAATGGTTGAAACAAACTCCCAAGTAGCCTCTAATGGAGGGAGGTCTTTCCAATAGATCACCAACTGAGCAGCAGTTGTGTTCCCTCTCTTAATTATTCTTATGTCCAAAATAACTTATAGGTGGTAGGTGGTTAAGTGGTTAACAAAAGCAGGTAAATGAGTGAATGGGTGTGTGGAGATTTTCAATTAGGAAACATAGAAAGTAAGGTAAATTCTTGTAGTCAAGGGCAATTAAGTACTCTTACTTTCTCAACAACTTGAAATGGCCCAAAATATTTAGAACTAAGTTTATGATTGTTCCTTAATGCTATTTATAGCTATTTGTAGGGTTGAGTTTCAAATAAACCCAATCCTCAAAAGCAAAGTGCCTCTCAATCCTATTTCTGTCAACTTGTAATTTCATCATCTTTTGTGCCTTGTGTAATTGTTGCTTCAATAGTTTGATAATTGCTTGTGTTGCTCAATTACCTCACTTTTAATTTTGAATTCTAATTTAAGTGTTTTGAGTAGAAAAAATTGAGACAAACTTCCTCAAGTCAAGTGTAAGGTGTGGTTAGAGCATAATAAACTGGTGAATACTAACTTCCTCAAGTATAAGGTGTGGTTGAAACATAATAAACTGGTGAACACCAAGTCGATTTCCACAGGGATCTAAGGGGCAAAGTAATAGTTGATTCTAATGGATTAAAGTGGTGAAAACATGACTCACGTGAATTTAAAAATAGAAATGAAAATCTAGTTTGATAATATTTGTGGTTTTGGAAATAAAAATTGAATTTAATCAAAATCTAAGATTAAAAAGTTGGGCAAGACAATTCCAATGCCTTTCCAAATCAATCTCAAAATGCCAAGAGTTTATAATTCACCAACTCAACTTGTACTGATTTTGAGAAAATTAAATTCAATTGAAACAAATCATGGATCGAACACTTGATGTGCATAACATATCTTAAGAACAATAGGAGTTCTAGGTCCAGCAATCCACATACAGGATTGTCATGAGAGTTCTAAATTAAGCAACACCTATGAGCTCATCGATAAGATATACAAATTAGTGCAAATCAAGTCTCGAGTAAATGATTTTTTAAGTATTCGGATACAAATTGAATTAGCAATCGAAAAACTCAAAGTGTAACCATGAAGCTCGGTATCTTGAGAATCGTTAGAAAGGACGTTGTCCTTGCCTTGGTCCAAGAAAAACTTAGCCGATCATACTCAAATAATCAAGAGCAGAGATAGAAATCTGAAAAGAAAAACATTGAATTATGAAATGGAAATTGCTTGAATATTGAAATTAGATTACACTAATTGCAATTCAAAACATAAATTCAGAATAGAATTCAAAACTAAAATTCTCTCTCTCTCTACAGAATTGATAAGAAACTCTAAAAATGTAAAACCAAAAACTAATGAGAATGTGTATTGTATAATGTCAGTTGTATCCCTATATGTTCTTGTTATTTTTTTAGACGCTTCTCTATTCTATTTAGCAAGTGCTCATTTAATTACAGCTTTGCCCCTCCTAGATTTCAGGATCCTCATCATATAGAGAAGTTGAAGTCACATGGAAAACGTTTTTAGAAACAACTAGCCATTTAGATGCTATGGAGTTGTATTCAAATATGATATTCCCTCTAGAACTTGTTTCACTCATCAACAATATTTGAATATGCCAATTTTATATCTGAATACAAATTTTTGCTTCTAAGACCTCCAAGTTGCTAGTTAAATCATCTTGTATTAAATCTAGGTGAAAGTCCTTCATCTCCACAAATGGCGTTGATTGATTGATGTTATACATTCTGATGTCTCCATGTTTGTTCCATTCTCCAAGTTTCTTCCATTACATCTTTAATCTGGCTCATATAACTTTGCATTGTGATAAAAATCAACGTATGCTTCATATCTGAGTAATGAGGATGAAATCTGCACAAAATAAGAAATTTATATCATTAATGTGCTGTAAAAAAGTGTAATTACATAGATAAATATGTAACAATTGAAATCTAATCAATAATCTATTCCCTATCATATAAGTAGAAATCCACAGCTACCACATTGGAATCTTTTGGAAAGTAGGGAATATGGATGGGTGGAGGGTATCCATATAAAATTTGAAATAGGGTAACATTGCTAGAGTTGTGGTAGTTGGCATTATACCAAAATTCTGCTAGTGGCAACCATTGGGACCGTGTAAAAGGCATTGCATTCCACGTACACCTTAGGTAACCTTCCAAGTATTTGTTAACCACATCTGTCTGTCCATCCGACTAAGGGTGGTAAGCTGTGGATAGGTGTAGTCCCACACCTTGCAGTTTGAAGAGGTCTTACCAATACTTGCTGATGAAAGCTGTATTTTTGTCACTAACTATATTCTCTAAATTTCTATAGAGTTCGAAAACATTATCTAAATACATCTAATCCACAGAATGAGTAGAATATGAATGTTTCATTGTCATGAAATGTTCATATTTGCTAAACCTATCCACTGCCATCATAATGACTTTCCTTTCTTAGGATATAAGCAACCCCTCATTGAAGCCCATGCTATTGTTAGTAAACACATCATTTGGAATAGGTAAAAGCTGCAGCAACCTTGGAGGAGAATTGGTTTCTTAATTATGCTTTTGACATACTAAGCAATACTTAACATAGTTCCCGACATCCCTCCACATGCCCTTCTAATAAAGGATAAAAGTTACCCTCTTTGTGGTGGCTTGCATGCCAGAATGACCACCAAGAGCACTGTCATGGTACAACTGGAGTATTTTTTACTTTAACCTTTTATCATTACCTACAACTAGTTTCCCCTTCCTCCTTAATTGATCATTGACCTATGAATACTTAAGGTGAGACTGTGGGTTAAACTAAAGCTTAATAATCAATTTATTCAACATAGAATCACCATGCCATGAGGCTTTGATCAAGTCAAATAACCCTCCAAACATCGTAGTCATAGCCATAACCAAAACTTCATCTGTACCCACTCGGGACAAGGCATCTGCTGCTATATTCTCCTTCCATTTCTTATAAGTAATCTCATAGCTATATGGTAAGAGCTTGGCTAACTAATTCTTTTAGCTAGGGGTATGAACCCTTTACTTTAACTAGTACTTCAAATGTTGGTGGTCCGTTTTTATGATAAAATGCTTACTTATAAGGTAGCAATGTCATTTTCTCATTGCATACAATATCGCAAAGAGCTCCTTCTCTTATACTAACAAGTTCCAGTGTCTGTGACCTAAAATTTTAATAAAGGCCAAATAATGTCCTTTCGGCATTCGTTTAGCCCCATTTCCGATGCCTGAAGCATCAGTTTTCTAGCACAAATGTCTTGTTGAAGTCTAGTAGAACTAGAACTGGTGCACTGCTCAAAGCTTGCTTTAGAAGGCTTCCCCAGCTAATGAATTGCACCCACATGAATCCCTCTTAAGCAGCTCAGTCAATGGATGTGCCTAAAAACCAAATTGCTTAATGAACCTCCTATAATAGTCAACTAGGATTAAGAAACCTCTAAGTTGCTTGACATTAGCAAGAGTGGACATTCTTGAATAGCCTTAATCTTTCTTAGATCAGTAGATACCCTTTCTTCAGCTTTAATTTCTAATAGGTCCCTTCTCTAGTTTTAATTTTCTTTCTTCATCTTCCCAACTTCAGTCCTTCAACTCAATCAGATCAACCATAATTTCCAACTATTATAATTTTATAGCTAAATCTAGTTATATTAATCTATTTAATACTCAAGAAAAATTATGAAAAATATTCTAGAGCTGTATATGCTTTAATGTGTAGAAAAATATTATATGGTTAGAACGAATATTAGTTTATTTTGGTGTCCTGGACAAAAATAGGGTGCTTACACAAACATTGTCTCCTTAAAAACCCTAATATAAGGATGCAACAAAACTATAAAATTGGTTCTTTAAGGCCACTAGAGGGTTTATCCGGTCATTAACTTTAGGATCTCAGCGATTAGTCGAGATACGCGCAAACTGGTTCAGATACTTTAAGTTCTACAAAAAAATAAACAAACAAACAAACAACAAACAAACTATACAAGTGGTATTTTGTGCTAATACCAATACTAAATTTGTATTTTAATTACCCCAAATTTTTTATGCATATATCCACATTTACTCAAAATTTCATAAAAAAGACGTTGTATCTTGAATAGAAGAAGTTTCATTCAACAGAGATGGAGAAACCCAACTAGAATTTTACGGTACCTTGAATTGATGGATAAGTTTGGGAGACAACCACTTGTGCTAGGTTTCTTCTCAGTTTGTTTCAACTATTATAAAGGGAACATCAGGAATTGATGAAGCCCTTTTTTTACATTTTTTTTTTGTGAAACTCCTATTTTTTAAATTGACAAAAATATTTCAAAAACTAAATACATATACGCATATTAGTTTTAGTTTAAAAAGTAAGGATCTAATAGTTAATTCACAACATTTTCAAATTTAAAAAATTTAAATTCAAAAATTTCATATCAAAGAATTTAATTTCAAAAATTTCAAATTTAAAAATTTCACTTGTCACGTTCAAATTTAAAAAAAAAAACAATTGATATATGTTTTTTTTATTTCATAATTATCCTTATCCTTTTTAAATTGATAAAATATCCCAAAACTAAATCATATACACATGTTAATTTTAAAATTAAAAGGTAAGTGTAATTCTATGTTTTATTCATCTTTATCCTTATATATATCTATCAAAATGTTATTAATATTAATTAAATAAAAGAAAGGGTATTTTTTATTTTACAGTCATCTATATCTTTATATGTATCTATAAAAATAAAAAAATAAAAAAAATTCATACGCATCACATGTGCACCGACCTCTAGTTCCAAATAAAGACAATACCCGTGATGTGTTTTACCCATTTGGATTTAAGTTATTTGCTTTAATGGAGATTAGTTTTGTCA
Source organism: Vitellaria paradoxa (assembly GCA_019916065.1). Classification (NCBI taxonomy): domain Eukaryota; kingdom Viridiplantae; phylum Streptophyta; class Magnoliopsida; order Ericales; family Sapotaceae; genus Vitellaria; species Vitellaria paradoxa. The sequence continues at coordinate 41,045,653 of CM034235.1, forward strand.
TTGTACATATGATAAAAAGGGCAAAATTAATATATTAAAATTACTTTATGGTTGATGTCATCAATTTTTTAGCAAACCTTTAAAACAAACAAACTAAGGAAATTCATTTTTGACAACTTTTCTTTTATAGGTGTAATTTTAAACATTACGGGAAAGTATTTGTAATTTTTCAAATGTTTAAGGGAGGTAAGTGTAATTTGTCCGTCATAAAATTGATTAGGATTATGTTGGATTAATAAGTAAATCAAAATTTATATACTTACCAAAAATAAAATAAAATATTGGAGTATGATTTTTCACCTAGAGGTGAAGGATTTAGATTTATAAATTAATCAAATATGTGGGTGAAAAAAATTTGAACTTTTGTTGTGTGCATCAGTTTTCCTATTAAATATATATATTTTTTTATAAATGCATGTAACATATCTAGGAGCTTTTCAAAAAAAAAAAAAAAAAAAAAATTTAATGAACAAATCATATAAGCCAAAGAAAAAAGGAAAAAACAAAAACAAAAAAGGCCAATATTTTCAATGTTAGCAAGACCAAACTATGCTCCCTCGCTATCTCGATTTATCTCGTGCAAGCTACTAGCAAAACCATTGTACTAAAACAAGTACCAATCTATTCTGCTTGTGGAATGTTGCATGACCATTGTACTAAAACAAGCAAACCAATAAACAGAGTGGGAAACTTCGTAGTGCCCCAGAGTCTTTGGGAGCTATCATTGATGAAAGTGCAGCAGTATATTTATTTTATTGCACCCATCTTGTTGGATTATATTATTTGTTACTGTCCCGTTTGAAGTTCTAAATTTCATTGAAAATTATTAAAATTTTTTTAAAAATTATTCATTTTTTATTTTACTGTATAAATTATGAAAACTGTAATTTTTATCAAATTTTAATAATTTTTTACACTTTAAGCGTACCATGTATGTCAGTATATGTATGATACACATAATTATTTTTTTAATGATAAGCGGAATATTAGAATAAGTGTAAGAATATTTAAAATTAAAACTAATTAAGTAACTTAAAATTTTTCAAAAATTATGTATAAACTCTTATCAAATTATGGATAATTAAAATTAATGTATTAATAAAAGAAAATTAAAAAAATTATCAAATATTAGACTTAAATAATTACCCATAATATTGTCTTAGTGTAGATAAGCACAAATCACCAAGAGACCGTTTGGTAACGCTGTCGTTTTTCTATTTTTGTTTATATGTTTATATTATTTTTTGTTTTCTATTGTTATTTTTTTGAAATAAAAATTAAAATTACGTTTGGAAATACAATTTTGTTTACAATTGCTAATTTTTTTATAAAATATTTAATTTTACTAGTTTTTTAAAAATTAATTGAATGTAATAGGTATATTTTATATTAATTTAATTTAATTATATTATTTATTAAAAATAATTGAATAAAATAAAACTATTATATGATTTAATTCAGTAAATATAAAATATATTAATTAAGATGTAATTATATTATTTAGTACAAATAATTGAATAAAATATATTTGATAATAATTTAAATAATTTAATTATGATATTTATTAAAAATAATTTAATACAATATAATTCATTTTAAATAATTTAATTTAATTTAATTTAATTATGATATTTATTAAAAATAATTTAATACAATATAATTCATTTTAAATAAATTAATTTAATTTAATTTAATTATGATATTTATTAAAAATAATTTAATAAAATATATTTAACATTAGTTAAATTAATCATTTTAAATTAATTATTAAAATTAAATTAAATTAAACTATTTAATTATAATATTTACTAATAATAATTTAATAAAATATAGTTATATTAATTAAATTATTTATTAAATTAAATTAATATATTTTATTTTATTATATATTAAAAATAATTTAATAATATATATTTTCTATTAATTAAATTAACTAATTTAATTTAATTATTTATTAGAAATAAATTATAATATATATTACATATTAACTTAATTAATTTAATTTAATTATATTATTTATTAAAAATAATTTTAGTTTTATAAAATATTTGAATAAAGTAATTTATTTTAATATGATGTAACAAAAATGTACAAAGTATTAGAATTGACAAAATATTTACAACAGAAAAAAAATAGTGAAAACACATTTTTTCTATTAACGTTTTTCTGTTTAAGTTTTTATTTTTTTTAAATAAAAAAACGTAAACAGATTTAACAAACATATTTTTATTGTCAATTTACAAATTTTAAAAATATAAATAGAAAAATAAAAAACAAAAATGTTATCAAACGGCGCCCAAACAATTATATTTGGCATTGCCAATTTTTAACCCAACAACCCTTTAATAATAAATAAGTTAGTGTTAGTTATATGAATTATTTTACTTCATCTTTTTTGTTGAGTTATATTTTTTTGTGATATTATTTAAGATTAATATGGTACTTCTTTACAATTTCAGACTATATAATTTATAAATATCTTTGCCCTTTTTACATATTTTATTGAGATTCAACCGATATTCTTTTTCACTAGGGCATCTATAGAGTTGACTAAAATATCTTAAATAATTTTATCTCAACTTTTTTTTCTTTTTATGTACCACTTTCACTTTCTTATATATATATATATATTAAGTCATTATTTTATCTTTCCTTATAGTAATATACATCTCTTTTAATATTCTTATTTTCATTACACTTACTTACGAGAGTGCTACTTTTTAATGCCTAACATTCTGAACCATATAATATAGTTACCTTTTAACTAATTTCATTTTGATAAGTATAATTATTATTTAAATTCACGTTTATAAGTGTTTTATTTATTTTACTATCTTTAAGTTAGTCATCAACCTATTGTAACTCTCTTTTTTTTTTTTTATATATTTGGATCGAATTTGTCAAAATAAAAATTAAGCACCATATGTAATTTTTTTTTAACCACGTAAAAAGTTAAGACAAATAAAATTAAATGTTTCTAATCCTCACTTTCACATGCATTGTCGATATGATGTCAACCATATATGTAAAGAATGTATAAAGAATGAGTAGTGCCTCAACACATGCAACTGCAAAGTGGCTTTTATGGATTTAATTAAGTTGAGTATTACTCCAGTTATTAATTAACTAGTGGTGCCTCAACACAACTTGTCCATACATAAAAGAAAAATAGTATAATAATAGAACATGATGAGAAAATAATAATGATATGAAAATCAAAGACAATCAAACGAACATATATATAATCTGTGCACTTTTATATCTATGATTTACGATCGATTTTTTTTTTTTTTTTAAAGTTGCTCTTTCATATATTGTTATTAAAATTTTATCCCATGTATTTTAAATATCTTCATACTAAGTGTATGTTTAGAGTGCCAAATTTGACAAAAAATTTCTAACTTTCTCAAATTTTTTCTAATTTTTTTCACACTAAAATTTCTAAATTTTTCTAATTTTTTTAATTTTTATTAACTTTTTCAATTTTTATCAACTTTTGATAACTTTTTTTTATACTTTTTTAGAAACACAGCAAAAACCTAATAATTTAAAATTTGTCTACCTTTTGTTTTTATCTTTTCTTTTTCTTTTTTTCATTATAACAAAAATTAGATCTAGTGACATTAATTTAATGACATTTTGTGAATAAATGACATGATATTCTATATTTATGACTTTTTTTAAAAATATTATTAAAACATAAGTAAATTGAAATGATCTAATGACATTTTATACAAAAATGTTACCCTTCACCTTTTAATTGTGATAATTTTTAAGTAATATAATTACATAACAAATAAATTGTAAAATTTAATGACGCTTTATTGAAAAGCGCCGCTATTTATTCAATAGTTATAGGATTTTTTAAGAAATGTATCGCAAGTAAATTGTAATGATTTAATGACACTTAATGAGAGAGAATGTCATCTTTTAGATATTTTTAAGAAATATCATTAAATAACAAATGGATTATAATAGTTTAATGACACTTTATTAAAAAAATGTTACTTGAACAACAATTATGACACTTTTAAAAAATGTCATTAAATTTCAAATGAAATCTAATTATTTAATGACATTTCATTAGAGAATGTTACTATTTGTAGCAATTGTGGAACTCTTATCTCCTTTAGTCTATCCTATTCTCTCTTTTCTTTTCTTTTTTTTTTTCCATTCACAAAGTTTTCTTTTATTTTTTTTTTTTTTGAGTTCCACGTCAGTAAAACACTACAATTTTATTTTTTTTTCCCATATGAAACCACTAAGTTGTGGCACATAATTTTAAACAATGTGAATGAACTCATGGGGAACGATTTAGTTATAAATTTAATATAGTTATAAAATTTAATTATTTCAAATACATTAAGTATTAAATAAAAATAAAAATTAAATTAAAAACAAAAATAAAAATGCATAAATAATAATTAGTTTATTTTTTATAATATTTAGATTCTAATGGCGCTTAATTATTAGTACTACGAAATACTTAATTATGGCACTTAAAGTGCCATCCAAGATCATATAAAAGCACTTTTAAAATAGTAAAGTTTTTATAATGGCATTTTAAAGTGTTAATAGCAAATATATTTAATGACATTTGAAAGTGATGAAAATAATCTATATATTGGCATTTAAAGTGTCGTAAAAGAAATGAAACCATTTTATTAGAATGAGACTTTGAAGTACTACTAAGAGCACCACTATCACTTAACATGATACGAGCATCCTTCACATTTATTGAAAATATCATTAGTTAAAAAATATTATTAGAAGGAGTTTGTAGTAATAATTATGATTTTTTAGAGGACGTTTAGGTGCACAATTTTTAACAATTTTTGGTATTTTTTGTCAAAAGTTGTTAGTTGTAATGTTTTGGCGTATTCAGTGAAACAAGTAGTAAATTTTAGTAACTTTTTATAATTTTTGAGTATTTGGTAAAATTTTTGACAACTTTTTGTATTTTTTAACAACTTGTGATGACTTTTAGTAACTTTTAACAATTTTTAATAACTTTTAAGTTTATAAGTTACTGTAGTGGAGTAGAAAAGTGATAAAAATTAGTGATTTGTCGCACTCAAAAATCAAAATTTGATAGTTTTTTTGTTAAAAATTTTGTTATCAGACGCCTCCTTCTATTTAATCCATATTTTGTTATATATATGTATATTTATGACATGGTTGCATCTGTTCACGGTGATGAACTTCTCCCTATGATACGAATCTAATGCAGTCGGATGAACTTTTCTTTATTAAGCAAATGTAATGCGGTGGGATCCAGCAACGGGCACGTTGTTGCAGAGAGAGGGGAGGCTTGTTAGATCTGTGACATCGATATAATTATTGAATTAAAATCAAACTGATCATAACAAAAATAAATTTAAAAATTCTTGTTATTACTTTCGTTACGGAATTTTAATTTAACAGTGCACAAAATTGATTTCATAAAATTAAATTCTATTTAGTTAGAAAACAATTTGATAAAAAGTTGAATAAAAGTATAAATGTTTAATGTAGAAGTGATATGTAATAAATTTTAATTAAAAAATACATAAAATTAATTAAAATTAATAAATTTTAATTAATTTTGATATACGAAACAAGAGTTAAGTCCTTGCTGCGCACATTCATGGGATCGTGGGCAATTGTTGACTAAATGGACGACATGTGAATTGACACGTGGCTGAGAAGCATTGGATGACAACAGTTGTAGAATCTCATTATTGTATTATAAGACCCATGGTACAGCCATTATGAACTAAGTGACAAAGAAATGAGTCACAGCTTAACCTTTTGCAATAATGCAACATGTGCTTTACTGAAGTGCTCCAACAGTTTTCTATAATTCTTTTAATAATATATAGTAATTATTTTCATACTGCCTTTACGTTTAACTTTTTCAAATAAAATAGTACTAAGTGTTAAAATAATCTTTCGATTTCATTTTATTCCTTTTTACCAAACACAACCTACAGTTACGGGGCGTTTGACAGCGTAAATTTTAACAATTTTTAGTTAAAAGTTATTAATTGTAAATTTTAGTGTGTTTAGTGAAACAAAATGTAATTTTTAGTAATTTTTTACAACTTTTAGGTGTTTAGTAAACTTTTTATTATAGCAGAGTAAAAAAGTGATAACTTTTTGTATGTTTGGTAAGTTTTTTACTGTAACAGAGCAGAAAATTAGTAATTTATGTGTATTTAATAAAATTTTTTGGAGAATAAATTACTGTAGTAGAGTAAAAAAATAAAAATAATTATAATTTTACCAAATGTATCAAAAGTTACAAAATATAACTTTTGATACTTTTTTATATTTTTTTGAGCCACCAAACGGACTCTTATATTAATTATTCTTGAGTATATACTCGGTACTGTCACTATCGTATCACAAACATTATCTGTCTTGGGATCCATTCACGTACAACTGTGAGACACAATTTCAATGATTTAGATAATTTCTCCCCTCAACACGAGTTTGGTTCAGTAATTATATTAATATTTCTATTTTTTTTCCTTTTTTTTGGTTGACGGGTTTAGACAATTAACCTTTTATATAATTATTTTTTATTAAAAATATAATTTTGTTTTTAACTAATTAAGGCCTCTCTTATATATAAAAATATTTCCTGTAAGTTTTTTTTTTTTAAATTGAAAGAAAAAAATGCAATTCTTGCACATCATTTCCATTAATATTTTTAAAATAATCAACAAAACTTGAATTAACTATGAGATTTTTTATTATACCTGGGATATTACTTGATTGTCTACTATTTATTGATATTCGTTCCATATTAGCAACGGTATTTCCTATCAAATTTTATGGAAGCCATGCACGAGTATTTATTGGTTAATGCACAAGTACTTTTATTATTATTATGGGATTAATTACACTGACATTTTTTTAACTATACCGAGTTTTAACTTACTCCTTTTATCTATTAATTCTAATCCTTTGACTTCTTCACCTATATAAAAAAGGTTTCGTTTGGAAATCGTTAAAAAAATCTGTTAATTTATTTATTTATTTATTATTCCTTAATTATCTTAATCTGTTTCCTAATATGATTATTACTCACATATTCAAATTTGAAACTTATTACTACATGTCTGCATAGGTTAGATAAAATAAATAATTTGATTTTCTATTATAAATTAAATAAATGGAATTTTTTCTATCTCCTCCAAAAAAAAACTTGACCCAAAAAAATAAATTATATATATATATATATATGTTTTATTTTTATTTTTGGTATAAAGAAATAAGGTGAGCAAAACCAAATGAAAATCAAAAAATCAAATTAAACCTAATAATTTTGGGCTTTTAATCTTACAACATTTTTATTTGATTTAGTTCTTTTTTAATTCAAATTTAGCTTAAATTTTTAAACTAAATTTTGAGGATACATTTTCTTTTATTTATTATTAAAATTAAATTTTAATAATAAATATAGAATAAAGAAATAAAAATATTTATTATTAAGATCTAAGAATTGATTTGATTAAATTCTTTATTAAAATTAGGTTTGGATCGCTTTTTTTTGGATGGGATAAGAAAAAATTTAATTTATAACAAAAAAATCAAATGATTTATCTGACTAAACCAATGCGTATCTTTAGTCATAAGTTCTAAATTTGAATATATATAAGTAATAACTACATTAGAAACAGATTGAAATAATTAAGGAATAATAAATAAATAATTAATTAATTAATTTTTTTTGGAAAAGAGAGCTATGTTAGAGTTAATAGATGAAACGATAATTAAAAATCAAGTATAATTGAAAGAATGTCAGTGTAATTAACCTTTATTATAATATTTTATATTCAGTGGACTCATATTTATTTTACATTGAAATAGGATTCTTGATGTGATGAATAGTATATTTGTAGACAATGGCTTAACTTAGTCTCTACTCCACACACATAAATTATTGGGTTTGACATTCTCAACCTTTGCATGACAGTTTGGGGGAGGTGAGGCATATAAAATGTTGGCTTTTAATTATCAGTCTAATTTATTATCAATCATCAAAGGGTATAACTGTCCAACTGGTAAATATTAATTGGCAATTTTTTTATTTCACTAACTGCTAGCCAGAGTTAGAAAATAATTTCTTTACCTAAACTAATGTGAACACCCTTTAAGACTATTATAATTTTGTATTTTGATTGACTCTTTAGATGTTACCAAAAGTCTAGATTTTTTTTTATCTTTTTTTAAATCACACGCATGTTAAATTTTTGTTAGCATTGTATCTAATGCGTAAGTGCAATATTGAATCATATGAATATTAACATATTAATTATTCTTAATTATATTGTATTGAAGGCATATTAAGTTTTTGCTTAGTACTGCACCAACATTTGAGGTAGCAGGGTTCTTGAAGCTCTAGTCAACGGACTCATAGGTTTTCAATTGATGGCAAAATCTCTCCACTATCAGAATGTCATATTAGACAAGAAAATTTATGTGCAAAAGAGATGGATATATATGTATATATTTATATATATGGGACAATGAAAAAGATGAAGACGACACCATCTATGCCTGCCACGCCCAAAAAACATACTCATTGGACTATGACATTTCATCTAATGTGTTTGAAGTCAACTTTTCCTTTTCATTCCTGTGGTGGAATATAAGTAATGTGTAATTGAGTTGTATTAAGGATAAAAAAATAAAAAGAACAACCCCAAGCCTTCCTTTTTCATTGAATAATCAAGCCCGTTTAGTAACCTTATTACTTTTTATTGATATTTAGTTATTTATTTTTATTTTTATTTTCTGTTTTTTTAAATAAGAACTGAAACAATATTTGAAAATATAATTTTATTTAATATAATTAATTTTTATTTTAATAAAATATTTTATTTTATTAATTTTATAAAAAATTAATTGAAATTAATAAAATATATTTCATATCGATTTAATTAATTATTTTAATTATGTTATTATTAAAACTAATTCTATAAAATATATTTTATATTAATTTAATTAATTAAATTAAATTGTTTTGTTAAATTGACTAAATTATTGAATAATTTAATTGAATTATTTTCAATTAATAATATAATTAGAATAATTAATATTCTAATTTGTATAATAAATTAAACTAATTAAATTGATTATTAATTTAATTATATTGTTTGTTAAAAATAAGTTTATAAAATATATTTCATATAATTTAATTAATGAAACTAAATTAAATTAATACAATTTAATTATAGTATTTATTAAAAATAAGTTAATAAAATATATTTCATATAATTTATTTAATTAAATTAAATTATTTAATAATTTATTTAAAATAATTTTAGTTTAATAAAATATTTAAATAAAATAATTCATTTAAATATGATGCAAAATAAATAAATAAAGTGTCAACATTGATAAAATATTTATAACAAAAATAAAACGAGAGTGAAAATACATTTTTTTTGTTTATATTTTTTAGTTTAAGTTTTTATTTTTTTGAAAATAAAAAAATTAAATTAAATTTAACACATGTTTTTATTATCAGTTTTCAAATTTCTTTCAACATAAATAGAGAAATAATAAACATAAATATCACTAAATGGGTTCTTAGTAGAGCAATACTGATTAAAAAATGGGTTCTTGAAATTTTGATAAGTAGCACAATGCACAAGATATAAGCACTATCAGATGTATTCAATTTGATTGATGAAGAGAAGCGGTGGTCGCCCCCTTGCTACAATAGTTATAAGCACTATAAGATGTGTTCAGTTTCATTAATGGAGAGAAGCGATGGTCACCCACATGCCACAATAGGTGGGACAAAGGACCAGGATCCCGCGAGGGTGAGCTAATTACAGATTTATATATATTATCAAAATGACTAACTCTGAAATAATAATTTATTCTTATGGATTGTCGGGGGAACCAAAGAACTCAATCTTATAGATATGTAAAATATAAGATTTTCAATACTAGCTGAAAAGGGACTTATATAAGTGAGAGAGTAAGGGAGTGAAACAAAAATGTCAAGAAAGACAAAAATTATGAAAGAACATCTATTACTATTATAGAGTAAGCACTAAAATTTGGTAAAATTTTTTTTTAGTGATTCTTATTTTTAGTGAAACTAAATTGCTAAAACTCTATTAATATAATTATCCTCTATAGTTAATTACAGATTATCAATTATTAAGAATATTATTGAAATATCATTCCTACCCACATTCTAATCCAGACAATTTTCCATTCTAGTGTTTGCTTTGAGAAGTAATTTTTCATTCTATCAAACACAATCTTCAATCTTCGTAACATTCAAACGAGAAGAAAATCCAAATAAAATCTAAATTTTGACGAAACAGATAATTTTTTTCTAATAAACTTCGCTTTGGTCATAGAGAGAGTGAGTGTTTAATACTGTTAAGGATAAACCCAAATGAAATCCAAACAAAATCTTAAAAAAAAAAACAAAATAACTTTTTTTCAATAAATTTCTCTTTGATTATGTAGAGAGAAAAAGAGAGGGATGTTTAATACTGTTAAGGATAAACAGTCATTTCAAAAAGAAATCCAAATAAAATCTCAAAAAAATTGAGATAAATTCAAACAAGTTTAATTCTCACCATTTGTATCTCTAAGTGGTATACGATTAGGTAGACTTATGACACTCAGGACTATTGTGAATGTTTTAACTTTGCATACCTCTCCTTATCAATTTTATTAAATTTTTGTTCCTTTTTTGTATAATTTAGTATGTAATTGAAAATTTATACTTTTTGATTCATAAATTCTTTTTACACACATAACGTGCGCACTGGTTGCTAGTAAATATAATTTAATTAGACATTAATCGGAAAAGATATATATTATCTATGATTTATTAATTCAATTGAGACCTTCTAACATCATTCGAAGGTATAAAGTAGGATAAAAACACCAAAATTTTTCAGAAAAAAATAATTATTATTGTATGTTATTATTTATAAAATTTGTTATATTGTATATTATATTTATTGATATAACTAGCACAAAAATTCATAGTGAAAAAATGTCACTTTCAAAATCAAGGGGGCAGTTGAACCTCTTGTTTCTTGTTTGGTAAAGGTTTATTAGTCTTCTAAAGCACAATTGGTTCCATGATTTAAATTTATGGTTACTGTTTAAATTACAACGTGGTGTGTGTCTGATGGAGAGTAACCTAATTCAATTTATTCTGAGATTAATTACATTATTTTAAGAACAAATTTTATTCAAATATATCATTAATTTTATTTAATTCTTAATATATATGCTAATTAGGTATTTTATCTTTGATAAGTCTTATTTGTTGAATTTCAAATTAATTTTGTAGTCTTTTTAAAATAACAAAAAAAGGATTTGATGGTTATAAATATAAAATTAAAATTACATCTTATGAAAAATTGAAGCATTCTTCAAAAATTCGTAAAGTTCTCATTTGATGCTTATGCCTAAAATAATTTCTCAACTCTTTTAATCTTGCCTTCCATTAGTGCCCCACAACACGAGGATCATGAAATCGTCAGTTTTTAGTTTTATTAGGGAATAGCATGCATGAAACGAAACAATTTTAGTCTTATTAAATAAATTAATATAAATTAAACTCTGCTTTTGGGAGACATTAATTTTTTCAAAAAAGAAAAAGTTTAACTTTTTTCCTCTTGTATGAAACTTTTTAGTAAAATTTAATTTTCTTTTTTCTTTTTTTTTTTTTGTTTATTTCTTGTAGGTATGCTTGTCCCAGTTATGGTATCAAGGTAGTCAAAATATGAAAGAAAATGTGAATTGAGAATATCGAATTTATCGTCAATATTTAATTATTATAGGCATGAAAAACTAATTCATCCCACCTTGAATCACATGCTTAAAAAAAAAAATTAATAAATCGATAAATTATACTTAATACTCTTATATTTTACTCCTAATTTTATTTTGAATGTCTTTTTTTTTTATATAGTTATTGCTAAAAAAAGTGACAGAAATGTTATATACTCATTATGAGCGGGCAGGCATATAACATTTTTTATATAGGATTGATTTTTCAAATTTGCTTTGGATTGGTTTTCTTATTCTATAAATATATATAGGATGTGTTGTACACTCAAGATATGTTTGGTAAGAGGTGAAAATTTTGAGGGTAAAAAATTACGGAGATAATTGTTATCCTAATAATTGTTATTGGGATAATAAGTTCATAACACTTATATTTTGAATAAGAGAGTAAATATTACCCAATAATAATTATATTATATTTGGAAAGATAAAAATTTTAAAGGTGTAAAAATTAGCTGTGTTTAGAATGAGAGTAAATTTACCAAGTGGTAGAAGTTAATATTTATTTGTTGTAAACTATTATGATAAAATAAATTATCATAATAATTTTTATTTCAATAATAATAATAATAATTAATTTAATAAAATATATATTATTAAAACATATAGTCAATTTTAAATAAAAATATTAATTATACAAATAATTTTATCATAGATTAATATTTTAATAGTAATTAATTTAATAATGAATTATTATTTGTTAAAATTTGTTTTTATTTGCATAAAATTATTTTATAAAATAACTAATTTTAGTTTATTTAAATGAATTATTAATTTTAATAACATACACTAATACAATACATAATCTAGTAAAGTTATTATTAATGAGATAAAATTTTTATTTAATAAAATATTTTAATAAATAAATTATTCTATTAACTAATTATTATTTTTTAAAGTTATTTATTCTGAGAAAATAAATAATTTAGTCATAAATTAATTAAATTAATACTTTAATAGTATTAATTTAATAAAATAAAATAAATGATTTTAATAATAAATTATTATTTAGTAGTATTATTATTTTGATAAAATAATTTAATAATTAATTAATTTTAGTTTAATAAAAAAATTATTTTATAATATTTATTATAATTATTTATGACAGAGCATTGTTTAGGATTTTATAAGGTTGTAAACGAATGCTTTACAAAAGTAATAAGAAAATGATAATTTTTTTCATTACTCTCCATTACCACCCCTCCCTAGGTAATAATTTATCCTCATATAAGGTAATCGTTATTCCTAAGATAATTTTTACTCTCTTTTTTAAATTAATATAATAGAATGTAACTTCCCCGGGGGTTATCCCTGTAATGGCCCGCTTTTGATTTAATTTAATTTGTATTTTATTATTTAATAAATTTAGTTTGTTATTTAAATTTAATAAATTTGAAATTTTTACTATTAATTTTTAGTTACATTTAAAAGAGTTAAATTTTGGTGACTTATGAAAAGATTTTAAAATTTTAGAAAAAATATATAATTTCTTTAAAACGTATGGGAAGGTGCGTAATTAAATAAATTTGTTAGGATTATTTTTTTTAGCTGTTAAATATATAAACCTAATAACCTAGGCAGTGGCGGTTGGATTTCTTTTGGGTTTGTCTTCTTGGTTGTGCGGCGTGAATTTTTTGTGTTGTTCGGCGCTTAGTGCTACCCCTCTCCTTGCCGCTGTGCATTCTTTTTCTCTCTTCTACCTTTATATTCAATTGCAGTAAACCAAGGTAAGGGTGCGACCAACTTGCTTGTTTCTTTGTCTTTTTCTGATGTATAACAGTAATGAGTCATTAAATTTAAGGCACTTGCAGTGTATATATACTTTTTTTTACACACATATTTATATATATATATATTAGGACATATCAATTCACTAAGAGAAACATCACGTATATAAACAAAAGCACCTGTAACTTTCTAATAGGTAAGGATGGCTTTTGTGTCAAACCTAATTGGGAATAATCTAAATGGTTTATTTTGATTTTTACTTTCTTTTTCCTTATATGTTAAGTGTTCACACAGCCATGACAATTGAATATATATATATATACGTATGGTTTTGTTTTGTCTTATATGTGAATAAATCACAACTATGATGTTTATATATTTGTGCGCGTGCAATGATATTACTGTTTAGTAATAAATTAGTTTGTTTAAATTTAACGTTTTGTATTGGCTTGTTGAATGTTATTTTTATTAAATACCAGTAACGTGAGGTTGATCAGTGGGTGAAATTAAAATTTATGTTATTTGATATATTGGTGCATTAATTGTTGATAAGATTTGAAACTTAAATTTAAGGAGAAATTATTTAAAGTGGAATTTGATGTGGTTTTTGTTTGGGTTGAGCGGTACTAAAAATATCGGGTATACGTACTCAAGGGTTGAAAATCTTGAAACCCGCGTGGGAGTGGTAATCAAGTCCAGTAGGCTAGTAACCTACGAATGATGCAGATGCCTAAGGGTAGCATATTTTATTCCTAAGGTTTCAAACTAGGAAGCAGACACTGAAGGATGGTGTATATTAATTGAGTCATATTTCTACGAGACAATTAAGTAGACACTGAAAAATTGTGTATATTGGTTGGGTCTTATTTTTACGGGACAACCAAGCAGCAGTACCTTAAAAACAATTGATTTTCTTTTGATGTGTTTTGCGATATCAATACATGATTAAATTGTGAGGAAGATTAATTAATTAATAAATGAATTAAATTCTTTTTATTTATTTGGGATTGTTGTTTGTGAAATGAAGCTTCACTCAGTAGCATGTTAAGACACTATTGCATTTATATTATTATTAGGGTTTGGAGCACACGTGATGTTAGTACTCACTCATTTACAGCTTGTGATGCAGGTAATTAATTTGAGTCACGCGCATGATCTACTCAACATGGAAGTAAGGAATTTATCTATTTGTTTTTATTTAATTACATTAGAATTTTCTTTAGAGAATTGTTTTTAGTGAATTGTGATAAGCATCTGTTTGTGAGGTGATTAATAACTATTTTTATCTAGCTTTGGGAGAATATTTGGGATTAGTTTTGGAGCTTTTTTTTTTTCTTTTTGTTTTTTTTTTTTTTTTTTTTTTTTTTTTTTTTTGCCTAGTTGATTTTGACTAAGACATTTATTTAAATTTAAAGTATGAGTTTTATTTTTTTTTCTTTCATTGCTCCATAGTGTGTGTATTTGGTTCTAATGTGAGACAGAAAAAATTGATAAATGATGTTATACGTGTTTTTTTATTCACATACTTGAGTTATAGAATTTGGGGTGTGACAATCCCCTAAACAAACATGTCCTTAGAGTAACTCACATTATGTCTCCACCTATATGAAATTTTTGTACTATTATATTTGTATGTATCCTAATTTCCGTCCCCCATGAATAACTTGAGCATCACGAGCAAAGTGTCTAGCCAAACGCGCAACTCGTGAGTCAATAAGGTAAAATAAATAAACAAATAAATAAATAATAATTGCTTGTTTACTTTTCATCCATTTACATAACCAATGCCAAAGCCATAATAACACGCAACTCGTGAGTCAATAAGGTAAAATAAATAAACAAATAAATAAATAATAATTGCTTGTTTACTTTTCATCCATTTACATAACCAATGCCAAAGCCATAATATAACACGCACACACACAAATATATATATTATTGAAGGGAAACTAGTTATAAAAAAGGTAATAATATAATGTAACTTTTTTTTTTAATGAAGAATTCATGACCAAAATACGTGTTTAGAGTCGGTTTGGAAGTGTAATTTTTAATAATTTTTGATCAAAAAATAGTAGGTGAAGTTTTTTTGTGTTCAGTAAAATAAATAGTAATTTTTAATAACTTTTAGTATATTTTAGTAATTTTTATGTGTTTGACAAAATTTTTAACAATTTTTGGTAACTTTTTGTGTGTAGTAAAAATTTTGATAATTTTTGAGTTGAGCAAATTACTGTTGTTGAGTATAAAAGCGACAAAAATTAATGTTTTGCCAAATATTCATTTGCCAAATATTAAATTGCTTGCACTAATTTTTAAAAGAAAGGCACTGGCATAAATATATTTGTATATATTTGAGAAATTGAAAGGAGAGAATAATATGATGGTGGTAAAGTTATAATTAAATTAAATTTTTATGAATTTATTGTTTAATTAATATTTGTATAATATAAAACTCTTTAATGTTTATATTATAAAAATATTATGGGTAATACATATGTTTCAAAGAATTGAATAAGAATAATGTGAGGATAATAAAATTATGCTTAAATCAAATTTCATTTATTATTTTTAAATGATATACACACAATTTTGCATCTTATTCTCAAACAAATAATAGTCTAGTCAACTTGCGTGGTGGATGATAACCAATGCTATTGTGCTAAATGCGACTATAGTTACTTACCCATTGCAATTGTGCTAATTACGAAGATAGTTACTAAATTTGGTTGAAATTGAAATTGAAAAAGAACGTAAAAACTTAATATGGTTATATTAATTTCGAGAGGGTACTCGACCTGATTAAGTTTGTTAAAATCTCACTGAAAAATATCTTAATAAAATTAGAACGGATTTAAAATTAAAATGTAATGCTAATGTGAGTTTGAGATAAGTTTGAGATTTGTCTATAAGATACTCGTTATCCAGTGCCTAATATAAGGTACCTGTTTAATCTAATATTATAATATATAAATTTTTATAAAATGTAATATTGATTTAAAGGTCTAATGAATTCTAAAATACATTCAACTTGTTTAAATTTTATGCAAATTTGTAACCTAATGCAAATAATTTATTGTAATATATGTAAGTGTTCAACTTTCGAATGTATGAGATAATTATATTAATTTACCTTATTAATTTATGAAAACTAAAAGAAGTGAAACTCATACTTATGCTCGAGTATAGTATTATTTATAAGTAGTTGTTATAGGTAAAGATCTTTTTGAGTGTTTATATAAATTTTACAATGTAATATTATTAATTTTGTATTTTTTATTTTAAATTAGGTATTTAATAAGTTTGTCAAAGTGAATTTTATGTAATTTGATTAATTGTGCTTAATCAAGTTTCACAGGTTTGGGATAGAATTAGTAGATGCGGGACGGGATGAGTTTAAGATTCCAACTAAATAAAAAAATAAATTTAAGACGATAGTAATAGGTAAAAAATAAATAAATTTAGAATATTAATCGTTAATTAAGAGAATACCCTACCGATTTATATCCCTAGTAGATAATACGGCCAATTGACGGCGAAATTTGGCACGGCATAATTGAGTATTGTCCATCATATAAATTAATGACATGGTTGACTTTGCCCACTAGATATTTTATCTTCTTAAAAATTTTTGCGTAATTTTACTCTGATATGTTTTGGAATAATTAGTTCACAATTAGTCATTTTCGATAATACTGGAAGGGTAGCATTATTCTTATAAAAATAAGCAACTCTGTGCAATTAAAATTCTTAATTAGAAAGGAGGACAAGAATGACTTGTCTCTCTCTTGTATTCTTCTAATCACTTTTAATAAAATAAACCTTTTAAGTTATTTTTTATTTTTTTTTTTTGTTTCAATAGTCCCGTTAACGCGTATCAGTTATAGTTGTGTGGATAAAAATTTTGATAGGAAAGCACTACCCTATAAAAAAAAAAAAAGGCAAATTTATGGTCAAAGGGTAATTTCGTCATTTAACAGTAAAATAATTCTTGCATTATTGTAAGCATGCCAATTTTGTCCCTACAATGTTCTGTGACAAGGGAATCTCACTGGTATTTTATCTATATATATACGTGGTTCTATTCCACGGCAACGCAAGAAACGGCAAAGGCAGGACAACGTGCTTAGAGAGAGAGAGAGAGAGAGAGAGAGAGATCGCTCTCTAGTTCATCACAGAAAACTGCCCGGCCGGTGATAAAAGTTTGCGATCTCTGTAAAAATGGCAAAAATCGCTCTAGGAGACGGAAGAGAGGCCACCCAGCCGGACTGCATCAAAGCCCTCATCGTTGAGTTCATATGCACCTTCCTCTTCGTGTTCACCGGCGTTGGCTCTGCAATGGCCTCCGGTGCGTACGAATTTACTAACTCCATTATTATTTGTTTTGTTTTTGGTGACGTGCATATATGTGTACATATATATATGTATATGAACAGATAGGTTAGGTGGAGATTCACTGGGGGGGCTATTTTTCGTGGCGGTGGCTCATGCCCTGGTGGTGGGTGTGATGATATCGGCGGGTCTCAGGATCTCCGGGGGCCACCTCAACCCCGCCGTGACGCTGGGGCTATGTGCGGGCGGCCACATCACCGTGCTCAGGTCCATCCTGTATTGGATTGATCAGTGCTTGGCTTCTGCGGCGGCCTGTTTTCTGCTCAAGTATCTTACTGGAGGAGGGGTGAGTCAACTCATAAACCAAATGATCTTTAATCCTAATTAATAATCACTCGCCAAAAAGTGTTTGGCCAAGTAAGGTCGTCTCCTGCTGATCTACTTTTTCGCACTTACTAAACTCCTATTAATGAAAATAAAATAATCACCGTACATATTACACTGGCACCACTTTTGAAATAAATAAGGTCCGGCTTGATAATCCCAAATTGTTATTAGCTTTTCACTTATTATCAAGACTTTTTTTTTTTTTTTGAAAAGGTAAAGTTTTAAATTTTTTTTTATAAGGAGGAGAGAAAAGATTCGACCTGGAGGCATGAGTAATTAGGAGAGACTTTTAACCACTGAGTTACAGGTCACGCTCCACTCATTATCAAGACTTTGGAAAGTCTAATTGGTTTTTCAATATTTAGTTACTCAATTTTTTTGAATTTTTTTTAAGATGATCAAATTTATCCTCTTAAATTTTTATTATTTTTTCAAAACCTAAAAACTAAAATGTCAAATTAATAAAATGTTAAAAAAACTAAATATTAAAAAGTAACTTTTTTTTTTCTTTCCTAGACACAAAAAGATTCAATTTTTTTTTTTTTTAGTAATTAACTAGTAGCAACTTACAAAAATTTACTTTTTCTCCCAAACTAAACCTAATTTTTACCCTTTTTTTTAATTTTTTTAACCCTCTCCATTAAAATTTACCAAACACAATCTTCAACTTGTATTAATTTTCTCTAACTTTCTTTAATTTTTTTTTTAACATTTGTCAAATTTTGTCAACTGTTACAAGTTTTTATCAAATATACAATTTTTACTAAGAGTGACACATGATAATATTAGAACAAGAATTACAAAAAAAATTTATTTTATTTTATTTTTTTTACCAAACGTACCCTAAGTTTTGGTAGATAATAGCTTAAGCTAGCAATTTGATCCCCCAACCCATATAATAACAACAAAAGAATGATGTTCTCAGTCTTCTCCATCTGATTTCCTTTTTGCTTCCTTCTGGATCAAGTTTGTTTGGCCAATAGGCTTGATTGGTGCATGTGCGGGGGCGCGCCTTTAGAGTTGTGACCCCCCCGGGGGCGCCCCGGGGGTGCGCGATGGAAATCAGTTGATTCATAATAATAAAAAGTTTAAAAATTTTATTTTTATTATGAATCACTTGATTTTGATCAGGCGAATAATCAAGTGATTAAACTTGTTTTAGATGAATAATATTTGTATACAGATATATATATTTATAAATTTAATTTTATAAAAATAATTATTTTAGTATTAAATTATTTATTTTTATAAATTTTAAAATACTTTTATCTAAAACATAGTTTAAAATATATTTAAAAATAAATGAATTTAAGTGGCGAGTTTGTGACATAAAATTTGTACTTGGTTACCCCGATAACTAATAAGATATTAATAGGCTCTGTTCAAGTTCACCTCTACCATGGTGTTTGAATGATTAAAAAAAAAAAAAAAGAAAAAGAAAAAGAAAAACTTAGTGTAAAAGTGACTTGTGACAAATTTTAATTAGAGAAAGTTGAAAAAAATTAATCACTTTTTTAACTTTTGTTGTATTTTGGTGTGTCAAACACCACTTTATGAACATATTAATTTGGAAAAAAAAAAAAAAAAAAACAACCTATTAGAGCACATATTATACAATTAGCATTAGTACATTGTTTTAATAGTTTTTCTCTTTTTAAAAAAAAATAAGGTCAAACTTTGAGGAAGGCTAACATTAAATTTAATGCCAGCGCAGTAACAAATTGATCTGGACCGTTAGACTAAAATCTAATAATTCAAATATTTTCACGTTTTTTTTAAAATTCAAAATTTATAAATGTGTTTGAATCATTAAATTTTAATTTAATAATCCAAATCACATTGTCATCGTAGTAATATTAAATTTGATTTTAGCCTCCCAGTTGGATATTTTGGCCCTATAACATTATTCTTAGCATGAGTTTTGGAGTTGCAATAAATGGTTTGATGGTAATTTATTAGGAAAAAAATCTAATTCTACCGTATTGAATTGGGTTTTTAAAATAAAAAAGAATGCTAGTACATGGTATACCTTTTCTTTAATATCAAAAATTTGTACTAATAACGTACATACACTCATACAATATATATATATATATATATGCCCCTTTATTCATTATTGATTACAAGAAACGATGCACAATCTAATTTTTGTCTGTGTGTATTTTTTTTGGGTGGGGTGCAGGCGACTCCAATACATGCACTAGCTGGTGGACTGAGCTTGGTACAAGGGTTGCTAATGGAGGGTGTGTTGACCTTCTCACTGTTGTTCACAGTATATGCCACCATCGTGGACCCAAGCAAGGGCTTTCTGAATGGGTTGGGCCCGCTGCTGACCGGGTTGGTGGTCGGGGCGAACATAATGGCGGGAGGGCCTTACTCGGGTGCGTCCATGAACCCGGCGAGGTCCTTTGGGCCAGCCCTTGTGAGTGCTCAGTGGAACAATCACTGGGTTTACTGGGTTGGACCCCTCGTCGGTGGTGGGCTTGCTGGGCTAATCTATGAGAACTTCTTCATTATTAGGTCCCATGTTCCTCTCCCTAGGGGCGACAACGAAGCTTTCTAGTTTTCCAGATTGTTACTTAAGTGCCCTCTTTGCGTCTACTACCACTACTACTAAACTTTGTGTCATGTGTGACATTATATAAGTGCGAGTGTAAGCTACTGTGTGGTTATTGTGTTTTTTCTATTAGATTTCTGATAATAATCTGTTGATTGTGTTTATTGCCTGTTCTCTAGATCTCTCCCCACGCACCCCCCACTCTATACATATGTTTTTTTTGTTCTGCAATTTGATTAAAAGTTCCAACTTTTTAGTTAATTAGAATTCAAATCATTTTATGATCAATAACCAAGTATGATAATTGCAAATATAATTTATACAACTCAGCTTACCATAATTTTAATTCAAAACTAGTTGAGTTTCTGTTGTTGTGGCTTGTAATTTTTATTTTTGAGTCCGGAATTATAACCCGATCCGAAAGTCTCGCGGTGCGATTTGTTTGAATTTTTTTTGAAGGCTGTGGTGGTTGTGGAGGGCACGTGCCGATAGTCTCGGGCCCGAAGCCCACCACTGATCTCGAG
Organism: Vitellaria paradoxa; assembly: GCA_019916065.1. Lineage (NCBI taxonomy): Eukaryota > Viridiplantae > Streptophyta > Magnoliopsida > Ericales > Sapotaceae > Vitellaria > Vitellaria paradoxa. The sequence goes on from CM034235.1 coordinate 41,067,001, forward strand.
GGGTACGGGGGGGCTACAGGCCTATTTAAATATTAGGGTTTTGGGGTTTTCTTTTTTGAGAGCGATCAAGAGAAAAGTAGACTGGCGTTGTAACTTTTTTCTTGTCATCATTATGAAATTTCTCTTGTGTCTTGTTCGTAGACGTAAACTTTACAGTCGAACCATGTAAATCTTGCTGTCCATTTTTCTTCTCTTTTCTATACTTTATTTTGTGTGTTTTGTGATCCAAGATTGTATGCATAGTTTTATAATAGTTTCTTTCTTCATTCATTATGTCACGTGTTATGTTTTGTTTGAGATCATATGAAATCAGTTTTTATTTACAATTTTAGTACACATAATCACAAGTCTACCTTTTATTTTTTACCCCTTCTATTTAAATCGACTCATTCTTCTAAAATAGTACTTTCCTAGGTTTATATTGAATATGACCAAACCATTTAAATAATATTTTTCCAACTTCTCTTATATTAGTGTCATATAATTTTTTTTTTCGAGTGTAGTCATTTTTTTTATCCTATCTTGTTTTGTATTACTATACATTCATTTTAGCATCCTTAGTTTTGTTGCACTCATCTTATCAGAGCGTTACTTCTTAATGGCCAACAATCTGCTTCATAAAGTATAATTTGTCTTATGAAATTTTTCTTTCAACTTAATAGCTAGGTATTCTCTGGTCACATAAGAGACTTATGGATATTCTCCTATTCTATCTCTCCATTTGCATAAATGGTTGATCAAAGATATCGAAAATGATCACTTTTTTGGTACTTTTTGATCCTTAATTTTTACTGTGCCCATGTTCGTAGTTTTAGTATTATCGAATTTACAATGCTTTAAAACTTTTTGATTCTGAAGTATATCTTCAAAGTTCAAACTTATTATTAACCTTAAATTTAGTTTCATTCATTAATACAATGTCATCTTTTTTATTTTTTGAAAAGGCAATTGTACAATACAATATCATATGCAAACTATATCTACCAAATAATACCGTTTTAAATATATTTAGTGAGATCTCTGTAATTAAAGTGAAAAGATAAGGGCTTAAACTAAATCCTTGATGTATACCAAATGTAAATCAAAAATTATTTGTATCACATTCGACAGTTTTTACACTAGTAACTACTTTATTATATTTGTTCATATTTACTTATATATTTCAAAGCAATTATTTTCTTAAATATCCACCGTAAAATTTCTCTTAAAACCCTATTACATGTCTTCTTTAAATTAATAAAATCATGTGAAGATTTTTATTCTCTTCTTTATATATTGTCATCAATATTCTTTTTAAGAAAATAGTTTCCATAGTTGATCTACCAACATGTAGACAACCCAATTTTGCCTCATTACTTAAAATAATTGTGAGATATCATTAATATTGAAAGTCTTCAGCTCAATTATGATTACAATCATCTGTGAACCATATTGATCAAATTTTATAAACATAGGATACGTCAAAGTACCAAAATTTAACAAAAGTAAATTTTCAGCAAAATAACGATTGTGCCCCTAGCAAAAGAAAAAAGACAAATTAAAAGTTTAAATCAAGGCAAAATGCCAATAAAGTACATATTTATGTCTAGGTTATCAAATTAAAAACTTCTACATTGAGAAAATCATCAGAATTAAGATCCAAGGGTTAATTCGATTCGAAAGTTAAAACTGGCTTATATACTGGCGTGCCCGAGGGCAGTATCCACCAAATTACCTAACTCAAGTTAGAAAAATTTTAAAAGATATAGAACATCTCGCATCATGCCAAAAGACATGAAAAAGGGTTATAACCTCAGCTCTTTTTATTGGTCTGAGCAAGATACGACTTATCTGAAATTCATTTGGAACAGACAAAAACCCTAATAGAAGTCATCCAGGCCTCGTAGACTCCAAACAACCCCTACCGATAAAAAAAAAAAAAAAAAAAAAAAAGGTAATAGCACATCAGATACAAATTGAACCCCTAGACTAATTAAAAAAAAAAAGAAGCTAATAGCACATCAGATACAAATTAAACCCCTGGATTTGGTTAAGGGCCTCCAAATTTCACATGGATGCTAAGGATATATTTCCTAAGGTAACCTCCTGGTTGAGCTAGACCAAATCAAACTTTGAGAGGCACTTTGAAATCCACACTTAGAAATATCAGCATTAGTCCATAAGCCAGGAAAATAAAAAGCCCGAGAATATTCGACATTAATGAATTCTCTATATCCAAAAATGGTAAGAGATATCATCCTAGGTGTCCCACAAGGGTTAATTGAAGGAATCAGGTGAGCTCCTTACCATTTTAGCCTGTTTTAGAGTAGAAATTTTCAAACAACTATAACTCGATCAGGAGTAGTCCATTTTTAACCTAATTTTGACCTAATAAACTTAAGTTTCTTTCTAGGATGACTAAGATGCTACTGGCATTCCTGAATATTTTCAAACGATTAGAAATGCCCCAAAAATATCAGAACTTATCTCGAATATTGCCTAACCTAATTCGAGCAAGGAGTTGTAGGCCTAAAAGAGCATACAACACAAGGGGGGTGGCATGTTTAGTGGTTATTTCCCTTGCCATGTGTGTTCATCCTAAGTTGCTTCGCCCAAAGTGTAGGGCATGGAACTTCACCTCTAGTACTAGGCGTGGAACTCCGCATTCGCTATTAGGAAAACTTCTTTACCAAACTCAACTAGCAAGAAATCTCACCAAAACCTCAGAGATAGAGAATTATGTCTGTAGCTGCAAAATAAAACCCCTTTTGTGATGCATAGGCAAGAAAAAATTTACCCGAGCTTGTTTTGCAAGTTTTTGTTTAGCATAAATCCAAACCTTTAAATAGGCCCACACCCTAATTCATTTTTTACAATCACCCTCCGCATCTAGAGCATTCAAATCAATGCCAGAATACTAAATTTTCTCTATCTAGAAGCCCGTGTTAATATATTTTTTCTCTATAAACATTTTTATAACATTCTCTTTTTAGAATTTTTTTTATTATTTAATTTAACATATTTGCATGATCAGGTTAGAAAATTCCTCTTGTGTAAATAGAATTCCTATTATTAATGAAAGATATCTGGATCATGAGTCATTTGAGTCTTGGCTTTCACATCGGGCTAGGACCAGTGGGTGATATTGACTGGATTTGCTGGCAATTGAGACAAATTCCTAACATCACACATGAGTCATCTAAATCATATTATCATGCCATTCCATGTCATAATATCTTCTTACCATACTATATTATATCAAGCATATCTAATCAAGTGTTATAATGTGTCATATTGTGCTATAATGTGTCATACTATGCTATAAATTATGTTCAATCATCAACAGTCATATTAGAACAATGTAACACATGCAAACACATATCAACCTGGGTTGACACAATGTTAAAGGTCAAAATGCTTATCAATCTAGATCATTTACCTAAGCGAGTAACCCTCCAAAGACTAGAATGACATAAGATTTGCTAAGCTGGTGATTTCTAAGTTATGACTTTCATAGATATAATTGACATACATCTTACAACTGTCATCCATGATAAGAAATAAATGATAGAATATAAATTGTCATTACATTTAACATACCTAAAGCATATCTAATCATATCAACTACATCACTTACATTACACTTGGCCTCTAGGCCTATATCACATAGACTTGATCATTATCACCACGAGCTAGGCTCCCCATAGAGCTAGGATCCTTTAAAGTGCTAAGCACTAAACCCGAAGTACTAAGCACTGATCAATCATAGCACCAGTCTCTCCCACTCAAATACAGAGCTAGGCTCACCCTCAAAGTTAAGTGCAAGAAAATGACTTGACACTCAAACGTGAAGTACTGATCATACCTAGAACAAAGCTCTCACAGACTTAAGTGTGAGACACTGACTCAACCGCATACGCAAGGCTCATACCCAGCATAGAGCTAAGTTTTTCCTAAAATTAAGTGTAAGGCACTAACCTTATTTCATGCGCGAAACGCTAATCAAACACAGAGTGAGGCTCGTCTTTAGAGTTAAGTGTACGACATTGACTTGATCTCACACGAAAGGTGTACATTCATCACATAGCTAGGTTTTAGGTATGAGGCAAAGACTTGTTTACCACACTCAGAGTGAGCCTACTTTACCCAGTCATGTGCAAGGCCCTAACTTCCATTTCTAATCCCAGAGCGAGGCTTCCCTACCCAGATAGTGCTAAGCGCTGACAGACACACCTCTCCCAGAGCAAAGCTCTCACACTGAGATCATTACAAAGACAATTACTCTTAATGTTGACCCGAGTTAGGCTCTAACTCATCCATTAAACTTGGAGCTAAGCTTCCATACATAGATTAAGTGCAAGGCGCTGGTTCCCATATTAGATCCAGGAGTAAGGCTCCTTCATATTGATCCAATATGGAACATTAACCTCACTGGTCACTTATTGACGCATACACTTAGCCTCCCAAGGTCAATGATGTTGCTTGAGGCCACTAGTTTGTTGCCACGGCATTCTGAAATCATATATCGATATTAATTAACTACCTACATACCCAGTCAAGTGCGAGGCATCGACTTAAACTTGGAGCGAGGCTCCCACATCTATTTTTCAAAACCTAACATAACATGCAATGTTTATACACATCTAAACTAGGCCATTACTCTTGCATCTAGCTTTACATGTACACTTGACCAGTTTACTCCACATAAACACATGGTTTAGACTGCCTTAGATTCTAAACTTTGTCGACATGATTCTTTCATTAGGTATTTAGGTAACTTGAGCATTCCTTGAGTCTGGTCATCACAGTCTTTATAGATTACCTATCACTTTCACTCCTTCCCAAATATCATGATCATCCCTAACACACACACATTCATGCATACAAACTATCTAAGTCCATGTGCCTAAACTCATGTTAAATATCGCTCTCTAGTTTAATCTTTATCCCTCGCAAGACTCAACTTTCTTAGAGCATCTCCAGTGGAACACCAGAAACTAAGTTTGTCTTTAACTTGCATTTAAAGTTAAAACCAATATATAGAACCCTCTCGAGTGCATCAGTGCCAAATAGATAGATATTTCACTACACTTGTGCACACGAACTACAATTGGCTTGATTGCCGAGGAGATACGTAGGCCACCTTGAAGAACTTGATTGCCTCACATTCCTACATCATATGCATTTTTGGGTTGTATTGCAATGATTATAAATTGAATATTATCTTGTGAGATTATGATTAGAAGAGTAAAAAGGGACTTTGAATATCCTTAAGTATCCAAACGTAATGGCTTTCATGCGTAACTGAATCCTCAAATCCATTACTTCTAATTACACAAACTAGCAAAGATTCACTAAAGGGTCATTTATTACAATTTAAAAAATGTAATCAAAACATTTTCAAACTAGACTCAAAATTCAGGTTCCTCGGAAAATGTATTTTGAAAATATCAGGTTGCAACTCAAAGTTTCTATATAAAAGCCCTATTTCAAAATTAAAAAAAAAAAAAAAAAAAAAAAAAAAACTAGACTTTTTAGTTATTTGGCAATCTTGGACGCACTACATCGTAATCAAGGCACACAACCTGAAGCAATCAAATCTGGCACATGGTTCCAATCATAATAGCTAACAACTTCGCTAAGGATTGACCCTTAGCTTTGAGGGTTCAACCACTATTTTTCCTTTTCACAGTCACAAATCTCACATCATAATCTTTGGTTTATTTAATGAAAGCACACAAACCTTTTTCCATTAGGATGCATACATTTTATTTATTATGTGCATACTAACCTATTTAATTGCAAATAAACTGCGTGCATATATATTGTCTAATTTGTTTTGCAATGTGTATAAATAAATATAATGAACACTTTACTACTTTTCTTATTTTACATAAATTTGATACTCTCTCAAATGACACAACGCACACTACATTAAACATATGTAGTTGTGTCTACAGTCCTCTTGGTAGGCGTACTAAACTTCCTCTTGATCGGATCGCCAACCTAAAGAAGTTTTACTCAGAAAACTAGAGATCTGAAGATATGGTGGCCATCAACTTTTCTAGGGTGGATTAAGTTAAGCTGTGATAGGCTAGAGTTTTGCAAAACCTAATTTTTCAGGAATATTAGATAGGATAGTGCTAACCTATTTATTCCTAATAATTGCATATATATATATATATATATATGTCCATCCCCAGTGTGAGTTACATTTAACTCCAACTATTGTAAATACCCAAATAGATATTATTGTCTCTACATAGCAATAAAAGTTTACTCGTTTTTGTCTAAGGGACTATGTCTCTAATAGACTATTCATTTATTCACAAAGAATAGTGAAGCCCAGATGTTCAGCATTTCAAATAAATTAGAGAGATTGCCACTCAAGTCCAAGTTGGTCCTGCATTTTACCCACTAAGTCTAAGTCAATGTATGTCCTAGTTCAAAACTTATATTCTGTCAAATCTCACCACAAATCTGTCTAAGGTTTTGACTCAAAACTCTGCCAGATTTAAGTTAGAGATTTTGTAAAATCTACTAATCTAGGTAAAAATCTCAAGAAACATTCATTGGAATTTTTATCTTTAAATCTAATCACAGTTTCAACTCAAAACTTTGCTGCATTTTGAAAAAAATTCTGGGTTAGAGTTTCTCCAAAATTTCTGTCTAGAATTACAGTTTTGTTAAAGTCTAACCTAAAAATCTGCCATAATTTCAACCCAAAACTCTATTGAAATTAAGACAGAATTGTTAACAAAATCCTCTCACCAGAAAATTATCAAAATTTTAACCCAAAACTCACTAAATTTCTAGTAGGTTTTGAACGAATATATAAAGACAAACACTTAATTTGTTGAGTTGACAAGGGGCAACCATTCAAATAATGAGGAAACTCTACCTACCCAAACATTCAAAAATCAAAAACAAAGATTCAAAGATTGAAAAAGTAGATATGATTTTTATTGTATATCATTTTAAAGAGTCTTCCAATGTATTTAGGTATAATAGAATTCATAAATATAGGAAGAAGACCTATCAAATAGAGATTTTTTTTTCTTTCGACCATATTTCAATTGTTAATACAATATATAAGAACTACTACTACAAATAGTATTACACCCTTGATTGTGAAATATCAATTGCTTGTTGAGCCACGTGAATTGCGTGAAACACTGCCAGAAATTAGCGTTTTACTAAGTGCCATTAGGGGTAACGATCACTAAAACTTATTAGCAACTGCTTGGCGACTGCCGAACGTGAGTTGCAAATGCATTGTCTTTAAAAACTATTAGTTATCAGCGATTGAAGTGGCAACCAGTGGAAAATTTACTCCGGAACGATTGGCAACCGCTTTTAGTGGTCATTAATACCTTCCCGCAAAATGGAGCTAGTACCCGCCAACTATAAGGAAGACATTAGTGACCATTTGGTTCACAATAGCGACTGCCTATAGTAGCCACAAAAGATAATTAATTTCTTTATTTTATTAATTTTTATTTTTTTATTTTGTTATTTAATATTATTTTTCATGAACAGTCGCAGATGGCAATCGCAATAAGTTTTTATTTTTAAAATTTTTATTATTTTTAATTATTTTAATTACTTTTTTATTAATTTATTTAAATTTATTTATTATTTATATTATTTATTTTTAAATATTTACTTCTAAATTAATTTTTTGTTATAATTTAAATGATACCTATATTACATGCACATGTAATAGAAACTTTTTTGAATAAAATAGAACAAAAATATTCATTTATATATACAAAAATAGTACGAAATTTAATTACAAAATTTGTTATATACAAATGTACACAAAAGGAAAAAATTAATTTACTAAATACAAAAAAACAAAATACGAAAACAGAAAATATGCCAGTCAAATGAAAATCACCCCAGTCCAGTCTAGAAGGGCCAGCTGCCATCATCCGGGTCCTACAATGAAACAATAAGAGAATGAGAACGTGGGAATAAAACACAAAAAAATTTATAAAATTTCAATTAGGTATAAATACAAAAATTAATATTTCTAACCTGAAGAAGGAAATGATGGCTTTGACTATAAGATAAGTGCCTCTCTATCTTGGCCCGAAGCAATGCCTCTTGCACGTCCATCTTTGCACGGAGGGTCTGGAGCAAGTCCTTGTCATGGCATCTGGCTTGGGAGGAGCTAGCTACAGATGCCTTTACTCGCGTGATGGACCAGCGTGGAATGCCCGCGCTTCCCGTGAGCATGTATCCGTAGTTGTCACGTTCGATGATAGAGTGAAATATCTCATCTCTCCTCACTTCGGACTCTCTCTCATCCACTAGCAGCTCGGCCAGACATGCCTCAAACTGAGTCTAAGAGAAACAAGACAAGATGGATAAAAAAAAAAAATAAGTAACTAAATTATGTAAAGGAAAATTGAATATGCGTATTGGCCAAAATAAAGCCTTAATTACCCGTATAGCCCAAACCTCTGATGAATTCTCATTGCAGCTCTCTAACTAGATAACCATTTGATTAGCCCTCTAGGTCCTGCTCCTCCAACTATCGAGTGGCAAATTATATGTTAATATTTTATTATTATATGACATGAAAATAAACGAAATTTTTATGTGGTAAATTAACATTTTACCTTGTGGCGGACCTATGTAAAGTACCAAGTTCCCTCCTTGTGGCTGGGGCCTTGCATCCCTTGGTTCTACGAGTTCTTCTCAGCCACCTCCTATTTTAATTTTTTGTCGATTAGCTTTTGTAAGTCAAGCTTTATAACTTAAAAACCTAAGGAAAAAAAATTTAGACCGCAATCTACTCACCGGTGCCTCCTTACTCGACTAATAACTGACGAGCTCAGCCCACTGGTAGGGTAGAACGCACGATGTGACCTACTAAAGAATATCAGGGTTAGTCTCATGGCCCTTCCAATGGCCAGATTTGATTTTGTTCTTATGGTCCTTCCACATCTTCGAGTACTTGCCGTAACAAACATTGCAGAAGTCTGGAGGAACCCCAATCACATTAGCCTAAAAAGGACAAATTACATAATATTGTTCAATATATGTTATAACACAGACACCACGTATAGTATAAAGCAAATTACGATACATGAAAACATATTTAGGTATTTGCACCTCGGTCTAGAGGCCCTCGAATGTGTCGGGTAGGAAGGCGTCCCAATCAAGAATAGTTAATGGGAATCTAATCAGATTCCAAACCATGTGTCCGATCTTAGAGATAAGAGACCATCCGGCCTTTCCCCCTCGAGCAGGAAATGTTATCGAACAGCACGGTCATACACTGTGACCTGTAATTCTACTACTATAATGCCTTCGAAAGCCCTCTACCGGACTTGAAAGGCTACTCAGAGTGGGAGAATCTTTTGTATACAAAATATTAAGTTTAATGAGTCAAAAGAAAAAATTTTAATAGCTAAAAAATGTCTTAAACTGTAATAACCTGAAATTTTTTTTCTTAATTAATTTTCTTTAAGTGTGGTGGTGATATTCATTATAGTAAAAATCTAGAAATTAAGGATTTGAAAATTTTTAGAATGATAAAATTAGTTGGAAAGATTTTCGAATTTAATTCCACCCTATGTGGGAGTTTAATGTAGAATTTCTAAACTTTTATCCAAACAACTCCTAGCCCAAATTACCTATTTGGTTTAACCTAAGCCCATTAACCCATGGGTCAACCATTTCTTTGACTCACCTCAACTCATTTCAACTCACTTTATCACTCATTGAGTTGACTCATGAATAGTAGCTTTAAATCATTTCCCAACGAACTTCATTTTTCATCCATCCTTTCTTCCATACATCTTTCACATCTCTCAAATTATTTGGCTAATTAGTCAAAAAGAAGACCCTACATTGATGACCTTAAAGCATTCTTCCAAATTACTTAGCTAGCATGATTTAAACACTTAAAGCATATTTTAAATAATTTGTCAAAAAGCAAGCATGATTCCCGGATCATGCCACCTCCATACAACTCCCCTAGTACCTCTCTTAAATTATTTGGTTAGATAGTCAAAAAGCTAAGCATGATTCTTAGATCATGCTACCTGATGCATAATCCTACTTTAGTGGCTTTCAAGTCTAGGAAGTGGAGGTTGTTTTTCTCTATCTACATTTTCTCTGCACTCCCATGACTTCCTATAAATTGGTGTGCCTTCAAAGAGAAAAAAATAAGAGAGAAAAAAATCATTATTTAGTGTGGTTAGAGATTACGTGTTGCTTGGAGGAAGAAGAAAGGCTTTTTCTAATTGTGTGGTGTTCAAAACTCAACTCCTTTTTCCTTCACAGGCTTGGTCACTAATATCTTTATTGAGGTAGGATGATGAACCTCCTAAAATATATTTGATGCCTTCAATTTTAAAACTAAAGCATTTTTTGGGTTTAAAGTATGAAATTTAATTGTGATAAAAAAATAATAATACCCGTATATTGGGGGTAGGGAAGCCGAAACTTTGACTGATGTAGCCCAGCATGCTGACAACTCTCTGTTTGTAATTTCTGATGTGTTCTTGACCCATGAAATGGTGGAATTAGGCTTCGGCTAAAACATAAAAGTTGTAGCCCTTTAAGTTGTCTTTCCAACCCAAAAAGATTTGCATCAATCCGATTTGTGAGTCAAAAGTTATGCTCAAAATATTGAGCACGTGTAAAACTGTATCTTCTGAACAAACTAAATTCAATGCTGTTTTTGCACATTTAGACCTTAGAATTTTTAAAAGTGTAAAACATGAAAGTTGTAGGTTTTAAAGTTTAGTTTCTACAGATATAAAGTTTATAGATATTGGAGTTCTGCTCTATTTTATATGAATTTTCTTTTAAACTGCTGTTTCTACTTAGCCTTTAATTAATGCTTGTTTGGATTTTTTTTTTAGAATATTATGTTTAAAGATTTATTTAAATTTCCAATGAACTTCTATTAATTATTGTCATGTTAATAATTTCTATTGATGTGTAGTTTTGTTCACAATGACTCATATAGTAAACACTTATACTATATGATATAACACTGAAATGGACTGTTAAGTTGATGCTACTTAGTTATTTTTCCAATTGATATGAAATTATTTTAAATTCGATATTATGTATTATTTGACACTCTAATATTTACGATAACTGAATTAGACAATCAGTTTTATCATAGATAGTTGGATGACTTATTCAAACTAAAATGGCTAAGTAGAACCAAGCATTTGATAAAAATGCTCGAATGAAACAATGAACTTATTCTTTCCTCATTTGGTCTTCCTTAAATAAAAATGAATTATTTTAATTGATTCTTTTAGGCAATGTTTTGTCTACCTAGCAAGTTATATAACTATATTTTTATGATCAAGTGAATTTAATGAAACTTATTTAATACCTTCCTAAAATTTGGAATAATTTTATGGATATTTGTGAATATCTTGAAGCTGAAAACCTATGATAAGGGTTTGGTGATAAATAAGATGATGATTGAAAATTTATTCAAATAAAATAAAACTTATAAATTTTTCTAAAATTGAATATAAGTCCAAAGAACTATTTACTATCTTTATATTCCATAAAATAATAAAATAAAAAGGTAAAAGAGGCAAAAACTGAGATTGCAGCCAATGAGATTCGAACTCGCGACTTCAAATCACAATTAGGGTCGCCTACCCACTAAGCTACTAACCTCGGCTTAATTAATATACCATTAGAAATAATTTTATTCCTATCAAAGGTAGTACGGCAAACTTGACAAAGAATTAACTAAAATACTAACTCGAATTTTAAATTATTCTAGTTACTTGCTACTTGTTAATTTACATGTAGTGCCTACCTTTGTGATAACAATATTGGTGATTATACTTAATCTTTAATTTATTGTGAATTATTATTTAATTTTGAATTGAGAAAAAATACTTAAAGTATACCGTATGTGACTGAATAATCCCATTAAGGATTCATCACCCGGGAACATTGCCGGTTGTTGTTAAAAATGTCTGATTGACATATAAGGTACCCTTGGAATGTCAAGGGGTGAAAATAAATTAAGGCACTTGGTGCTAAAGTTATTTTTGGCAATGGGGTGATGGGTGGGTAGAAATGGCCTTTTAGATGGAGATTGGAATATATGCATTTTATTTGAGAGATGCTCCCTTCTGACCTAGCCAGTCAGGTAGCTGGTCGCAACAGTTAGGTTTTTGATGGGTGACACCGTCGGAATGCATTAGATGCTAAGCACGTAAAGTCACTGGTTCCTAAGGCTGGGGGTAGAGGAGGATAGGAGTATGATTATCCTAGGAGGATTTAGATTAGGGGTAGAAACGAGCCGAACCGAGTCGAGCTTTAACATGCTCGAGCTCGGCTCGAGCTTTTTATACTGAGCTCGAGCTCGAGCTCTATTCGAGCTTTTATATAGGCTCGAGCTTGGCTCGATAAAGAAGAAGTTAGGCTCGATTAGGCTCGCGAATAATTCGATTAAACCAAAACGACGTCGTTTTGATTTAAAATATAATATATTTAAAAAATATAATAAAAATATTATTAAAAAATATATATATTATTCTAACCGAGCCTGTTGGCGAACTTTTGAGCCGAGCTTCTTTAGGTTCGAGCTCGAGCTCAAATCTAAAACGAGTAAAAAACTGAGCTCGGTTCGAGCTCGTTTAACTCACGAATCGAGCTCGAGCCGAGCTTTTTTCGAGCCGAGCTCAAGTAGCTCGCGAATGGCTCGGTTCGTTTCCATCCCTAATTTAGATTAAACTCCTTTACCAAAATTTTACTATGACTGACAACCTCTCTTACTTATGTATGAATGATGTGTTGGAATTATTTAATTATATTTAATTCCTCTTGATGAATATTTTATAAAAAATATATATATATATATGAAACCTGTATCACTACGGGGTTTGATCCCGAGACCTTGAAGATCTGAATCTGAGATCCTTACCACTACGACACAGAATTCATTGTGGCACACACATAAACATTTAACTATTTCTACATATAAGTAAAATAGTAGTTACGGTGACGGTTTCATCGAACCGTTGTAAGTATAATTTATATTATTCAGTTGGGATCTATTGAATTAATTGTTACATAAATAGTATGCCACCTAATCACATTCACTGTAGTGGGTCACCTAATACAGTGTAGCACTACAACCACTGCATATAGGCACCTAGGAAATTCTGATTACTGGGCTTTAGTAGCTCATCCCTTGTGGGAATATTTTTTTTAGAATATTAAGCACAGGGATACTGAAGATGAGCTGGAAAGAGATTAATTTCTCTTAAATATTCCATCAAAAGAGTTATCTATTTTTTTCTTTCCTGCACAATGCTGGAAGACTTTATTTATGATTATCATCTGTAATAATAATTATTAGATGATTGTAATCATTAAATTTAGACCTAGTTACTTTATTTGATATGTAATGTTAATCACATGGTTGGGACGCTTAGATGGCTCTGTAATACTATTCTCTATTTTATTTTTATTTTTATTTTGTGCCCTGTAGTTGAATCCCATCAAATGATTCAGTCTAATGACTTATAAATATTGGTTGGGATAAACTAGGGATTTTAAATACCTTAAATTTTTATTGCAAGTCAACCCCAGTTTAGAGGAAAAATTTGGGGTGTGATGGCGTGTTGCTGTCATCTTATTTTTATACCCAAATAAATAATCCAAAGTCACCATCGGGTATTCGAGTTATGAAAATCCGGGGCGTGACATAAACTATCAATTTTATATCTAGTGCTGCATGGTCAGACATTGAAGGTGCATGATTGTGCGTCGAAGGATATGTCGATGCAGACGATAATGCGAGACAGCATCTATCTAGCTACAGCCTGCACATAATAGGTAGAGGTGCTTGGCCATCATTCGAGAACCAAATCTCCTCCTAGAGCATCCAAACATGTTTTTGTACATGTTCACAAGATAGATTTATTGTAATTTAAAAAAAAATAAATTTTTGTTTGGATAAAAAAAGTACACAACCCTTTATTGGTCATGTAAGTCAACAGTATCTCCTTCGACGATCTCCTTAACCCAATCAACATCTTCCGCTCGTTAGATGATTGCATCCTGGTTAAGAGTTTGTTAGGCGAATGCATCAATATTTGGCTCATCACATCGATCTGATTCACCATTTTCTCGATATTTTAATCGTAATTTGCTAGTTAGAATTGGCTAGATTTCTGACATAATAAACTTGCTCTGCAATCGACACCATTATGTAGGGTTCATGTTGTATTCATGCATCTTAGTATAACAAATTGTTAAAGTTTATTAATTTAAACTGGCACTTATCAGTTTTAACCCCACGGATTGGATTAGCTCAGTCACACTTGAATAATAGAAATCTCAAACCATGATTATATATGACTTCAATAATGTCATTCAATTGGCCATAGTACTAACCACCATCGACGGATGGACAATTGATGTTACGATTTTATGTAGCCTGCCTATTGTCTACCTAATTAATGCGAAATCAAAACTCATTGATTTTGCAAGTTGTGTAATATCTGGCCATCGTATAGGGAACATTAGATAATTGGTTCATTTCATCGATCAAAGCAAGATCGCTAGTGTTTCGTAAATTGTAAACCTGATTAGTTCACGTATTAATTGAATACAAATTCAAAGTAATGCGGCATGACATATAAAACTACATATAAATATTTAATACATACATAATTCTTAAACCAGTTGTGAAGCGATTGATAATGGGATATCCGAATTTAACTATCTATTGCATAAGGCATGTCCTATTTGAGCTTATTTATATGTCTCCTACAACATAGATCAAATTGTGTTACTGATAAGTATGATAATTATTTTAAGCATTGCACAATTTATTCTCTATAACGAGGAATGACTTACCGAGTTAACGGCATAATCGATTGGATGTTGAAGAGCACGAACTAGTGAGCTTAGATCTACTCAATGTGGTTGAGATCAAATGACATGCCCTCCCTAACATGAGCTACATTTATTTGTTTTGGCCTGGTTAACTTTGCTTGGACATCATTGTTAAGATACATAACTTAAAATTTGGTGCACTCATCTATCAAATAACTCTTGGCTATAGATGTCTCTGGACGAGCTTTGTTACGCACATACCTCTTCAATGTGTTCATATACTGTTCGATTGAATACATCCACTTGAACTGGATAGGGCCACCAAGTCGGGCTTAATCAGTTAAGTGTATGGTCAAGTGAACCATTACATCGAAAAATGCTAGTAGAAATTTTTTTTTTAGATGGCATAGTGTCAAAGTAATCGCTCTTGCAGACCCTTCAAATCTTCTATATGAAGAACTCTGTAACACAACTGTTTAAAGAAGTTACTGATCTCAATCAACAGCTCTACCATATTATTAGGCAGACAATTCTTTATCGTGATAGGCAATAACTATTGAATGAGAACGTGATTGTTATGACTCTTCAAACCCTATAGCGTTCTTTTTTTTATGTTCACTAATTTAAAAATATTCAAACAATATCCATCAAGCACCTTGATATCCTTTAAGATTGATAGGAAGGTATCTTTCTCTTCTTTACTCATCGTGTATTATGTAGGTGGCATGTCTGCCTTGTTGAACTCCCTCTCCTGCAAGTGCAATGGGATTCCTAACCTTATGTAAGTCACCTAGTCTTAAACTTCACCTTCTCACTATAGTGTAGTTAGTCCTATCCCAGTTGAGAATGCAGGATCCAAATTGCACTAAATAACTCGATGTCTTCGTCCCCTAATTAGACAAAATTTCGGCAGCATGTCTATTTGGTTCTCCAAGTACACGACGCTGAAACGACACCAGTCATACTCTGTGTATACACCTAGAGAATAACAAGATGTCAACCGAAATTTCATCTAACATCAAACCTATTACACGAGTTGTTGAAGATAAGATGGATAGTTGTATTCCCAAACTATCTGAATTGGATAATTCAAGTATCGTGTACATCAATTCCCGCATGTTTATCACAAGAATGACGAACCTAATCGAAGGCCAAATCCGTCGTCTAATTATGGTTAAACAGTGGCGTACAAAATTCTTGAATGGGTCTAAGTTTCACTAATGCATGCAAATGAGTTTTAATTTGTTTCTAAGTTTGATTTCTATCATTAGTTTATATATCGACTATCTAATTCATAACACAAGCACTAAATTAAACCTAAATAATAGATATATTGAATTGGATTGAATTATTATTAAATTATTTGGATTGAATTTGAATTGCGATTAATTGAATTAGGCCTAAGTAGTATATTGAATACTTAGTACTATGTGTATTAGTTATTAATTTAACTAATTATAATATTATAATATTACTACTTTACCTAATTTTCTTATATTATTAATTTGGAATTAGATTTGACCCAACTAAGATATTGGATTTGGTCCAAGTATGATATTAAATTGGGCCCCAATCTAAGTGAGATGAGGGATTTATGTATTAGTTATTAATTTAACTAATGAAATAGTATTAGTCTAATATTATAGTTTAATATTACTAATTAACTAATTGCAATTTTATAATATTATTATTTTACCTAATTTTCTTATATTACTAATTTTAGATTGGATTGGATCCAAGTAAGATTAGGAGTTTGTGTATTAGTTATTAATTTAACCAATTAAATATTATTAATTAACTATTTTTAATTACCTAATTATTATCTTACTTGGGCCTAAGTAAGATTCGAGTTTGTGTATTAGTTATTAATTTAACTAATTAATTTAATATTTTTAATTAACTAATTATAATATTATAATATTATTATTTTACCTAATTTTTCATTTATTAATATTAGATTGGATTGGACCTAAGTAAGATGTTGGATTAGGCCCAAGTACAATTAGGGGTTTGTCTATTAGTTATTAATTTAACTAATTAATATATTACTAATTAACTATTATTAATTACCTAATGATAATTTTATAATATTATTATTTTATCTAATTTTCTTATATTATTAAATTTGGATTGAATTGGGCCCCAGTAAAATTAGAGTTTGTGTATTAGTTATTAATTCAACAAATTTAATATTTTTAATTAACTAAATATAATATTATAATATTATTATTTTACCTAATTTCTTATATTATTAATATTAGATTGGATTGGGTCCAAGTAAGATGTTGGATTGGGCTCAAGTAAGACTAGAGATTTGTGTATTAGTTATTAATTTAACTAATTAAATATTATTAATTAACTATTATTAATTACCTAATTACAATATTACATTATTATTATTTTACCTAATTTTCTTATATTATTAACATTAGATTGGACTGGGTCCATGTAAGATATTGGATTGGATCTAAATAAGATTAGGGATTTATGTATTAGTTAGTAATTTAACAAATTTAATATTTTCAATTAACTAATTATAATATTCTAATATTATTATTTTACTTAATTTTCTTATATTATTAATATTAGATTGGTCCCAAGTAAAATTAGGGATTTATGTATTAATTATTAATTTAACTAATTAAATATTATAAATCAACTATTATTACTTACCTAATTATAATTTTATAATATTATTATTTTACCAAATTTCCTTATACTTTATTATTGGATTGGAGTAGGCTCAAATAGGATATTGGGTTGGGTCTAATCATAGTAAGAGATTGTGTATTACTTATTAATTTAACTAATTAAATATTATTACTTTAATATTATGAATTTAATACTATTAATTACTTAATTATAATATTATAATATTATTATTTTACCTAATTTTCTTAAACTATTAATATTAGTTTAGATTGGGTCCAAGTAGGATATTAGGTTGGGTCCAATCATAACAGGGGATTGTGTATTATTACTTATTAAATTAACTAATTAAATATTATTACTTTAATATTATGAATTTAATATTATTAATTACTTAATTCTAATATTATAATATTATTATTTTACTTAATTTCCTTATACTATTAATCTTGGATTGGATTGGGCTCAAGTAGAATATTGGGTTGGGTCCAATAATATTAGAGGCTTATGTATTACTTATTAATTTAACTAATTAAAATATTATTAATTTTATATTATGAATTTAATATTATTAATTATCTAATTGTAATATTATAATATTATTACTTTACCTAATTTCCTTATACTATTAATATTAGATTAGATTGGACTCAAGTATGATGTTGGATTGGGTCCAATGATATTAGGGGTTTATGTATTACTTATTAATTTAACTAATTAAATATTAATAATGTAATATTATGAATATAATATAATTAATTACGCAATTATAATATTATAATATTATTATTTTACCTAATTTCCTTGTACTATTACCATTAGTACTATAATTCAACCAATGTTATTAATTCAATTAATTCAATGTTATTACTTAATATTATAATTTAATACTATAATTGAACTAACATAACATTATAATTTCATATTATAATAATTTAACTTAGTATTAATTTAAGTTAAGTAACATGTAGGTAGTTATTATAATATTAATCAATTTGTTAATTAATATATTTAAATAATAATAATAATATTTTTAATAGTTTAACTAATTCGATATAACCATTACAATATTAATTTAACTAGTTTAATTATATTATCAAAATTATAATTTATGATTAAATATTTTAAGTAATAGTAATATTTTATTAATTTAAGCTTATTATTATTTATTATTAATATTGTAATTTAATAATATAATTGAACTATTGTATAACATTACATTTTAATAGTATAATAGTATAAGTTACGCAATTTAATTATATTTTTAATATTATGTTCTAATAGTAATAGTAATAATAATAATTTGCTTAATTTTATTTTTAATAATATTATTTAATATTATTAATATTATAATTTAATTTAACTAATGAAACATTACTTACTCTATTAGTTACTTTATTTTATGTAATACTATTAAGTATAATTAATTAAATTACACGTTAGTATTAATATTACTATTAATATTATAATTCAACTAATGTTATTAATTCAATTAATTCAATATTATTTAATATTATACTTTAATATTATAATTGAACTAATGTTACCTTATAATTTTATATTATTATAATAATATAATTTAATATTAATTTAAGTTGAGTAATATCTATGTAGTTATTATAATATTAGTCAATTTGTTTTTTAATATTTTAGATAATAATAATATTTTTAATAGTTTAACTACTGTGATATAGCCATTACAATATTAATTTTATTATATTATCAAAATTATAATTTATTATTAAGTATTATTAAATAATAATAATATTTTATTAATTTCAACTTATTATTATTTATTATTAACATTGTAATTTAGGGTTCATTTGGCGCAATGTAAAACGTTGAAAAAATCTGAAAATCTCTAAAATTTTTTAAAAGTTGTTCACTTTTTATCTCATTGTAGAATTACAAACTTACAAATTATTTAAAATTATCTTACTTTATTTTACTTTTCGTCACTTCAAATGCCCCTTTAATAATATAATTGAACTAGTATATAACACTACAATTTAATATTATAATATTATAAGTTACACAATTTAATTATATTTTTAATATTATGTTCTAATAATAATAATAATAATAACAGCAATTTACCTAGTTTTATTTTTTTAATATTATTATTTAATATTATTAATATTATAATCTAATTTAACTAATGAAGCATTTATTACTTTATTTTATCATTATAATATTAATTAATTTATTATTTATTATTTTAAACAATAATAATATTTTTATTAATTTTAATTAATGTAATATTTTATTATTGGCATCATGATATTAAATTACCTAATTTAATTTATTATTTAATATTAATTTAATTTAACTAATAAATTTTTAATATTATTATATTATTATTAATACTATTGTAAAACAGCAAACAAAAATTTTCAACATTCCTCCAACAAAATTCCAACATTCTAAAAGCAAACAAAATAAATTCCAATAGTTTATATGGGCCAAAAATAAACCAACCACCAAAAAAAAATAGTGCAAAAGAATTAAAAGAAAAACAGCATTATGAACCCCCCAAAAAAAGTTACTATTTGACATTAAAAGAACAGTTCCCTAAAAAAAAAATTAAGCCAAAGGTTTAAAAAAAAAATTACTAACATTATTAGTTAAAAAATCAATTTAAAAAAAAATCCAAAACAACATATACGAAAAAAAAATAGTATATACATGCATCAGTGATTCCAACATGAAAATAGAAAAAAAAAAAAAAAAAAACCTAAAACAACATTTTGACATCATAAATCCAACCAAAAAAAAAAAAAAAATTAACATTAGATGATCACCTTTAAAATAATATGTTTAGAATAAACTCCCAAGCGTGAGGGTATACAGTGTAGTTTTTAACTCGATGAGATTATGGTTAAATTCTCAAAGAACTTAACGTGATAGTTTCTAGGTTTTAAAAGTATTAAGCTACTTACTACTCAATTCAAAGTGAAATAGATTTAAAAAGTTTGTGTGGATAAATCTTTTCCAATCACCAATAAACTTAACTTCTCAATTAAAACAGATTAATTAAATAGAATTATACCAAAATATTAAACACCTAAAAATAGCAAATAATCTAATAAAATGATTAAGTTACTAACAATTACACTAAACAACGAATAAATTCGAAACAATATAGAAATCAATTAATGAAATTCTTGTTTCAACTTTTAATTTCAGGTGGAATCATTATTTCACAATTCAACGTACAGCTAACCACAATTTAAATTTCACGTAGGAAAGATAAATCTAAAAATATTTTCTTGAAAGTTTCTTAATTAAGTTTCAAAACACAGTTTTATATTCACGTTTAGGACTATAAAATCGGATGATCTTCTTTTATAATATTCTAGTCCAAACCTAATTCATTTATTTCAAAACTATATAAAACAAATTTTAACCAAAAATTCTTATTAATGATTACAGAGAATGTGATCAAGGGTTTCCATTTTCGAAAACCTTTTGATAATAAATAAATCAAATCAAAAAGAAATTGCAAATTTATACACGTATGTATTCACATCGCAGGTATAATTCTACGCACATCATATTGATTGTAATGTTCCATCCTTCTTTGATTCATTGAATCGAGATTAAAAGATTTAGCCTATTATTGATTCAATATAAACAAAATACACAAAAATAGCAAATAAACAAGATATAAATTTTATTAAATCAAAGTAGAAATGGGAGTACCGTACTTCCAAGCAAAGTTATAACCAAATCGACAAATAATGAAAATAGAAATCACTTAAAAATTAAACTAATCTCTCTAAATCGCACTTTTTGTGACTGCTAATAACGGTCATCCAAGTTTTTTTCTCGTGATTATAGCTGCCGCATAATAATTGCGAATTTAACTCCATGACCGTCAAAAGTTACCGCTAAAAGTGTAATTGCAATCATCAAAAGCGGTCGCCTGAGAATTTTACACACCAAAACCAACTTCTCTAGTAATGAAAGTAGAATACCTTCAATTCAGAGGTTAAAGAGTTTTATAAAACATTAGAGTAACTCTCAATGTAGTCACTGTATTTTATGAAATGAACACTCGCTCATTTCAATTTATTCAGTTTGTCATTTCATAAAGTGAAAACCAAGTGTGTTTATTTACCTATGTTTTTAATTTGGGCTATATAAGTTAGCGTTTTAAGTTAAAAAAAAAAAGAAAGAAAAAAAAATTCAAAGCACTAAATCTAAAAAGTTTGAAATTTATAGTTTTTCTCAATTTTTGTTTTATAGTCGATATGGAAGTTTTAAAAATTTTATTTACTTCCAAAATTCCCCCAACAAATATCCATAATTTCTAAAATAACTTGATAACAAAAAGTCCAAAAATAAAATTTACATTTATTTGTTTAATAAATTATATTTAAACATTTTATAAAATAAATTTTAACAATTATTTTAAAAAATTGAACTAAAAAACTGTATCTAAAAAATCATATCTAAAATTTAAGAAAACTTTATTTAAAATTATAAAATTTTGTACATAAATTCATAAAATAATATTAAGCAAAATATATTTTAAAACTAAAAATTAAATCTAAAATATATTTTTAAAATTTAAATATATTCATAAAATTATATTTACAAAATATATTTAATGATAATATATTTTTAATAAGATTATAAAATTATCAATTATTACTAAATTTTTAAACTTTCCTTTAAAATTACCAAATATAATATAATATAATATAAAGAATAGCATTTCAATTGGTTAGAATCCATTATTTGAATGAAACTAGATTTTGTGGAATTATACAGAATATTTGATGGTACATAATTTCACTAATTATAAAGATAGTCTGATTAGTTTTGTATTAATTCATTCGATACTAAATAATCTATGTAAAAAAATTTAACAGGAAGTATGCTTTTTTTTTTTTACAAAAATACTACAAATAACTTTTTTTTTACAAGAATACTACAAATTAATAACCTTTTTTTTTCAAGTAATTTAAATAATAAATTTATTTTTAACTGAATTTTTTAACTTAAAATTTAGTAACAAACGGCTTTTTCTTCCGGGCTGGTTCTCCGCATGACATTTAGAGCGTGTTTGGTGTACTAAAAAATATTAAAACAATTTTAAAAATTATTTATTTTTATTTTATTACACAAATTATGAATTCATAAATTATTTTAAATTATCTTATTTTATCTCACTTGTTATCACTTCAAACGCTCCTATAATCTATAGTCATTGGAGTTGCTGATCAGACCATATTGGAAATGTTAGATTTTAAACGACAACTTGAGAGGTTGGTGATGATGGTAAAGGACAGAGATGGTGCGATATCTTTAGCGGGGTTGCAACCTAACATGAGCATACTCATGCTAAGGCTTCCTTTGGCTATAAAATATGTACATATAAATATATATATATATATACTGTAATTTTTTTGTTATAATTTGTTTATTTATTAAACTTGATTTTCTTTTTATAAAGTGTAACCTTTAGTTGTATTAATTATATTTGTAAAAAAATAAATAAATAAATAAATAAATAAATTCATATCTATTTAGGTAATAGTTAAAAAAATTAAAAAAAAATCAAAATTTTATTACTTTTTTCTCAATCGTATAACTTTTACTTAAAAGAGACATGAATATTTTAATTCTTTTTTATTTTGCAAATACAATTAACATACATAAAAGTTACGGTTTCTAAAAAAAAATTAAATTTTAATAAAAATAATAAAAAATAAAAATTACCTAAAATCAAAAATTAACTTTTTCCCAACTAAACCAACCCCAAAAATTTATTACGCAGTTAACAAGTCCTGTATTGAAGACCACTGCCAACGCTCCAACCCCTTTGGCTGGAGTAGCTGTCGCGGCTTAATTGGGTGTCAAATCTCAAATTCATAACCTGAACAAAGACTCCTGAACAAGTAAATTCAATAGCTGAATGCGGCCCATATATATATATATAGTCGATGTGGGCAAAGCCTTGAATTGCAATTCACAGAAAAATACAGTCCAGTTGGATCTAAAGAAGATCAGCCTCCTCTCTATAATATATAGATACGTATGGGATTTAATAATATTTTTCAACTTTTTTATTTTCACAAACATTGCACTCTAATAGCCATGTAACAATCACTCTCTTATATTTATAGTTATATTTCAATAGTATCCAGGTTTGGTCCGTCAAAACTTATTAAAAGTTATCAAATTTTAACTATTTTTTATACTTTCTTCCAATAAAATTTTAATACATATAACCTTTATGTCACATCTTTTTATTTTTACTGTACTTTTTTGTCAACTTTTTTTATCTAAACAGCCTCGTAATATATATAAACCCACATATACAAATGTTACTTGTTCTAAAAAAAAATTAAAAATAAAGACATTTTAAATTTAGTGCTTAGGATTAAAAAAATTAAATTCTTTAAGGCCCGATTGGGTGATACTAAAATTTTAGGGGATAAGTTTTAGAGGGTATAAGATAAGAGAGGGTATTATTTTTAGAGGGTTGGCCCACATTCATGTGATGTTTATGGAGGGAAATAACTTTTGACTTGGTTTGGATGTTTTATAAATAAGAGGGGGTGAAGGATGGAAAAATCAATCAAATGACTCTTTTGTCCTTGTAGTGTCCCAAACTTGGTTACATATTAAATTAAATATTAAATTGTAAAATCCACTCTATTTAATTATTTTTAGACAATTTGAAATTATATTATTTATTTTATTGAAAATTTAAATTTTTATAAATTTATTTAAAATTTTTTTAAATATGTACTTTTGAATGGTTGATTATTATCTAATTTTTTTTAATTATATTTATTTTGACTTGTTGGTCTATCTATTATTTTTTATTAATATTATATTTATTTTAATCAAGTTAATAATACCATTAACGATAATTAATAACGTCAAAAATCTACTCACTTGAAGGGGGATAATTTTTGGCTAGTTTTAACCCAGTCCAAAAATTATCTCTCGCAAGGGCTAAAAGACAAACGCCGAGAAAACAAAAACCGGGGAAGAGGGGGGAAGAAGTGGCTGCCAAGTGATGGAAATGATATGGGACCCACGGATAAAAGTTTTGAGAGGATGTTTTACCTCATTTAAGCGAGCCCTTAAATACAAATTTAACTGGTTGAGTTATGTATTCCTACTCCGTTTAAATTGGTTTGATTTCAGTCCCACTCCGCATGAGACTAAACTTAACTGACTCAAATCAACAAAGTTGACGGATAAGTTGCCGGCATATGAATCTGCCGGGAACTGTTGCGCTCTGAATAATATTAGTATAAATTTATTTATATAGTTGAAATTTTAGATAAAAAGTTTAAATTTAAAAGATTATGATAATTTATGAATTTTAATTTTTTTTAAAACTTTAAATCTTAACCATTATTATATATGTTTTGGTTTCTCACTCTCTCCAGTTAATTTTTGATAAGCATCATAAAATAAAATATAAATTATAATATTTTAATTCAGAAAATTAAAAACTTATTTTTAATTTTCGAAAACAAATTTTAAAAACACAAGCGACATTTTGCGCGCGTTTGGGCGCGTTTGCGACCCGGGGCGCCCCCTCGACATTTTGCGCGCGTTTGGGCGCGTTTTCGCGCCGGGGCGCCCCCGCGACATTTTTCGCGCGTTTGGGCGTGTTTTCGCGCCGGGGCGCCGCCGCGACATTTTGCGCGCGTTTTCGCGCCGGGGCACCCCCGGGACATTTTGCGCGCGTTTGGCCGCGTTTTCGCGCCGGGGCGCCCCAGCGACATTTTGCGCGCGTTTGGCCGCGTTTTCGCGCCGGGGCGGTCCCGCGACATTTTGCGCACGTTTGGCCGCGTTTTCGCGCCGGGGCGCCGCCGCGACATTTTGCGTGCGTTTTCGCGCCGGGGCTCCCCCGGGACATTTTGCGCGCGTTTTCGCGCCGGGGCGCCCCCGCGACATTTTGCGCGCGTTTGGGCGCGTTTGCGACCCGGGGCGCCCCCGCGACATTTTGCGCGCGTTTTCGCGCCGGGGCGCCCCCGCGACATTTTGCGCGCGTTTGGGCGCGTTTGCGACCCGGGGCGCCCCCGCGACATTTTGCGTGCGTTTGGACGCGTTTTCGCGCCGGGGCACCCCCGCGACATTTTTCGTTCGTTTGGGCGCGTTTTCGCGCCGGGGCGCTGCCGCGACATTTTGCGCGCGTTTGGCCGCGTTTTCGCGCCGGGGCGCCGTCGCGACATTTTGCGTGCGTTTTCGCGCCGGGGCTCCCCCGGGACATTTTGCGCGCGTTTGGGCGCGTTTTCGCGCCGGGGCGCCCCCGCGACATTTTGCGCACGTTTGGGCGCGTTTGCGACCCGGGGCGCCCCCGCGACATTTTGCGCGCGTTTTCGCGCCGGGGCGCCGCCGCGACATTTTGCGCGCGTTTGGGCGCGTTTGCGACCCGGGGCGCCCCCGCGACATTTTGTGCGCGTTTGGGCGCGTTTGCGACCCGGGGCGCCCCCGCGACATTTTGCGCGCGTTTGGGCACGTTTTCACGCCGGGGCGCCCCAGCGACATTTTGCGCGCGTTTTCGCGCCGGGGCTCCCCCGGGACATTTTGCGCGCGTTTGGGCGCGATTTCGCGCCGGGCGCCCCCGCGACATTTTGCGCGCGTTTGGGCGCGTTTGCGACCCGGGGCGCCCCCGCGACATTTTGCGCGCGTTTGGGCGCGTTTTCGCGCCGGGGCGCCCCCGCGACATTTTGCGCGCGTTTGGGCGCGTTTGCGACCCGGGGCGCCCCCGCGACATTTTGCGCGCGTTTGGGCGCGTTTTCGCGCCGGGGGGCCCCCGCGACATTTTGCGCGCGTTTGGACGCGTTTTCGCGCCGGGGCGCCCCCGCGACATTTTGCGCGCGTTTGGGCGCGTTTGCGACCCGGGGCGCCCCCTCGACATTTTGCGCGCGTTTGGGCGCGTTTTCGCGCCGGGGCGCCCCCGCGACATTTTTCGCGCGTTTGGGCGTGTTTTCGCGCCGGGGCGCCGCCGCGACATTTTGCGCGCGTTTTCGCGCCGGGGCTCCCCTAAATTTTGAGTTATTTTCCTTATTTTTAAAAGTATAAAATGAAAAATAAGATAAAAACAGAAAATAGAAAATAAAAACAAAAAACAGAAAATAAAAAAATAAACCAAATGACCTCTAAACTTTCAAAAAATTATAATTGGACAAAAATTATGTTGATATTTTTGATTTGCATATAACTCTACCATATAAATATAGTAAAATTTAAAATATTCAAATCGGTTTACGAAAAAAGTGGTAATGAAGTTCAATAAAATAATAATAATCGAACGAAAAATTAAAATATAAAAATAATTTCAATCGTTAAATTAAAAAAATAGTTCTTTTAACTGTTATGAAAGGGCATTTTAGAAGAACGTCTTCCATTATTATGGAGATGTTTATATGAGTGATTGATACATACATCTTTGGTTATAACTGTAATAACCTGAATTTTTTTTCTTTAATTAAATTATTTAAGTGTGGTAGTGATATTTATTATAGTAAAAATCTAGAAAATTGAGCATTTGAAAATTTTTTGAATGATAAAAATTAGTTGAAAAATTTTTCGGATTAAATTTCACCCTATGTGGGAGTTTAATGTAGAATTTCTAAAATTTTTATCCAAACACTTCTTAGCCCAATTACTTATTTGGTTCAAACCAAGACCATTAACCCATGGGTCAACCCTTTTCTTTGACTCACCTCAACTCATTTCAACTCACTTTATCACTCAATGAATTGACTCATGAATAGTTGCTATAAATTATTTCCCGACAACTTCACTTTCATCTTCCATACACTCTCACCATCTTTCAAAATTATTTGACTAATTGGACAAAGAGAAGACCCACATTGATGACCTTAAAGCATCTTTTTCAAATTATTTAGCAAACAAGATTTAAAGCATTTTGTTTGAAAGCTAGCATGATTTAAAGCATTTGGTTAAATTATCAAAAAGCTAGCATGATTGTTTAAATTTGTCAAAAAGTTAGCATGATTCCTGGATCATGCCACCTCCATACATCTTCCCCAATGCTTTTCTTAAATGATATGGTTAGATAGTCAAAAAGTAAGCATGATTCTTGGATCATGCTACCAATTGTATAGGCATGATCTTACCTTAGTTGATTTTTCTCCACTAATAATTTTCTCTACACTCCCTGTAAATTGTGTGTCTTCAAAGAGAAGAAAATAAGAGAGAAATAAAAATAAATTATTCATTAGTGAGGCTGAAGATTTGGTGTTGCTTGGAGGAAAAAGAAAGGCTTGGAATTTTTCAATTTGGGTGGTGTTCAAAGCTAACTCATTTTTCCTTCTCAGACTTGGTCATTAATATCTTCATTGAGGTAGGATGATGAATCTCCTAAAATGTATTTGATGCATTTTCTGGTTTGAAGTATGAAACTTGATTGTGATAAAAATAAATACCCGTATATTGGGGGTAGGGAAGCCAAAATTTTGACTGAAGTAACTTAGTATGCTGACAGCTCTCTATTTGTAACTTCTTATGTGCTTCTAACCCCTAAAACGGTGGAATTAGGCTTTGGCTAAAACATAAAAGTTGTAGCCCTTTCAGTTTTCTTTTCAACCCAAAAAGAATTGCATCAATCCGATTTGTGAGTCAAAAGTTATGCCCAAAATACTGAGCACGTGTAAAACTGTATTTTCTGAACAAACTGAATTCAAAGCTGTTTTTGTACCTTTAGACCTTAGAATTTTAAAAAGTGTAAAACATGAAAGTTGTAGGTCTTGAAGTCTAGTTTCTACAGATATAAAGTTTATAGATATTGGAGTCTTGCTCTATTTTATATGAATTTTCTTTCAAGCTGCTATTCTGCTTAGTTTTAATTGATGCTTGTTTGGATTTGTTTAGAATATTATGTTTAAAGATTTATTTAAATTTCTAATTTCCTTCTGTTAGTTATTGTCATGTTAATAATTTATATTGATATGAAATTATTTTAAACTAGATATTATGTATTATTTGACACTCTAATATTAATGATAATTGACTTAGATAATCAGTTTCATCATGGATAGTTGGATGACTTATTCAAACTAAAATGCTAGTATTTGATAAAATGCCCAAAAGAAACAATGGACTCGTTCTTTTCTCATTTGGTCTTTCTTAAATGAATTTGATTTATTTTTGGCATGGTTTTGTCAACCTAGCAAGTTATATAATTATATTTTTATGATTAAGTGAATTAAATGAAACTCATTTAATACCTTCCTAAACATTGAGATAATTCTGTGGACATTTGTGGATATCTTGAAGCCAAAAACCTATGATAAGGGTTTGGTTATAAATAAGATGATGATTGGAAATTTATTTAAATAAAATAAAACTTATCAATTTTGCTAAAATTTAAATATAAGTCCAAGAGCTATTTATTATCTTCATATTCCATAAAATAATAAAATAAAAGGTAAAAGGAGCAAAAACCAAGATTTGCAGCCAATGAGGTTCGAACTTGCGACTTTAAATCGCAATTAGGGTCGCCCACCCACTAAGCTACCAACCTCGGCTTAATTAATATACCATTAGAAATAATTTTATTCTTATCAAATTTGGTACGGTAAGTTTGTCAAAATAATTAACTAAAATACTAATTTGTATTCTAAATTTTTTTTTTTACTTGCTAATTGTTAATTTACATATAGTGCCTACCTTTGTGATAATGATATTGATGACTATGTTAAATCTTTGATTTATTGAGAATTTCTATTAAAGTATGGATATAGATAAAGTGCTTAAAAATGTATTGCATGTGACTAAATAATCTCACTTTTGATTCATCGCCCGGGAACATTGCCGGTTGTTATTAAAAATGTCTGATTTCCATACAAGGTACCCTTGGAATGTAAAAGGGTGAGTAGAAATTAAGGCACTTGGTGCTAAAGCTGTTTTTGGCAATGGGGTGATGGGTGGGTAGAAATGGCCTTTTAGATGAAGATGGGAACATGCATTTTATTTGGGAGATGCTCCCTTCTGACCTGGCCAGTCAGGTAGCCGGTCGCGACGGCTAGGTTTTTGGTAGGTGACACCGTCGGTATGCATTGGATGCTAAGCCCGTAAAGTCACTGGTTCCCAAGGCTGGGGGTAGAGGAGGATAGGAGTATGATTATCTTAGGAGGATTTAGATTAAACTCCTTTACAAAATTTTACTGTGACCAGCAACCTCTCTTGTTATGTATGAATGATGTGTTGGAATTATTTAATTATATTTAATTCCTCTCGATTAATATTTTATAAATATATATATATATATACATATATATATATATGTATATATATATATATATATATATATACATATATATATATATATATATATACATATATATATATATATATATACATATATATATATATATATATATATATATATATATATGTATGTATGAAACCTGTATCGCTACGGGGTTTGATCCCGAGACCTTGAAGATCTAAATCTGAGATCCCTACCACTGCGACACAGACTTCATTGTGGTATACACATCAGTATTTAATTATTTTACATGTAAGTAAAATAGTAGTTACGGTGACAATTTCATCGAACCGTTGTAAGTATAATTTACATTATTCAGTTGAGATCTATTAAATTAATTGTTGCATAAATAGTATGCCACTTAAACACATTCACTTAATACAGTGTAGTATTACAACCACTGCATATAGGCACCTAGGAGATTCTGATTACTGGGCTTTAGTAGCTCACCCCTTGTGGGAATATTTTTTTCAGGATATTAAGTACAGGGATACAGAAGATGAGCTGGAAAGAGATTAAATTCTCTTAAATATTCCATCAGAAGAGTTATCTATTTTTTTCTTCTTTCCTGCACAGAGTTGGAGGACCTTATTTTTGGTCTGTAATAACTGTTGGATGATTGTAATTATTAAGTATAGACCTAATTTGCTTTTATTTGGTATGTAATGTTAATAGCGTGATTGGGACACTTAGATGGCTCTGTAATATTTTTCTCTATCTTTATTTTGAGCCCTGTAGTTGAAATCCCATCAAATGGTTCAGTCAAATGACTTATAAATATTGTTTGGGATAAACATGGAATTTTGACTATCTTAAATTTTTCTTACGGGTCAACCCCAATCTGGAGGAAAACTCTGGGATGTGACAGCGTGTTTTTATCATCTCATTTTTATACCTAACAAATAAATTTCAAGTCACTCCTGAACATTCGGTTATGAAAATTCGGGGCGTGACAATAACAGGGTAGCATTAGCGGAAGGTTATTCAGCTTCTCCATTGAATTAATCCTATTATTATTATTATTATTTTAAATTTTCAATCTACAGAAAAGGATGACTCCCCTGGAGTTTCTTCTCTACCCAAGAAGGGGATAACACAGGGCTCATCCCAAACTCCATCTTACTAATCTTCACCCTCATCATACCCTCACTCTCCAAACTATCTTCCGAGCAAATCTTCTTCTTCTCATCATCATCAGCCAACACCTTCACTCTCCAAACCTTAAACGTCTGATCCAAACTCGCACTATACACCAAAAAACCCATCTCAAATCTGCCAATAATCTCCAAAGTAGCAGCCAAGCACCTCACCGGCCCTCGATGGGCATCCAAAACCGCGAGACACTCATGGAAGCAGCTTCCCTCTTCTCTCCTCCAAACCCTGACGGTGGTGTCCTCCGATCCGCTGAACACCAACTTCTCAACCGCCGCCAGGCAAAGCACCGCGAACCGATGCCCGTGCAAGAACCCCCCGTGGTTGAACCGGCTGCACATTTTCTCCTTCTCCCAGAAATTCACGAACCCATCGGAGGATCCCGAGTAGAGGAAGCAAGAGTCGATCGACTTGCTCAGCGCCAAGGCGTTCACCGGCGAGGGCTGGAATTTGAGCGTCATGGTGAGCGTGTGCGACCTCTGTCCGTACACTCTCCTCCAAATCCTCACCGACCCGTCAGAGGAGCAAGTGAAAACGCAGCCGTCTTCTTGGTTCACGACTATGGCGTTCACATTGTCTTCGTGAGCTACGAACGTATCCACGCACCGCGCGTCGGACACGCTCCACGCCTTCACCGTTTTGTCCCACGACCCCGTGTAGAGGAGCCCTTCTGTGTGGTTATAAGCCATGCAAGAGACGCAGTCTTTGTGTGGTTGTTGGTTAGTGCTACTGCCGCCCCCGCTACTAGGAAACAATAGAGATAATGGACTGGCTTTGGACTTCCTCTTGGGTAAAGTTACCACCTTTTTGGGTCGGAAAGTCGTGGTCAAGCTGGCGGTGATATTCCATATTCGGACCTTGAAGTCGCTGTGTGAGGTGAAGAGCGTGTTCCCGAAAGCGAGCATGGACCGGACTCCTCCGCGGGCTGCCTTGACGTAGCCCCTCTCCATGCAGTCCGGCTGCCGCCACGCGCGTATCCGGCGGCTGTCGGAGCCCGTGAAGACGATCCCTTTCGTGACGGCGATGGAGTAGATGTTGCCTTCCTGGCGGTGGAGTGTGGCGATGCAGTGGTAGAGGAGAGATGGGGAAGGGGATGGAGTATGGAGGAGAGGAGAGAGTGTCCAGGGTGAGTCCGGGCTCGGAGGTGGCATTAGTGAATACACTGAGGCGGCGTTAGGTGTTCTTGAAGGGCTAAAATGGACATCTTGTAATTCGCTCATTTCTTCAATGCTTTGGTTGAAGGAGAGGTGACGAGTTGGAGATGGGGTTGCTCTCACCTCTTCGTCTATGATGGTGCACAGGCTCCTCCTTCCATAGTGTTCCATGGTGCTGGGGGGGGGGGAGAGAGAGAGAGAGAGAAAGAGAGAGAGCTCTAAGAGTGAGAGGGGGGGCTCCAATAAAAATGAGTGTCTGAGGCTATAGATATAGAATGTCCATGAGTTGTATTAATCCCTAGTTCAGAATGGCAGATGTACCTATCTGATAATTTCTCTTATATTTCATTGTGTTGAAAACTAAAAATACCAGGGTTTTGGGGGTTCCATTGCTAAAATGCTCTCCCAACTGATCTGTATATATCAACGGTCTTGATTTTTTTATAATAATTTAATTGTTCTAATTTAATTTAATTAAACTTAATTTCAAAATAAAAGTAAAAGTTAAAAGAAATCTAATGAAAATAAAATCAATAGAAAATATGAAAAATTATATTTCATTAAAATGTAATCAAATCATGAGAGTTGATTTATACACTTCAGCCCCTGCTACAGTCCCTTGGAACCAAAATCCTAATATATTATCAATTGTTTTATTTAATTTAATTGTAAGTTTATGTAAGAAAATTCTTATTTTTTAGAAAATAAAATGAAAAAAAAAATTATATTATAACATAGTCCCCCCCAAGTAACAAGCTAATTTAATTTGGATTATTTTCTCCTTTTCGGCTAAAAAAAAAATTGCCTTGCGTTCCCAGTTTTTCATATTTTATTATTAATTCTTTATTTAATAAAATTAATATTATTCCGTAAATAATGTATAATTATAAATAAAAATTGGTAAAACTTGATCAATTTTCGGTATAGCTCGCTGGCAAAGTTGTCGGGAGTCACTAGCTCCCAGTAAAAGCTGAGAGATGTACAGGTATCAAGAATAGTCGCTGGATGGTTGTTGAAAATAAAAAAAAAAAAAAAAAAAAAAAAAACGGAGAGCACTGCATTGCTATAAAGAACTCGTTGGGAAGGCCCTTGGCAGGGTGGCTAATTTCGCTAAAAGAACAGGGGCTGTGAACTGTGATAGATCATCTTGCTGGAAAGCTTGCTAGGAACCTTGTTCCAGCGTACGTCGCGTGTAATTTTAATTCTAAGTTATTTTAGAGTTTAGTTTGGTTTTGATTTTTATTTTTATATATTTAAAATGTATTATTGTATATTAGAATTAAATTTAATTTAGAGTTTTCAAAAATTAAAGTTGAAAGAAAAGTTAAAGAGAAGGTGATGGTCTTATTTAAGGGTTAAGAATCTCTCGTCACTTTTTATAATTTATTATTCCATTATTAAATTTATTATATTGAAAACTAATTTTTATAGTACTCGTGCATATTGAGAAATAACTGAACTATGTACATTCCTGCGGTTTCAAACCGATGGACTTTGAAATATAATATCGTATTATTCTCACACAAGGGAGTTTTATTCCTGTACTGGGTTCGGACAAGTAGACGTGTTTGGCGCCATGCATAGTTTGCAGTAATGCTACACTTATTATGACCAATATAGTTTAATTAAAAATTATCACAGTCGCATATAAAAAGTAATATTAAATAGTTGTGATAATTTTGAAAAGAATGTACTGATCATGACCCGTCATAATTAGTGAAGTGTAAAAACAGTGTAAGAGAGAGAAGGTGCTAGCAGTGCCGGTTCAGCCCACTTGATTATCCCAATCTTTGTGTAAAATCAATTGCCCTAACCCAAAGTCACTTGGCCCGAGAGTTACCATTTGCCCACTTGACCCGGGAGGCCGCCTTAACCCAAGGTTTGTTGAGTTTACTCTGGACCGACCCGGAATGTTAGTGTAGCATTAGTTGCATGGTTGCATGGTTTGAGAGCTCACGACACACCATTTATGATACTGGATGGCGTGGCAAAAAGAGATTATATAATTGTAAGCGCTAAACCAAAAAATTAATAAATAAAGACAAAATAAGAAATAAAGACGAGAAAGGGGTATTAGAGAGATTAAATACTGCATGGCCACATGCTTCATTGCTTTGATTTAAATACAACACGTATGATATTTTTTAATTTATATTTACGTAATTTTTTTAATAATTTACAATTAATACTACGTGTGATTCGTAGCATTACATGACAAATTAACCCGCCCCAACTCATCTGCCAAACACCCCTTGGATAGAAAAGGTAAATCAAAATATTACCAAATAGTGACAAGAACAAAAATATATATCTTTTTACCTGCTTGATTATAATGAAAGTTTTTAAGCAATATATAATTCTGCTGAAGGACAGTAACAATTGATATAATTTGCAGACTAATCTTTTGTTTTACTAGATGATTAGATCTTATCAATATATATATATATATATATGTAGGAAGAAGGAGGAGAGTGAAGTCAGCCCTAACTTTAAATCTCGAATATTAAAATGGTATCATTTTTTCTTATATTAATCCATTATATCAAATATGAACTAGTGTATCGGATATGAGTAATCAAATCATAAGAGTATTCAAATATAAATAAGATATACTCGGACGTGCCAATTTATATTCAAATACAACACATATCTAAATACAGACTATGTTGCATCCGAATATAATTGTTTTTCACATTTCAGATACGAATTAAAAAGAACGACGTTATTTTAACATAACTTTGGAGACCAAAGTTCGACTTGACTTCCACCACCGTATTATATATAGGGAGGTGACCTCCGGACATTTCAGACGATTGACACCTTAGTCTTTTTAGTAAATTCTTCAGCATGGTAGCACATTATAGGTAAGGTAATGAAGGTGGCATGCATAATAGGTGATCATCTTATTGAGCGTGTAATTAATCCACAGGGCATTAAGAGGGACTTAACATATAATATTAGCTAGCTAGAGGTAATTAACCACTTGTTGCACATAGTTGTTAATTAGTGTTATATGAACTTTTTTTATTTTCTCCAATGTATCTCTATTTATTGGATATGATAAAAATAAAAGTATAAGAGATATGTATAAGATATTTTTATTCAAATTAAATACTTTGATCCTCTAATTTTTAATGGTTCTTAAAAAAAGTAATAACGTACATTCGGTGATAAATAAAAAATTTTTAATCTTTTACGTAAATGAAAGACTTAAATTTAATATTTTTTAAAGTCCATTTAATTCCAAGTATAATTTGAAACAATAATTATAGTTTATGTTAATATATATAGTATATATCAATGTCACGAGGTGCTCATAATCTTATTCAAGTTTTAGACTTATATTTCTGTGTCTTAATATTAAAATTTTGAAAATTTCATATATATATATATATAGCTTCTTTAATAAAAAAAATATATATAGTTCATATGGCTTCAAGTAGCTAGATAATTAACCCTCCAAGGGATATTCCAATAACTAATTCAAAAATACGTAGTTCATTTGATTTGTTTTTCTATTTTTTATTTTTTATTTTATGTTTTAAAAATCTTAAAATAAAGAAATAGAAAATATTTTATTTTTTTATTTAAAATTTTTTTTTATTTTAGATTGAAAGTACTCAAAACAATTTTTTGTCATTTTTCATTTCATGTGTAAACCTATTTTCTGTTTTCTAAAATAAATTTGAAAATACAAGTAACTAAATGTATTTTGTGCGTTTTTCTTATTTTTGAAAGTGTAAAATAAAAAATGAGCTCAAAATAAAAATAGAAAACAAAATAAAAAATAAAAATAAAAATACAACGAAATGACACATAAAATTTTCAACTGATTGATTAATCGCTTGAACAGTTAAGAAATTTCAAAATTAGCTCTATAATTAAGCTGCTATGAATTGTACATAAAATCGAAACTATTGTGGGTAAAATCGAAACTGCTGACCTCGGTGTTGGAAGTAAACTTAATTCTTGCTTTATTTTAGGAGTTAGGAAGGGTTTTTTTTTTTTTTTTTTTTAATCAACTTCACTACACAAGAGAATTCTCTGTAATAAAGAACGGTAGTGAACTCCAGCAAATTTTCTAACTAGTTCTCTAAATTGAGATAAATTAAAATGAATCCTTATATTTAACGGTGACTCCAACTTCTATAAACTATTATTTAATACATTTTATATTTTTATATTTAAATAAATCATTGAATTTTGTTTTGAAAAAACGATAATTAAAAAAATTAAGAATGAATAATTTAATATAGTAAGTAATAGTTTGGAGAAGCTACTAAAGAATTAATCAAATAAAAAAATTATAAAAAAGTAATATTTTTTAATATATTATAAAGAATTTATTTAATAAAAAAAAAGACAGCTCAAAATCCTTAGTTGGATATTTATTTAATGAGTTAAGAAAGTGCAAGAATCCTGAATGATGTAATGGACATTGGTATTTGTACTAATTGGTTGTAATGGCTCATGTCATTGAATAGCTTTAAATGTATCCTTAGAGGTAGATAGATTATGATTATGAATCCCAAATACCAAAAGGTCAGGTTTTTTTTTTTTTTTTTTTCTTTTTCTGAGGGGGATAGCTATTAGCTATGTGATTTATATTTATAAAAAATAATTATAAATATATTTTAAAACAAGATAATTAATTTTTGTCTTATGCGTGGATTCTCTTATTTGGAAATATATTTTCTTTTTGTAATTTTTTAATCAATACATATAATATGCTTAAAGTTTTTTAATAACAAAAATGAAAAAAAAATCATATATAAAGAAAAATAACAATATTTTAATGTTACCAAACTAAAGCATTATGAGTTATTCTTCTAATTCTTCCCGTCCATTTGTGTGGGTGCTTAGCTCCCAACACTTTCAACTATCAGTTATGGTCCCTCATCTACCCCAACAATATCTAGTGCCACAGAGAGAGAGAGAGAGAGGGAGAGAGAGAGAGAGAGAGTGAGAGATTTGAGTATTTTCTTCTAATTCTTCCCGTCTATTTGTGTGGCTGCTCAGCTCCCAACACTTTCAACTATCATTTATGGTCCCTCACCAACCCAACAATATTTAGTGCCACAGAGAGAGAGAGAGAGAGAGATCGTGCATATGTTAAATTTTATAGGTGACAATAATGTGTGCATTGCTTAATATGCATTTATTGATTTATATACATCTATACATGTTTATGTACTGCTATGGTACTGTGGCACTGGCTAGCTATTCGATGCCTCGGAATTAAAATATATAGGAAGAAAAGGTGCATCCTGGCGCTAGCTAGCTAGCTGGTTGGTTAAAGGCTTAAAGCAATAATTATTAACTTTGGAGAGATCTGATCATTGTGGGTAGCGGCGTTATGGAAGATCAACACAACTGTTCGTTGTTTGGTTGACATGATTTGCCTCATCTATACAGAAGAAAGAAGAAATGGTAACGCAGCAGGCGAGCCGTTGCGCATTTGATGGAGTTGGAAGGAGAATGGGCAACTATACCTTTCTTTCTTACGTGGAAAATGTTACACAACAATATATATATAATAAAATTTCAATTAAAATGATGCAATAATAATAGCGTTGTAATAAAAATGTACTTTTATGAGTTTATTATTACTTTCAAGTGATAGGCATTACAAATATTTCACATTATTCATATAGATTAATTTTTTTAGTTACATGACATTTAAGTTATATTGAGATCAAAAAAATACTATTTTACCCAATGTTATTAAAATCTCGATTTAAATTTAAAAATCTTATAATTTTACAATGTTAAATTAGAAAAACTTGTTCGATTTTATATAAAATCTTAAGAGGTGTAAAATAAGTAAAATCTCAATTTTAACATGTAAAATTAGTAAAATCTCGATTTTATAAGTGATTTTATCAATTTTAAAAATTAAGTAATTTTTGTGTAATTTTGTCAAATAAAATAGATTTTTATGATTTTTTTCAAATAATATGTCACAACTATTTCACTTGTTATTTCTATTCTTTTTAGATTTTTTTATTCTATAATATTATTATTTACTATACTATACTAGTTGAAGATTATGTGTATTGTTGAACCAAATTGATTATCATAAATTAAATGTAATAGTTAGGATAGAAACCAAGAGATTTATGATAAAATATTATAAATACATTTCAACTTAAATACAAAAATTGGGATAAAATAAAATCAGTATTTTAATGTCAACTGTGTAGATCACACCAATTATTTTAACGGTGTCAATTGTGTAATTGAGTAAAGGAAGTACAGAACCAGATATAGAATATTTTGTAAATTTTGTTGAGAATTTGTTCTGTTAGTATGAGTAAATTTTTATACATGGTATTTTTTTATACATCTCCTTTCTCTTGTTAATAAAATTATTAACTTATAAAAAAAAATAAAAGTTCTAAATGAAAAATAGTAGCATAATAGATTATATTTCATTTTATAGCCATTTGATAAAATTTTACAATTTTGCAATTTGACTTTATAATTCGATTTTTGGACCTTTTATTGATTTTGGTAAAATCTCAATTTTAACAACCTTGATTTTACCATAAAAAGGAGTTGAAAAATTCTAAAAGAATGATATGGATAGTCATGATAATTTTGTAAATAAATTATATTTTTATAAATTTTCATTTTAAAACAATAAGTTCACACTTATTTATATCATTCTAATGAAATTAATCTTATTGTAGTTATGTTTTTCTAGATTCAAATAGCTCATTTGTTGCATGCATATTGTAAATGTTGAATGACAAAATATATATATATATATATATATAGAAAATCAATGAAGAATATTTGATTTATAATTGCAATTTTGCAAATGAATGATAAAAATAATATGACAAATGAAACATATATAAATTAGCTATTGACAAGAATAATAAAATGTAAAAAAAAAAAATAAATAAATATACTGGTATATAAGTTAAGGAAATAGTAGAAACATGTTTCTATTTTTTAAATTGAGCATGCACATTAATTGAATTTTACTTTTAATAAAATAGATTGAATCCAAATTTAAAGTTGAGACATACAGGATAGGGCCAATAAAAAAGTGATTCATATGGACTGAGTTTTTCTACACTTATTAGATATATGTGGATGGACTAATAGTGTGGTCTAAATAGTCCATTGTGAGGTTTTTACGAGAGTGCCTAATGTAGCAATATAAATATAACATATTGGTAGGTCTCCTTTCTATCCTAGATAGACAATGTTTTACCCATAATAATCCATCATACAGACCAAGGCATAGAGAGAAAGATTCATAACTACCAACACTACTGGAAATGAGAGTATCAGTGGTGGTAGCTAAAATGGGGGTTGTGGAAAAAAGAAAAAATATACAGCGAATATTAGTTATATATATGCATATATAGAGAAGAGAGAGAGATGGGGAGAAGAGAAAGAGAGAGCTGGCTAGAGAAGAGAAAAGAAGGGAAGAGGATGGATTACTTGGCGATGGTGTCCACGAGGGCGGTAGAGGGCGATGAAGCACGGGGAGAAGAGGAAACGGGGGAAAAGGAGAGAAGAAGGAAGAAAAAGAGGAAGGTAGGGTTTTACGTTGGTATTAGCGACAGCCATAGCGACTGCCAAAAACAATCGCTAATAGTATTATTTGCAACCACCAAAGCAGTCGCTCAAATAAAGCCATCGCTAATGTTGCTGCCACATATTATTTGCGACTATTACCTCAACAAGATTGCCATAAACGGTCACTAAAGTGCTATTTGAGCGATTGCCCGAGTGTCCCACTCACGGATAGCTAATTCTCTAGTAGTGCAAAGTTGATTTTAATCTTAAATACCCATTTTATTCGCATTTAAGGATCATGGAACAAACAGGTCTGCTTCTACTTAATTAAATATATTTATTGATGTTCCTAATTTCATACACAATTTTATTGTAAATCTTACAAAACCAACATTTCAATACAAACATTTTCATTTCTCAACATATAAAGTGAGATTATGACAATATCATTTATAAAATAAAATAAAATTTATTCTTCAAAAATAAATATCTTCAATAATAGTCAATATTATTCAATACTTACATTCTTAAAACAATTTTTTCCAAAGCCCTAGAGCGCGCGCGCACACACACATATATATAATATAGAAATCCTACTTGAGATCAAGCTAATTATGGAAATTTAAAAAGTTAAGGAAAGTAGAAAATGCCTCTTAAGGTCAAGTTTGGATATTAAAAGAAATGAAATAAATAAAAATAAATAGATTGACTATATTAAATTTAAAACTGTTAAATGCAAATAAAAAAATATGCCAATTACAATTTAAATTGTAGAAAGAATATTTTCGAGAGATTAGCTAGCCACCTTGCCACCCATTTACTTCTGCCATTCTCTTTCTTTCTCTCTTTCTTTAAGGTGAAGGATAAGTGGTCTACATATGTTTGTATGGTTGTAGGCAGCAGGCCTATTAATGAATTGGGTCTGGATTAGATCTGTCAAATTCAAACCTAATCCAGATGCAATAATAATGGATCCAAATCAAATTCAAAAATAGTATGTTCGGTCTTGCAAGATTTAGATGGGATCTGACCCGTTATAAAATAAGTTTTTTAACCATCATTTCATAAAAATAAAAATATATATTTTATTCACATTAAATATATATCAATAATTGATATGTAATTTTTCTTGGAAAATGGTGTTGTTAAGATGTTCTTTATTTTTGTCCTTTTCTCTCTATTTGAATTTTCTATAAAAACAACCAATTGAAAAAGACACAGTAGGCTGCCACATAGGGATGGACATAGGGCAAGTAAGGGATAGGTATGCCTATCTCCGTATCCGATTCGCAAACTCAAATCAATCTCTATACCCTACTCGATCCCCACTGGGGATTTATTTTTATCTCCTATCCGTGCCCCAAATGGAGAGCAGGAATCCTCATGGGGAAACGGGTACCAAAATGGAAAAATATAAAAATACAATTTGAACATAGAATAGTAAATGCAGCTAACCAAGAAATGAATAGCCCAATATAAAGATTTGAACACAGAAAACCATTAGGTCCACCATTCTCTTAGCACACCTGTAACATCTCTTGTCATCATGAATTCTTTTTATATTTTACACTAGAATTTTTTTTTCAATGTTGTTGATAAGGTAGGGACGACTTCCAATTCAAGACAAAAAAACTAGTAGCCTCTGGTAGTAGAAGAAGTCACATGTTGCAAAATGCATTCTCCAGTTTAAAATTGAAACCTTCATATATGAAAATGAAAGAGCACTAGAAAAATAAAACACTATGTACTAATCACAATTTCTGAGTTGTGGTGCTATGCAAATTGCCCATGAAAGGCATGTGAGGTAATAACGATGTCCAAATACAGATAAAACCAAGTAAGAAGTAGGACTTAAGAAAAATAGCATTGAATCACACCAACTAGTTGCAGTTGCAAACAAACATGATGAAATATAACAACAGCATATTCTCCTTATGAAACATAACAGAACATGCATTTGAATTTCTTTTATGAAACATCAACATCAATAGCTTTCTAAAATGGTTGCCAGTCACCACTTTATATGCATGTTCAAATGCTACAAGCAAAAACACATTCAATATATTGAAAAACAAATAAGTCAT
The DNA here is from genome assembly GCA_019916065.1 of Vitellaria paradoxa. Lineage (NCBI taxonomy): Eukaryota > Viridiplantae > Streptophyta > Magnoliopsida > Ericales > Sapotaceae > Vitellaria > Vitellaria paradoxa. Next base: position 41,108,679 of record CM034235.1, read on the forward strand.
AATGAGTAGATTCTTAATGCACCCCAATTCGGATAGCTAACAACTCCATTATAGTGGATATAATAGTTCAACACAAACGTTCAACGACAACGAATAGTTCAACAAACTTACCAAAAAACGTTCAACAAGACAACACTACACAAATAATACAATAGTTCAACAAATCTAGGCCAACTTCCACAATCTACTCGACTTCCCCACAATGCTTCTCAAATTCTATAAGTGGAAAAAAAAAAAAAGAAACATATTGAAAACGAGTGTTATATAAAAAAAAAAAAATGCATTAGTCTATTAACTACTCATAACTAAAACTCTTACTTGATCAATCATCAACGACTATTATATGGGACAAATACCCATCTATATTGATATCTCCATCATTGATAGTTCGAAAAGGATTTCTCGAGATCGTTTGTGCACCTTATCATGTATATCATATTAGCAAATAACAATTGCAAATAAAAAGAAGAAGAGAAATAACCAATGAAACATAATTTATTCTCAATGGCCGCCAACCAACTTTCAGTACACATTAAAGTTTTCAAAGTCCTAGTATGAAGCCTATTTTAGTTTCAACTAACCACTCTATCATCGGTGCTATAAGAAAACTCCAATGCAACTATAGATGCAGGCACGACCAACACATCCTGAGTTACGGCTTGCAAAATAGGGTATTTTAAGCCATTGGATTTCCACCATACTAATATATCAAAATCCTCACATCTTGGAAGCAAATTATCCTCCAAATAATGATCCATTTCCAGCTTCACATGTTCAGTTTTCTTTTTCTTTTTTGTATTAAGAAATATTTCAAAATGATCCAACTCATTATTGTTTGTGGTATTGGTAGAGGTTGGCTTACTTACATATTCACCATCATTTTTATTTTTACCTTGGTAGATCGTAACCAAGTCGTAACAATATTTCCTAATGCCCTCAATCATCTCATCACCATACTCCCCGTAAATATTGGAATAGTAACACTCAACACTTAATCAAGGACATCTTGTATTTTGGATCCAAAATGCCGCTACTCCTAAAAATCCATAAATATTCTCCCAATACTTATCATATTTCTCAATCATCTTCGAAGCCATCCCTGACACCACATAATTCTTACGAAGGACCCATTCTTCCAATTTCATTTTAATCTCACACATATTTTTAAAAAATAAATTGGAAGTTGGATAACTCGTCCTACTAAACAATAAAGTGACCTTGTAAAATATTTCTAATCTCTCACATATATTTTTGGCCATATTCTAATCATCATCACTTAGGCAAGATTTGTACTAGTTATCTTGGAGTCTTAGATGGCCAAAAGCACTTCTATATTCTATGGCAGTTAAAAACATTGTATAGGTTAAGTTCCACCTGGTAAGACAGCTAAGTGACAACGTTTTACAACTAAAAACTTCCAATTAGCGAGCTCACCCTTTAAATTTTTCCTCTCTATTAGGAGAGGCTGTCCAATAAACAACACTATTTCTAACCTTTTCAATGGTAGACTTAATGACATCTAAACCATCATTTACAATCAAGTTAAGAATATGGGCATCGTATCACACATGAAGGAAACTCTTAAATTAAAAATAATCACTTCCAAATTTGTCCCATAAAAGATTAATAATGGCTTCATTGGTAGTACAATTATTAACCGCTAGAGTACATAATTTTCTATCACTCTAAGAACATATACATCAATATATCACACAATAGATCCCCTATGTGTGGACATGGCACATACACAAACCTAGATAGAAAAATTACTATAATCATTGAATGAAGTAGAATACATTTATGAAATTCTTAAGATTCACAAAAATAACATAAAATTAACATGGGAACATTAAGAAATTACCTAAGAAAGTAGCTCTATAATTTTTAAGAATCATTGATGAAATGTGTCGTGAAGACCATAAACCTTCTTTTTTGATTGGTAGCTATCCATATGTCTGTTGTTAAAGAAACTTTACTTTTGTTTCTTTCCACAAGCTTAATTATCTTCGACCTTTCCACATTATATATGTTCAAAATATCCCTCTTGATAGTACTTTGAGAAACCACATGAAACATAGGTTGTAGATCATGACAAAATCTCCTAAACCAAAGGTGTTTTACCATGCTTAGAGGGTATTCATGCATTATTATCATGTAAACTAGTTGTTTCCTAACATGTTCTGGATCAAAGGCATAAGCTTGGAGTGTGCTACTTTTTCTCGTCCCTAATATTCTTTTTTTTTTTAAACAAGAGTTATAGCGATCCTTCAAATGTGTTGTTCCACTCTTAGATTTTGTACTAAACTTGTTATTATAATAGAAACATCTAACTTTACTTTCCTTCTTTCTCCCACAGTAACTTTTATCTTTTGAAAATGCTACCATATATAACTCCTTGACTTAGTTGTTTTCACCACTTCATCACCTTCAGAGTTATGCTCAACTTCACTAGTAATGGGAATTAACGACTCTATTTTTTATTCTATATTTACTTATGAACTACTCAATGTTGGTGTTTTGCATTTCATTTGATTCCAATTGAATTGAATGTGATGGTATATTGTGTATTCAAATCTATACCCAATTAAACTTACTCAAGTGTAAAAGATTACAAATTACACAGTACCTCAAAGATAATGCTTTCTTCTCTATAAGATAAAAGTTTGGAATCTAACAATCGTAGAAAATGAATGGAATTAATCCTAGATTCACAAAAACAAAACAGCCAACTTTGATTGTTTTATTGGAATATTTTTATTTTATTCATACCCATCCCTTACCCACCCTATGCCCATCTCTATGTAACATATCATTCTTTTGTAATACCCTAGAGCATATGCTACCATAAAATCATCCATGTCCTTCTACCAAACCTAAATATTAACAAACATAATACTAAATACAATTATTATATAAAATCGATTATTATACAGGCATAATGGCAATAAGAGAGAGAAATTAAATAAATATTAAACAAAATCGATTTAAGCATGTAAAATGTAATAAGAAATTTCATTTATGAACAAAGACAAACAATTAAAAGAAGAGAGAAGAATCAAAACTCTTACTCGATTTGCAAACTTGTTAAAGGGAAATCAATCACAATCAGAACTCAGCTTTGAACCAATCTAGCTTCCTGTAGTTGCTCTTCAATGCCGTGAAAATATTATTAATGAAAGAGCATAGATAAAGTTTTATATTTTTTTAACAAACAATGTGTTTGAGATAATAGGTATTATTAATATGTTGAAAAATAATTAAATAAATTAGATATCATAAACCTATCAACAAACCTAAAATTTTTACTAAAATTGATAGTTAACATAAAATTATTCTACGAAAGAGAGCCATACAGGTTGTTATTGAAGGAAATATTGAAGTGAGTGAAACTGGATAAGCTGGAAAGTGAAGTTGGAATTTGGCAATTGTGTGATAAATCAAGAATATTAAGATTGTTGGAGACTCTTAATTCATTTGGTATGGTACCATCAATCTAGCTGTAACTCAAACTGCTAGATTGAGAGAATGGAGAGAGGAGCAAGAGAGAGAGATCCTCAATTTGTTTGTTACGAAAGGTAATAGATCAAGACAACCTCAATTTCAGTTAGCCAATAATTCTATTTAAGACCTAATTTGATATGTATAAGCAACAATATCAAACAAACACAGGTTTTAACTCCAGATATTGCCCTAAAGTCAATTATATTACCTAAAAATTATTCAAGGAACGAAGATCTAGAATAATTACAACAATCATTGACATCTAAAGGGTCAGAGAAAACAAATGAAAGCATATATATATATAAGAAAATGTACAACTTCCCTATATTGAGCAATTGAATTGCTCCAAAGAATTCCCAACAAAAACAACTTTAAATTCCCTTCTTAAACTTAACTACAATTGACAAATTCTCAGTTCTATAGAATGATAGATCTATAATACATATAGGCATAGAGAGAGAGATTGAGAAAAAGAGAGAAAGGGGGGAAGAAGAGAACCTTACCAGATTGGAGCCTGAAGGCCAAAGCGACAGGTGAACCTTATCAGGCTGCCGACGTGCCATTGTGTTGGGGCAAAAACAAAACTCTGGAAAATTGAAATATATATACGAGGATACAAGTAGAGTACGGTAGGGGCGAGAATGTGTAGGGGAACGGGTAGGGTAGGGTACAGCGCAGGGACAAACTTATACTCATACCCTACCCGATCCTCGAATGCTTTTAAAAAATGTGCCCATACCCTACCCAATCCCTAAAAAATCCCTAAATCCCCTACTCATTTGGGGTTAGGACCGAGTAGAGTACAAATAGGTTAACCAAGATGACCATCCCAATTGCCACCCATATAATATTGAGCTCCATTACTAAAAATTAGACTTTTAGTGACCACTAAAAGCGGTCACTAAAGGTCATAAAGCAATCACACAAAGATTTTAGTGATCGCTTAGCAATTGTTTTGTGACGGTCTACAAAGAGTGGGTGTCCAAAAGTCTATGGTGACCACTTAAGGCGGCACTAATTTCAAGCGACGATTTTAAGTAATTACTAAAACACTTTCCTTTAAAATATGAAAGGCCCATAGTGACCGCCAAAAATGGTTGTTAAAAGCTTAAAAGCATATAGAAACCACTAAAAGCAGTTACTAAAAATAAGAATTTTTTTTAAGCATTATTGATATGCTTGAAAAGCGTAATTAGAAATCTTGATTTCCATGCTAATATAGGTAATTTATGTTTTAATATGTTTATTTTAGTTTAATTTTATTTATTTATGTTAATTTGTTTATTTATACATGTTTCAGTAGAAAATACACTAGAATAGCTTGTTGGAAGGTGAGAGATGCACAAGTTTGGCATAGAAGGAGTTCCAAAAATTAAAAGCGGTCTTCAGCAAAGTTGTAGTGGACATCTCAAGCTTTTTAGAAATGTATCGTTCCAAAATTCAAGTTCGTTTGAGCCGTGAAACATTGCTTTAAGAGTCAAGGTTGGAAAGCTAGACAAACCCTAATCACATCTCGTTTGAGTCGGGAAACATTGCTTTAAGAGTCAAGGTTGGAAAGCTGGACAAATCCTAATCACGGTAGGAAGTGATTAGGATTTGGAGCATATCTTGAGTTTTTAGGGTCCAATTGAGGTGATTCAAAAGCCCAAAATTAATTACACATTCCAAGCTACAATTTTCAAGAAGAACTAAGTCCAAAAGAGGTCTACATCTGCTCCGAAATCAACTTGCAAAGTTGTACAATTTGAATTTCTTCGAATGGTTCAACACGACACCTTGTCAATATTTTGGCCATAACTTTTTACTCACAACTCTAATTGATGCGATTATTTTTTTGGGTTGGAAAGAAGACTCGAAGGGCTATAATTTTACGTTGAAGCCAAAATCTAAGTACATTGTCTTCTAACGTCTAGATGCCATTGTAGCATCTGGATGCTATACACCCGAGCCTTCAGATTTTAGGGTTTTTTTTTTTCAGTTTTCTATAAATACAAATGATGTGTTAGACTTTGAGATGGCCATTCAAGTTTAGATCGAAGCTTTAATTTTATAGCAATTTTCAATACAAGTTGCAGCGTTTTCATCTATGGAGTTTGTATTTTTTACTTTTCTTTTATTTTCTATTTTGCTTATTTTCTTTAATATGCTAGTGTAGATCCATACTTGATTCAACCCATCAATGATGGGTAGATCCTTATTTGATTGTTAGATGTGAATAGATCCAAGCATGCAATGTAAAACTTATATGTTAGGGTTCTTGTTTTCCTAGATCGATGTTCTAATATTTTCAAAGCCTTTGAAAACATATGTAGTTGATTATATTTTCTTGAAATCACTGATAACTATATATAATTAGAATTTTCTTCGTACTTTGAAAATATAAAAGGCAAATTTAGACTTGTTTTCTAGTTTTCTTCTTTTCTGGTTTTCAAAACATTCGAAAACTTGTAAACCCGATCATATTTCGTTAAAATCCCTTAATGACATTACTTGATTAAAATGTTTTTTATATTTTGAAATCAAAGAAAAGAGTCTTGGATTAAAGAACATTCTCTTCAGTTTTATTTATACTAAACGTTATTTTAGAACTGTACTTTGGATTATTTGTTTTCATGATAAGATCTTTTTGGCTTACTTTTCCTAAACATGAACTATAAACTGAGACAAAAATTCACATCTAACATAAGAATAGGGCATCCGCCTAGATATGTGGGTTGTATCAAGTCTTTTTTATTTTAATTACTTGCAATTTTATTTTATTTGTTTATTAGTTAGATAATCGACATTTCCAAAACCATTTTACTCTATTGTTTTTAAAAAAGAGAATAATAGGTTAGAAGAACTTAGAAACCCTAGACTTCAATCAAGTTTCCTGTGAATACGTTCTTGGTCTCACTAGGTAAAACTAAACGGCACCCTTTTGCACTTGGAAGGTATTTTAATTGCATTATTTAGAAGCAGTTAATTATATATATTCTCGTACATATACACTTGTACTTAACCTATATTTCTTCAATCGCATTCATGAACCTAATTTAATAAGACAAATATAATTAAACAATTGTCTAATTGAAACAAATATTTAATATTATTTAAAGTACAAAATGTACACTTTCAAATATAGGTATGATGAAACGTTCAAAATATTGCAATTACAAATTAAAAAAAAAAGCAAAAAAAAAAAAAGTCTTCTGCTTTAGACATCGAGAAAAAGGTACACAGGACTCAGATTCATCTTAGTGCATGTAAGGTCTATTGAAAGCTCTTTCCAATGCCCAATGAACATTCTTCTTCATATTTTATCTTTTTCTTCAACTCGTCAACCTAAAAATTGAAAGTCACATTTTATCAATCCAACATCAACCACAAGTAAACGTAGTAATGGAAATAAAATATGATTTGAAGTATAGTTAATTTTCTTTCTTTACTAAATCAAAGTTGAGCTTTTTTTTTTTTAAAAGAAAGAAGACGACAACAAATAAGAAGAACCACTGTGAGATATAAAATGCCTTTAAATTCCTTTGAAACTTCCTATTTCCTATGATATATTATAAAAAATGAAATAACACTAGCTTCAAGATATTTTTTCTTTAAGAAATGTAAGATAAACCCACGTCACATAAATGTACTTAAAGTTCTCTGATTGTGGGTTGAAATGTAGCACCAACTGCCACACAACAATTTATAAGACCAAAATCACTATACAACAATTTCAACCAGACTCACAATGAGTCAAACACCGAAAACAAAATAGAGCCAAAATTGGAACATAAAGTGGTAGCACCAACTGCCACATAATATGCAAATTATATAGCAACCTAATGCCCAAACACAAACCAACTGGCCATCAAACTATGTGACAATGAACCAGCACTAACATAAAATTTTATGACCCACTACTGTAGTAGTCTATGAGCCTTTGGAATTTAGTGCAAACCCATTTGGAAATTTGGCAACCAGATCATCTACAAAGATAGCTGGAGCTTCTCCCTACAAATCACGACACAAGTTGGATTAAATCACAGTAAAATAACCCATTTTGACATGCATTCAATACATCCCTCTCGAACCTTATTTTTATCAAAGTCCTCTGCTTTTTTATTTAAAAATTATATCATTCTATGAAAAATTAAAGTGTCACAAAAAATAATAATAAAATAAAAAATAAAACCTTACCATGGCAATATATGTTCCTCGAATCCAAGATAATACCTGATTACCATAGACAATAAGAGAGAAAATCAGAACACCCACTTTCTGGATCTTCCATTATGTATCAAGGTTCAATCATAACAGATAAAATGGCAAAGATTGGAAGGATTAAACATAAAATTCCTACAAATCAATTGCAAAAATTTATTTTTGAACACTGAGAAAGAAAGTCAAAATAAATAGTTATACACACAAAATAGGGTGTCATTTAAAATTTTAAAATTCAATACATCTACTGAAAAAATTACAAAATTATGGCACCAAAAGAGAGACCCACACATTGATGGTGCCTTTATGAAACCCTATAAATCCATGTCTCATGTTCAAATATAAATAAAAATACACATATAGAGATATACATGTATATGTTACCCACACAGGGAGTTAATAGCATCAAAGCAAATCAATGAATATAGATTGAAAGAAAAACCCACCTCAAATCTAGTTGAAATCAATGGATTTGGAATCGAAAAATAGATTTGCGGCAAAATATGTGCAATTAGCTCTATTGTTAATTGAAATTGGTTGATCAACAGAATAATTCTATCTGTCAATCTAATCAAATAATCATTACAACAAAGTAACAAAAGTAAATACACCTATGTAACAAAGAAATTCCTCTATAAAATAAAGGGCAATATTATCAAACCTCGTGATCACAATCCACAAATTGTTCACTAAGGCTCACAAGTTTTCTTATTATAAGGAAATTGGCACCTTCTGATGCACTACTGGTACTAAAGGACCAGCAAGATCCACAAGAACCCTAATTACTATTCATTAACTCTAACAAAATTTCCATCACAATCATTCACATGAACATATATCAGCATATATTAATCACAAATTATCAAAATAAGCATCTAAATACTCTAATTCTTTAACAATTGACATATACATACAAATATATATATAGAAACAAATAATACCTAGTTCTTTACAGCTACGATGGCTATGGTTTGTCAAATCAAATTGGCGGGGAGATCTTCGGTCAGAAGGATTAAAGCTTTGTTAGCATTGGTGGAAACTTGAGGTACTTCAAGTTAAGATAATTTTGGTGGAACTCAACTGGTGTCTTACCAAAGAACTGAGTGATGTCATGGATAAGAGTTGAGTAATGCCATGGATCACCGAGGGATCGAGCATCTGGTGGTGGCAGGAATCTTTAATTATGCTCTTTCGGAGTCGCGTAAGACTTTCTAAACTTACGCTTGAAGAGCCTGAAGTTGGTGTCAAAGAGGCATTTCCTCTATTCGATGTTGGCATTGTAGTGGTGGTGTATTCGGTAGTGATGGCATTTCAGCTGTGGTGCTTCAGTGACGATGATGTTCTAGCGGTGGCAGGTTCAACACGATATGGTGTTTAGGTGAGAGTTAGAGATAAAAGTGAGATTAGAAGGAAGAGTGTGGATGAATTAGGGCTCGAGGGAAAGGAAAAAAAAATGGAGGAAGGCTAAAACTGGTTATTAAAGGGCTCCATAGGAGGAAAAGAGAAAAAAATTAGAGGAAGGCCAAAATTGGTCTTTAGTGGCTACTAATGGGCTGTCACCCAGATTCTAGGGTCTCCAAAGCTTGATTTTCTAGTAGTGCTTATTGAATGACATTTAGATTCATCAAAGCTTGTCAATCAAATCCTATTTCCTCAGAATTATTGTTATCGAGATAATTACATTGGGTTTAAAGTTTTGTTTCTTCTTGCCCCAAAAATTAAGTTTTAGATATATATATCTGTGTGTGTGTGTGTCATGTCCCAGGTCTTGTAACTCAAGAAATGAGTGTCAATGACATATAATCATACACAAACCTCCACTAATACCCTGATCAGAGCTGTACAACCACCCTGGAGTAAACATTTAAAATATATACACAGTGAAAATATTAATAACAAAGCCATAGTTATGCCAGGTTATAGTGCTCCAATATATAATATGAGTTTAACCGTCTCATCAACATTCCAACTCAATAGACACGTATAACTCACTACTCTATCAAAGGCATCAAATACACATTTAACTAATCTTAGATGAGATAGAAGGACAATATAAAACTCTAAATCCAACTCTCTACTTTAGGCCCATATTAAGCCTTGAACCACAACTGTAGGGGAGTGAGTACTAGTTTATGTATGCCCACTTTAACACACAAGCATACAATACATGTCCTAACATGCTATTAACATGAGCATACTATATAGCAATGAATTTCACTCACAACATGACATTTCATTTTCTAACATGTTAGTAACAAAAAACATATCAAACAATAATATATTCACTTATGAACTAGGGTATCAAGCAACATAATGACTTAGCAGTTGACTATCATATTATAGGTAACATTTTTAGTTGATAACAATTCAAGTGTTACCTTGCTACATTATCGGGAGTATCAAATATCCTTATCTAACAAATAATAACAACATCATCATCATGTAATACCTCCATATTATCATTAACATTATCCTACAATCATGTGAGTATTCATTATTTGATGTCCATTAAATCCTAACCTCGATCATTCATCATAATTTCATAGACTATTATAACATATTTTCCAAATATTGAGTGTTAATAATCACCATATTATCTTGTAATTCACATAATTGCATTGTTAATATCTTTTCTTTATTTCTCCCACATCATCTCTTATAATGTTATCAAAAGGTTCTCCCACTTTATAGATTACTTCTCAGATCAACATAACCATTTTATCAGTTTTCTAAACCATATCAAGGTAACTAATCCTCAATAACTTATCTCTATTCATTTGGACCATAATATTATTATAGATTTGTTATTCAACTTCCCATAACGGAAACCCTATTGATGTTCCCATATTACGTTATCGCCTTTTTCTTTTAGAATTCAAACCATTCATTATAATTTAATTACATTAAACTCATTTCCATATATAATAATTTATACCCACACTAACATCCTTACACACACACACACACACACGCAATGACAAACCATACAAACGTTACCTTATTTATAAGTCTACACCTAAGGGTTGGGATGCACGCGCGCGCACGTACGCACACACACACATCACACACCTCCCTTATCCTTCCATTATTTTTATAGGCCAATACCTAGTAGAAACGATGAATCAAGCTCACATTGCCCTATTTATAAGCTTGGGCTCAAAGGTTATGATAATCTATTTTAGCGTCATGTTGTAGGCTACAAACTTACCGGCATAAATACAAAACCTTGCATAAGTTCAGAAATTTTCAACGCAAGGGTATTTTCTGTGCCATTTCTATTTTTCACCATATTTCATCACGCATATATAATGGTGGCAAAGTGAACCCATATCCATCAACCCGCCTTATTAAGCCCATAATAAATGGGTTTGGGTTCTGTTATTTTACTAATTGGGTTGTAATTAGGTAGTTTATAAAATACCCATTTATAAACAAGTATAATTGGGTTATTAAACTGGACTCATTAGAACACCCAATTAAATTAACATCTCTCATTTCCTTCTCTAAATTTTTAAAAATGGGATGCATTAGAGGGGCTCCAATTGGAATCAGCGCCAACTATAACCAATGCTGGCTTCTTCAGATGGTGGGTCCTAGGGTTGACCTCTAGTGTACCCTCTGGTAAAACAGTAAAGATCAGGCGAAGACTTCTCCTCTGATTGAAGTCTTCCTGTACCAATCTCAGAACCAACAACTGTTCGATCACGTGGATGACACCATCGAGCCTCACATTATTATCGGGGCCAATGATCTTCACTAGATCCACAACAATCTCTCCTGAGCCTTTACTCACAAAATTGACATAGTTATGGCAGAAAGTCTTGTGTCGAGTCGACTAAGTGGGTGACTTGGGTAACTAATGTGACCTAATCCAAGTGGGAAGGATATGGAAGAGCAGAATGGTTTGAAGTGATTTTAGATTCCCGATTCGAGAAGGAAACACTTGATAATAATGATCTATTTATATATATATATACACACACATTAATTGAAATAAATTTTTAGTTTTTTAAAGTAGGTTGGGTTATAAGTAAATGGGTTGGCACTACAAGAAAATGTGCCTATAGTGACAACAAAAGTTGTCACTAAAAGTATGACTTTTGTCATAAAAACTTTTTAGTGACGATATCAGTGACAACTAAATGTTGTCGCTTATAGTTTCGTTGCTGAAACCTAATGTGATGGCAATTTGTTATTGTCACTAAAACTTATCTTTCAGTGACAACTAGATGTTGTCACAAAAGGATTACTTTTTGTGACTACTAAACCCATCACTAATTAATATATTCAGTAACGTAAAATCTTATCACAGAATCTTATAAAGTTGTACTATTGATTTTTTTTTATTTTTTTCAAAATTAAATAAATTATCCTTATAGTGACAATATATTTTATCACTAAAAGTGTGTACTAGTTACAGGTGACATATTATTTATTGTCACTAGATTACATAATAGTGACGGATGATTTTGTTGTCACAAAAACTATAACCAGTGACAATTAGATCCTTTGTCACAAAAAGTACATAACAATGACGAATAGTTTCTTTGTCACAATAATTATGTTTACTGACAATCTCTGTCAGTCAAAAGTAATGTGCTTGGTGTGTAATAAACATGAGATGTTGTGAAAATTATTTCGTCGTCACTTTACCTCTTTTTTTTGTGACAAACTTGTCACTATACGTAATTTGTAATTTTACATTTAAATTTCATAATTTAAAATTTTCAAGTTTAAAGTTACTTATAACTAATAAAAAACATTCAACAAAGAAATTTAGGTAAATAAACTGTATATGTTACATAAAATTTAAAAGTCTCCAATCCATAAATTTGTCATAATAATATCTAATAAAAAATTTTACAGTACTCTATTGCATTTGTCTTTAGTGTACTACAATTAATTGTTAAGGCATAATAGAAAGATTTATATCTAAATATCCTAAAGTTGCCAGAAGCAGCTCCGAACTATCAATATCATTAGGTATTTTGTTAAAAAAATATAGCATGCAAAAGAAAAAGTAAGTATCCAAAATGTTTATATTAAGCATGCTCAATTCTAACATAAGTGAAATTATAATTTTTCAAATTAGAAAATAGAAAAGTAGACTTAACTCTTACCCTATTTGAGTTTACGGAATGTGATGGTCTTGATTGGGAATTAAAAAAAATCTGCACGAAATTAAAAAACTACACAAAAAATCTTGCTTTATGCTGTCAATAAACCATTGCAGATGCAAACATAAGCTGCAATATTTTCTTACTTACATAAGAACAATTTGTTTATTTTGCTTGTTTAAACTTCAACTCTTTAAATGAGATGCTAAGGCTGTAACCTGCTATAGGTAGCTTGGGAGCGTATATAGTTTTCAAGACATAGAGTTACTGTAGTGACCATTTCTGAACGTCTGTGGCATCTAAATTGCTAGAAACCACTAGGGTTTTGTTTTTGGAAGTAAAACCCTATTTAGTTATTAATTCAAAAGAATCTAATTAAAATTGAACCAATATGATTGTTTGGTTGGAATTTTCCATAGGACATGATTGTTACATATCCGTGTACACATGATGGAACTGAAATTGTGTTGTTTTCTCATTGATTGATGCTTTCCATTTTCCTTTGTTGAGTAAGCCTAGAGATTGGTCTTGCTGTCAGGGGCTTGCCAGGACTACCCTATGATTGCATCTAAAAGAGTAAATGCACTAGAAATTTTGTTAATTTTGTATTCAAACCAGCTACATAGTTGGGATGGGAGTCTTTATTTTGTTTATTAGTAATCAAAACTATGCCCGTTGCAAGGTCTACTCTACCGTATATATTGATCTTGGTTATATCTAGTAAAGGAGGATAATCTAATTAAAAGTAAATTAAATGGAACATTAATATAAGAAGAAATTAAGTTGAATGCAGAAATTAAAATGGAATTAGGGTTGGAAAGGATTAAGATAGAACTAACGACGCAGGAGTGGAATAGAACGAAGTTGACTAAACTTTTTACACAGACCAACTTTGATCTCTTTCAATAAACTCTTTTTTTTTTTTAGATGAAGAAACTTCACTCTTTCAATAAACTTGCTATCAGGGGCTTGACAGAACTCTTCTCTCAATTGAAAAAGATTGGGGGTCTCTATAAAATTAAAGAAAGGTCTGGACCCTCATTCCAGCTATTCAGTAAGAGACCCAACATTCACCACCTATCCAAAGAGACACATTGTCAAATGCTTTAATTGGACTAAGTTTCTTTTCTAGAATCATGATCCACCCCAGTGAAAATGCAATGGGATGCTTGGAGGACCAACTCAAACAACTCTCAAAATAGTATAAATTCTAGTCCTAACCAGTCAGCAAAAAAAGAATAATGTGGCTCACAAATCACACCCATGGTACAATAATTAGCAAGTAAAACTAAAGAACCACCTAGTCACCAATCATGTGTTCATCCACCTGAAGCATAAGAAATATTCTGGGAAAAGCTTAAAACAATTACCAATCAAAAGAGATAACAATTATCACAATCTGTCCCAATTTCATCCAAACACTTACAAACCAAAACAATAAATCCCATCTCCTTACATTCCAAGGTTTAGAAATGAATATATGAATGAGAAAAACCCAGAAATATATATATATATATATATATATTCATTCCGGATCGGATTGGGAACAAAAGTAGATTCTTGTGAAAATTGAATATCAATCTTACCGCGTCCAGTTCTCTCGACTCGAGCCCAAGCATTCTATAATACCTCTATTTGGCTGCCTTGGAAAATTTCAAATTTAGGTATTTCATATTGGGGAAATCCTAGTTGTATAGTTAAATTAAGGGTATGATTATACCTTACGCTATGAACACAATGAAGATATAATATAATATGAGAATCTTAGATTCATATGCATACACGCATATATGTATGTTGAAAAAGATGAGCAACTATTAAATTTGATTGCGAGAAAGGAAACTTACTAGTTCGGTGGAATGGCGATACGAATGACGAACAAAAATAATCGTGCCCTAGCGCTCATCTGATTCTCTCTACTTCCTTCTCAATTTGCTCTAGTGCCAGAACTGAAAGCATCGAAAGTAAGTGTTTGCCCTCTATTGTGTGCAGAGAAGAAGTGAGTATAAAGGGATAGCTAGAGTCGCAGGGGATGGCCTGAAGTAGGAGACGCATCATGCTGACTATGTGGACTGCGTGTATAAGAGAGGGAGACAGCAGTTGATTTTAAGTTTATTTATATATTTTTTAAGTTAATTTTAAAATTGATTTTAAATGGGTGTTAATGGGTTTGTAATTAACCCACGTAAGAATAATTAATTTTTTAATAATTATTTATAAAATTTTATTTTTTGACAACAAATAATGTCATTGTATATATTTCAATGACCAAAAATAAAATTTGACATAATAAAAATTTTAATCTCGCCAAAATAATAATTTTTTGGCACTAATATTTCTCTTACTTTTCAGTGACTAGAATTAGTAACAACAAAATACTTTCGTTACTGAATATTATTCAATTTAATTTAGTTTAAATTAATAATAATTATTTAGATTAATTTAATTATGTTATTTATTTATTAAATTAATTAAATGAAATAAATTTGTAATTATGTTATTTATTAAAATTAATTTTAGTTTAGTAAAATATTAGAATAAAATAATTTATTTAATGTAATGCAACACAAATGAATAAAGTGTTAAAATTGACAAAATGTTTATAATGAAAAAAAAAGAGTAAAAACACTTTCTTTTTTCCTTTAAGTTTTTATTTTTTTGGGAAACAAAAAATAATAGATTTAAGCCCCATTTGATAATGTTTTTGTTTTCTATTTTTCTATATGTATTTACAAAATTTTATAAACTCGCAACAGAAACACGTTCATTAAATCTGTTTATGTTCTCTTGTATCCAAAAAAATGAAAACTTAAATAGAAAAATATAAACAGAAAAAAAAGTGTTTTTACTTTATTTTTCTTTTCTATTAAAATATTACATCAATTTAAAAAATTGTCCATTTTTATTACGTCTATAAAAATAAATTATATTATTCAAATATTTTATTAAAACAAATTATTTTAACAAATAATATAATTAAGTTCAATTAATTAAATTAATTATATAAATTAATTTTATATTATTTTATACAATTTTATATAACTCCAAATACTACCAATAAAATTTGTCACTAAATAGTTTCAATGAGAAAAAATAAGAATTTGTCACAATAAAAAGATTTTAATTCCACAACAACAACAAATTTTTTGGTGCTAATATCTTTATAACATTTAGTGACAAGATTCAGTGACAATAAAACAACTTTTTCACTGAATATTAATATTTCAGTGACAATAAAATATCTTTGTCACTGAATATTAATGTTTTAGTAACAATAAAATATCTTTGTCGCTAAATATTAATGTTTCAATAACAATTTATATTACTTATCACAAAAACAATCTTAAAATGTGTCTTTTGTGACAATAAAAAAATATTGTCACTAAATTCCATATATTTATGACAATATTTTTTATTGTCACAAAAAACTTGTCACTATAGTCCACTTTTCTTGTAGTATGGATAGGGGTTCATGGGATTGCACTAGCCCCTATTCAACCTACCTATATCCAAACCACTTTTTAAATGAGTGAGTTTGGATTGCACTTTTTTAACCTTCAACCTATTTAAACCTATCACCAACCTACTCATTTTGCCACCCTTATGCACACACATCATAGCATGTCACACACACACACACACACAACCATTACATAGTCCTATATTCCTTAACACATTTATCATTACTCTTTTCAAGAGCCCATTCATCATCCAATTATTATTTTTAGGTTCGATCATATTTAAGAAATTCAATATTGTATCAATAAACTTTCACATCCTTTTCCAGTTTGTATCCCAATTTTTAAGAGTCATTTATCTTTTCACACCCATATTTCTCAGACACATTGTCACATATTCTAATACCACTTTTCTTACTACTTCTTTCTATTATTATCCAGTTAACTAACTCAATTAATATGTCAATTTTCATCATGTATAATCATTAGTAACTCAAGTTGTCCAATTTACTCACTCAAACCATTAAATATTAACCACACATAAGATGTCATTCCATTGCACACCAAGTTTTCACTTTTATCATTAAAGAGCAAACTAAACCAATTACTCAATATTATTCGTAACCTCCATTTCATATTTCAAACAAGTTTATTTGATCTCTTAAACTTTATTGAATCAAAACTATTTTCATTTATTTTATCATGCAACTAAGCCAAATTCATGGTTCTATTTCAGTAATTAACTCGTAATTCTCCACATACAATTTCTCTCAAACAAAATAATCTTATCAATCACATAAAAAGACAGAAGATGAGTATGTCAAGTTCTTACAATCTTATAAACGCCATCTCATCTTACCAATAAGGCTATTATTCTTCACACGCACATCCCATATCTTTTAAACCAAGCCAATCATATTATTTGCAACAAAGAATAAAAGATAATTAATTTAAACTTCTATAATCAAATACTTTCATTCGTACTTTCCACTATAGCTCTCTTTCTCTTTCGGCATAATATCTCATTTTCCTTTTTATTTTGTTAGCTATTAAAGAACACATATTTCATATACAAATGGATCATTACATCACAACTTCTTAATCACACTTTCACTTAAATATCATTATATTATTTCTTATTCGAATGTCATCCCTTAAAGCTTATGATCATTTCTTTTATAAACTCTATTTACTTACATTAACATTCTAATGTCTAGGCATTTCATTTAAATCGCTCTTCTTAAAACATTTCCCCTCTTTTAATTCTTTAAAGCACAAAATTACTATTGTAGTTCATGGATAAGTGAAAAAAAGGGGGGTTACATAGACCAATCCCACAATCACAACTTTATTCTCATATCATTTATCTCAATTATCATTATCTCAATGTTCTCTTTTTCAAAACTCATCAATGCTAATTACCAATATAATTTCATCAATTTTCACTTTCTTTATCTTATCAAGATCATTACAATTTTATCAACTAGACATCATAAAGTCATAAAAGTTCCCTAATATAGTATAGTAATCACAACAAGTTCATATCATGCCACAACATAACAAAAATAACTTTTCATAAGCATAGTCTTTTATGAAATACTCAAGTTATGCTCATTTATTCTCATAGTTTTCATTTATAGTTTGGAGACACCCTAGATTTATAATGAAAACTCCTTTTTAACCCATCTAGGTCCATAAATTTAGGTAAGAATATACTGGGTAAAACAAAACTGAGCAAATGAGTGTTCTGGATAATGGGCGGGCGTTTAGGGGCCCCAAGCTTGTGACCGTGTGGGCAGTGCACCCAGGTGTTTGATAGTGTGATGTGTTGTTCCTGTTTTGTTCAGTTTCTCAACTATGATCTTAATTGATCAAATCTAGAACTAAAATCTTATGGTTTCTTTTTTCAAATAACATTATAAAGTCTTTAGGAATCAAATGGAACAATCAATTTAAGTTTTTCTCAAATATGGTTCAAGTTATAAGTTTACCTGCATTTTCTTTCCTACAGGCATATACACGTATATACACACTTATATCACACACATATTCACCCACGAAATGCATTCAAACCCAAAATGATCATGCTAACATCATCTTAATCTTGTCTACACTTCATATATGTAATTAGACCCCTACCTTAAGTGAAGGACGAAGAAAAAACAAAGAATGACGAAAGACTATACTTGTCGGTTAACATCCAGAAACTTCAAAAGTCCCGTATACATAATCCATTGATCCTTACATCAAAACAATTATATCATTGTGTTCAAAACGGAACTAATTTCATTATTGTAAAGTTAATTTGGAAATGGTTGAGATTTGATATACTTACCATTCTTTGCTTACTTTCTCGCTTTTAGTTTCTTTTCCTCAACCAAGCAAACACCTGGCTTACATACACTTACATAGACATATATATAATACACACACATATATATAAAACTAAATCTTAAGGAGGAAGAGATGCAAAGTTTGGATCTATAGGGTGGCTAACCCTGCTCCTTTCATATTTGTAATTAAGTGTGAGTGGACAATGGAGGTGCACGACAGAAAGAAATCAGAACAAATCAGGGTACTGACATCATCAACATCCCTCGGGCACGCGGACATCAAGAAGCGTGCGCCCGAGGTCTTCTCCCTCGGCTTAAATTTGTCCAGTGTTTACTAAAATCAAATTAAACCTAAGAACCGAGCCAAATCATGGATTTTTTTTTTTTGACCTCAAAAATAACCTTAATTGAGTTGAACCCAGTTGCCATGACGTCAAGCATGAAATTTCCTTTTCAAAAAAGCATTATGGGTCTCGTAACTCTCTACGAATCAAAGTTATGACTAAAAGAACTTCTATCACAAAATCCTCCAAGTATCACTAATCTCCACAAAAATCAATGTACTAAATCACATCTCAAAGAATTTTTAAATAAATAATATTTTTAAAAATACGCGTCATCACAGCGTCTGCATTTATGTGAGAAACACAATAAGCATAAAGAATTTGTTTATTCACAATTTTTTAAGAATTTATTTACCTATTTATTCCAACATGAGAAAACTATATTTTACTAATGTGATTTTTATATATAAAGAGAGAGAGAGAGAGAGATAATTATAAGTAGAATCATATATTTAAAATAATGGGTATGGTGGATTGGTTAGGATCTAAATCTAATAATCATTAAATTCAACGGATCTAGATTTGTTAGTTCACAGATCAAGTATGTTAGATCTAGTATAATATTATTAGATTGGATTTGAATCAAATCTAGGCCAAATTTGACCCATTAACTAACCTAAATATGTGGTTGCGTTTGGAAAAAAGTTTTGCAAATCAAGAATTGAGGGGAAAAAGAGAGTTCTTCCCAAAATTGAAATTTCTCCTTTATTCCCTTTTGAAATTTGAGTGTTAAGAGGTTATTCTTGAGCTTTGGTTTGCTATTAAGCCCTTATGTTGATCATTTCAAAGTTCCAGCATTTTCGACGTTTTTCCACTTCATTTTCTTCTTCAACCAAGCAACAGGAGGTAGGGAATATTGTTTTCTTATTGCATTTGTGTTATATTGATACATATAACAAGTTTGGTTATAGTATATGGCGTGATATATGCATGGTAATGAAAGTGATATATTTGATATACATGTATGTATATGTTCCAAGTTTGAAGATGATAAATAGTAAATTGGGTTATATTTATATCCTTGATTTAATATGATAAATTTGATATACATGTATGTATATGTTCCAAGGTTGAAGATGATGAATAAATTGGATTATATTTAAATCCTTGATTTAACATGACATTGACGATTTAGTCGGTTTCGTATACTACTAAGGATTGAAAATGAGCATAAACATTGAACCAAAAGCTTAGGAAATGAAATAATCGAATGTTGATGGCAAAAGATAAAATAGAGCATGTTGTCTTACAATTACAAGACTACTAGCACACGGCTAATTCAAGGTCATGTGCATGACTTTGATTTGGGCACCCTTTTTGCATAAGATTGGAGCCTCTTGTGCACACAACCTAAATATTTGGCTCTCATACGCACGAGACAGAGTCTCACATGTGCATATCGTATAACCTTGTATGCGCACACCCTTAGCCATTGCTTCTTATGCATATTTATTTTTTGCACTAATACACATGGTTTGCTCATTCACCTCCCATACGCACAAGATATAGTCTCACGTGCACGACAGAGATTCGCTTTGATTAAATTGAAATGTTTTAAATCATATACAATGCAGTGTTTGACTGTTATGCGTTGGTGATATGATACGATGGGATATCAGATAGCATGTGTTGCTAATGTTATGAGATAGCATATCTGATGAGATGATTATGATCATGATGAGATATGAAAATGGATAATGAGTAACATGGTTAATTGTGTTAATTTTGTAGATATGAGGTACTATGAATAGACGGTATACATGTATGCCAACAAGTTGAAACACTCTCAAGTTGTGCAGAGTTTTGTTATCATTTTTGTATGTTATTAGCTTACACAATGACGTTGATTTGGATTATAGTATCCATTGGAATATGGACCCATAAAAACAATGTATGTTGAAATTATCATTTACATTGGGTTGAGACCTATAAAAATGATATATATTGGTTAATAGTTTCTGCTAAGATATTGACCTCTAAAAGATGACAATGATATATTTGGAGTTGGGTTCGATGGCCATGAGACAGCCTTATAAAGTACCTACCACATATGTGTGTATGATGAGATGATGATAATTGGATGAACTAATAAATGGTTTGGATATGATTTGGATATGAGTTCATAATGAAATGATTATTGATGTTATATGATGCACAATATTAGCATGCTAGGACACGTTGTTGCATATTATACCTATTTATGTGCATAGTTGGCACATATGGACTTGTGCCCATTTCTCTACAAATTTTGTTGCAGGCACTAAGTCTAAGGCATAGATGGACCCCTAATTCGAGATTAAGATGATATTTTGATAGCTCAAACTATATTTTTGACATATTATTCTTTTGATTTTAGATGAGATTTTTATATTAGACATATATTTTGATATTCAATATAGTTGTCAAGGCCAACAGAGCCTATGATGTTATATATATGTTGTTAGGAACTTTTGCTAGTTGTGGACCGAGACTTATTTATTATTATTGTAATTTGATATCTGTTCTAGAGTGGTTGTATGGTTCTAATTGAGTTTTTTATGATTAACTATGATTTGCGTATAATTATTAATTCACAACTTAGATCATGAAATTCAAGATGTGACAATTTAAGAAGTGTCATTCAACACTTGATGGGTTCTAGCCGAGTTGATGAGTAAAGTCAATTCACTAGTTTGTTGAATCATAGGTTGAACGAATAAGAGGATGATAGTAGTAGGACGTGGTTAAGTTCAATTATGTATTCGATAATACTCTTATAATATAGATTAATTTTCGAGGTTAATTCTCTTATAAATTCAAAATTATTTTCCTGTTGGTATTTTTCCTCATAGCATTCGTGCCTTTTTTATAACTACAATTCTTATATGATTTTTCAATTTTTATGATTGATTTGACTCAGTGTAAGTTGTATTAAAATGGAGAAGTGTCACCTCTACTATTTTTGGTAAAGATGCTATTAGCAATCTAATAATTTACTTTTTCTAGTTGACTTTATCATAAATATGTTTTATTATTGTTACCTTGTAAAATGATCAGCCCACGAGGTGTGTATATATATATATATATATATGTTGCTTGTCCCTTCAATACTAGTAGGTACAAATTAAAAAATAATAATTGAATTAGCAACAGAGGAAATTGGATCTTCTCCAGCCCCCCAAGGATAAATAATTAACCTTAATTAGAAACTTGGTCAATCCGGGGAGGCATATGTTGCAACGTGTGGACAAGATTTTGCTTATGCATTTTTTTTTTTTTTTTTGTTTCACTAAAAATCGTGATTGGTTGCTGTCCTCTTGACTTATTGTTGAGGATTGAATTGGAGTTTGACAGGGGTATTTCTTTCTCCTTTGGAGGAACAATCACAGATTGAGCAAATTTAAAGTCAGTCGTAGCCATCTTACGTCATTATCTCTGTTTTCACTAATCTCATCATAAATTTTTCTACTAGTAATAACTTTACATTTTGGGCTTATCTTTGTTTGGAGGTAACATATGGTAAAATTTATTAGAATAATTTTTATCTTTCATTATGTTAGTTTCAAAGGTAGAGTAACTATTACATTGGCCGTCAATTGTTACAAGTGGGGAAAAGTAACAGGAAATAATTGTGAAATTATACCTTTTTTTATTATTCTATAAAACATTCTTTTATAATCATATAAAACCCCAAGTAACGTTATCTCTCAAATAACATTCTCTCTCAACATCTTAAATATAATTTAATTATTAATTATTAGGTAAAATTTACTCTCTTAATTCAAATATAAGTATCATTTACTCCCTTAACTATTATTGGCTATTATTGGAGTAACAGTTATCCTTATAATATTTCATTCCAAAATTAAAATATGACTTTGGATGTATTCAGGAATTTAATTAGTTTTTTTATCTTGTTGCGAGGTTGGCATGGTTAGGTGAAACTACGGTTTTTTTCAGCCACAAATTAATAAAGACAATTAATAAAAATTTAAGAGGCACTATTCTCTTTTAAAGAAATATTTATGACAATATTATTTATAAGAAAAAATTAAATTTATTCTTCAAAAATAAATAAATAATACCCAACAATAGTAGTTGATTCTTCAACAAAAGTCAATATCATTCAATACTTAAATTTTTAAAACAATCTTTCCCAAGTCCTCGCGTATATAATTTATATAAAATATATATAATTTAGAAATCCTAATTGAAATCAGCCTAATTATGCAAAATTTGAAGTTAAGAAAAACAGGCCATGTTTGGATATTAAAAGAAATGAAGTGAAAAAAAATAAAAGGGCGCACACATACACAAACAAACTGACTGTATTAAATTTTTAATTGTCAAACGCAAATAAAAACAAATATATATATATATATATATGTCTGTGTGTGTATGCCAATTATAATTTAAGTTTTAGAGACAACTTGTTCGGAGTCTCCACATCAAACAAATTCTCTCACTCAAATGTTTTTTTCTTTTTTTAATATTTTTCCTCCCTTTTTGGCTGCTTCAACACTGCATCTTGCCAAAATCAATATAGGAGTGTTTGAAATTGTGTAAAATTGTAAAAGCTAATCTCTCGTATTTTATATAGTGAGTAGAAAATTTAGATTTTATAGTCTCATAATTCGTATTTATAAAGATCTGCAGAATTCTGTATTTTTTTGGTGGACTCCAAACTTGCTAATACATGTATTTGCACCATCCCCCGATAGTGGTATATGAATTTAAAAAAAAAAAAGATCTAGTTATTAGAGGATTTGGACAACATTTGGACAAAAGCTTTCACATCTTGTTAATGTTTGGCGAAGGTATTAGTGCAGAAGAAAGCTCCATGAAAACCATAAGGTACTCTATAATCTTTGCCACTGGCTCACTGCAAAAGTTTTTCGTATCAATTATATAGGCCTGCAAGATATATGAGACGCGACAATAAGAGATATAAGACTTCCAAATTAGTCAATTTAAGGTGTTATGTGTGTGTGTGTACATATGTATAATGCAGGGAGGTGAAAAAATTAGAGTTATTTTTGCTATTATTAGAGTATTTATTATATCTTTCATTTTTATTTTGTACATTAATAATTGTATATTGTTCTGATTAAAATAAAAATTGCTCTACTATTAATATTTTTCTCTTATATAACGGTTCTGTTTGGTGTAAGAAAAAATAAGATAAATTGAGATAAAATGTAGTTTGGAGTTAATTTTGACGCCTTTTTTTTTCTGAAAAATAGCAAACCGTGGGAACGGATTTGGAAAACTGTTCCCACGGATTCAAAAAAAATTCACAAAAAATAACGACAATGGTACTTATTTAAAAGCTTTTGACATGAAAAATATGATTGTATAAAAAATTTACATATTCGGTTAACTTACTTTCAAATTTTTTTTTTTTTAGCGAAATATTAGAATTTTTTGAAATTAGTGATGGCGGAAAAATTAGAGGTAGAGTGGTTATTAGAAATTTATAGAGTTTTATAAAAGAAATTTGTATGCCAAACGAGGCCAACATATATATAAAGAAGTGTTCTAGGTAATATACGTAGCTATGCCACGTGTAACTTATTTGATATTATGATTGTGATATATGTTTAATTTTTAATATGTTAAATTTAAAATCTTAAATTTAAGTATTTAATTGTTATATAAAAATAATTATTAAAATTAAGATTATTTTTATTAACTAATCATAATATTTCAAAAATATATCTCTGAAATTTACTTTCTTTGTTTTTTATTTTTTTTTCCGGTCATATATTGTCATTGCATTTTTGTTGGTTTTGTTATATACAAATTTATTTTTATTGTAATTTTCAAAAGTTGAAGATTGTGACTAACAAAAAGAGTTTTTATTAGTGTGACTCGTGTGTTTTTAAAATATCTTAA
Organism: Vitellaria paradoxa; assembly: GCA_019916065.1. Lineage (NCBI taxonomy): Eukaryota > Viridiplantae > Streptophyta > Magnoliopsida > Ericales > Sapotaceae > Vitellaria > Vitellaria paradoxa. The sequence continues at coordinate 41,133,506 of CM034235.1, forward strand.
ATCAAATATTAAATTTTATTAATTAATTATTATCTTGAATAATAATTAATATAGGCTTTAACATTGCGTCATGTGATGATCACCCAAATTATTTAATACAAATTCTAACGTATTAATAATATAAGTTAATAATTATTATCATTGGTATGGTGCACATGCATATCAAATCTTAACTATATTAATTATTTCTTTAATTGCAATATTAATTATTAAGATAATTACAAATTAATCATATTTCCATTTGTTACATAGGATTTAAATTCCATATATATATATATATATTTAACATACTAAAATATTCAATACTTACTCTCTTTTTGTATTTTCAACAAATGCAACTTCTCTTTTTTAAGTTAAGGCTCCGTTTGGAGTAATAAAAAAATTAAAAAAAGATGCTGAAAAATCTAAAAATTATTCATTTTTTATCTAACTGTATGAATTACAAACACACAACTTATCTCATTTTATTTCATTTTATCTTATTTTTTATCACTGCAAACACACCTAAGTTTGCTATTTGTGTAAACTATTTATGAATTTTAGAATTATATATTTATTACATTTATTTATCATTGGCAGTTTGTGTAAAATCCTGGACAATGTACATGCATGCTATAAAAAATAGTGTAGATATATGCAACGAGTGTTTGGTTGGTTAATAAATACAGTAAAAATATAAAAATTTGATATAAAAATGATACGTGACGAAATTTGATTAAAAAAAAGTAGAATAAATTAATAAAAATTAATAAGTTTTGATTAATTTTTACCAACCAAACATCATCATATATATCTATATATATATATATATATATATATGAAGAACTTACATAAGATGCATCGGTGTCTTCTTTGTGAACAAAACTGACGATGCAAGGAGTGTTTGGTTAGTTAAAAAATACAGTAAAAGTATAAAAATTTGAAATAAAAATGATACGTGACGAAATTTGATTGAAAAGAAATAGAATAAATTAATAAAAATTAGTAAGTTTTGATTAATTTTTACCAACCAAACATCACTATATATATCTACATATATATATATATATATATATATATGAAGAAGTTACATAAGATGTATCAGTGTCTTCTTCTGTGGGTCGGGAAGAAACCCGCAGCCGCTACCCGAAGGTGCGCACTGGGTGAAGTCCGCCCTGTGGACCAAGCCGGCAATAGCCCACGAGATGATAAACCAGCCTAGACAAGCCCTGACTGACCGACTCGATCGAGAGGAGCTGTTAGAAGCCCGCCAAAGCGGTAACCCATCCTCTCGAAAGAGAGTCGAACCTAGGACCGCACGCGACCTAGACCCTTAAGCGCCCCCGAACTCCCGCTCGACCACCCCGAAGGGGCTGTATCAGTGTCTTCTTTGTGAACAAAACTGACGATCCAACCATCATCTTCTTCAACTCCTTTTTTCTTAGGGACAGAAGCAGCTCCGGAGCAAAAGGCATTGTCCTCAAACCGATGATATTCCATTTTTATAAACTCTTCGGGACATCCCCCTCCCTAGTTAATTCACATTGACGATCAAAATGAAAATTATCAACCATCGAAATGCATATGCCCCAATATAATTTATAATAGGGTTACTTTACCACCATTTTCACTTTAGAACGTTTACTTTGCATCACTTTATTTTACTCATATACATTTCAATATTTCACTTTATCTCTTTTCGTCAAATTTATTAATAAACAACATTATACATTCATCTTTTAAACATGTGACATTTTCTGTTATATTCTTTCTTAACAATAATTGACTGAAAGAATAAAATAGAACTGATTAAGGCTTCATTTGGTTACAAAATATATATATATATATATATTATAAACATTTTCACCTTATATGGCTATTTTTCACTAAAATTTGATTATTTTTATTAATTAGAAGTTATAGAATTTAGGCATGTTAATCATATTCGTAAAAAAAAAAAAAAATCGAGAAATTCAAATCCGTAATGTTTAGGTAAAAGATAGAAAAAATAGAAAAGAATCAAATTTTTTCTTTTTTTTTTATCCAAACAAATAATTTTTACTCAAACGAACATAAAATTTTAGATATTAAAAATTCTTAAAAGTTATAAGTTCTTAAAAAAAATTAATTAAATTTTGATAAAAAATTTTTATAAAAGAGTAGAAAAAAGGTTATAAAAAATAAAAAAATCAGCTTCCGATAACCAAATCAATCCTAATTGTAAGAAGGTTTAACGTAAAGATTATGACGTAAAATTAGTGATGAGGTGTAATTTACACCATATAACAGTATAGAAGATGGAATTAAACAATAAAAAGAATACAGAGAAGCCAGCCACGTACCGAAGAAAAACCGGGCTCTGCTGGTTCTTGAAGGCATTACTTAGCTAGCCCCCATATTTTGCCATACCTAAATTACAAATTAAATTGATAAATAACTAAAGTTAGCGGTTTAAGTCAAAATGTAAATATATTATTTAATTGGATAAATTATATTTATTTCCCTTCAACATTTGAGTAATTACACTTATCACCGTTCAATATTTAAAAATTATACTTAATTCCCTTATTTTGAAATGTTACTAACATTGACCCTTTTTGATAAAATCAATTGTTAAAATTTAATATAAAATGTCAAAGTAACCAAAATTTTAGGTATTTTTTCTATTTTATCCCTCTCTCACATATTCGCCTATTTTTCCTTTTTTAAGAACAATTTTTAAAAATAATTAAAAAAAGCAAAAACAAAACATTTTTGAGAATTTTTATAAAAAAAAAAAACTTATGAAAATGTAAGAGAGGGCGTAAAATAAGAAAATTACTTAAAATATTGATTAGTTTGACATTTTTCGTGAAATTTTAACAGTTAATTTAAGGAAAGGAATTAACATTAACAATATTTAAAAATAAGCGTAATTTTCAAATATTAAATAATAAGTGCAATTAGCGAACTATTAAGAAGAGCAAGGTGAGTATAGTTTACCCAATTAATTTAATGTTAACAAGTGTAGGGAAAGATGAGTTTTGTAGATCACATTGCCTGAGGTTGAGCTTGCAATGGAATCAGCGACTTGAGCATAGCTATATTTATTCTTAAAACCCACAAAGTTTTCGTTTATAAAAGGTAACTCCATGGAGAGGTTGGTTCCGGTCAGATTCCTTTCCTTGACTTCTCTATTTTCCATGTTCAGTCTCCGGTCGTAACAGCGAGAAAACAACAATGAATCTTGTTCTGACGATGAGCTGTCATTATTATTATTATTTCCTTCGTCAACTGAACTAATTAGGGGTTTAAATCCCCTCGAGAACCACTCGAATTTGTTCAACCCGAAGTCTGGCCCTGGAATGATTGATCCACGTGCCCTAATTGCCCAAACTACAACCTGTTCTTTCCTCGTACAAAACATATACATGTCCCATGGGATGACCACTTGAGCATGAAATGGTTATTGGAGTTGACAAATATATGAGAAATTAGGATGTAGAATGGTAGAGAGGTGGGACGGTTGGAATTAAAATGGAGGTAAACTATATTTTGCATTTTATTTTTGTTATTAAATTTTATTTTAAGATTTGATATTTAAATGGCAATAATTAAAAATATTTAAACTTTAGAAACCTCAAGTTAAATCTCAACCATTCAATCAATAATTGTTAATTTAGCCCTTCAATTTCAAAATATAATTTTCACCTTTAAAAATAAAAAAAACCAATCAATTCAAAAAACATTAAAGGATGAATTAAAAAGAAGAAAGCGAAAGTCTTAAATGATGAAAGAGAAAAAAAAAAAAGAAAAAACTAAACATAGATAAAGGATATAGCAACAGAAGATAAATAAAGATAATAATTAAATATAAATAAAGATATAATAAATTTTTTATTATTTTTATTTTTAAAAAATATTTAAATTTATATTAAAAATAAATAAAAATATAGTAAATTTTTAATTATTTTTATTTTTAAGGATATTTAAATTTATATATATTAATTTAAAATTTTAATTATTTATTTGTCTTTAGTTATTATATCTTTATTTATTTTTAGTTGTTACCTTTATTTTATTCAGTTATTCAATTGTTCCTAATACAAATCCAAAATAAATAAAGATATATATAAATAAAGATATAGCACGTAAAGACAAATAAAAATAACAACTAAAAATAAATAAAGATATAATAATTAAAGATAAATAAATAATTAAAATTTTAAATTAATATATATAAATTTAAATATTTTAAAAAATAAAAATAATTAAAAATTTACTTTATTTTTATTTTTATTACTTGTTATCTTTTACTTATGTTTAGTTTTTTCCTTTCCTCCATTCTCTGTCACCATTTAAAACTTTTTCTTTTTTTCTTTTAATTCATCATTTAATATTTTTTTCAATTGAGTAGTTTACCTTTCTTTAAAAGTAAAAATTGTATTTTAAAATTAAAAAGTCAGATCAAACTTATATTAATTAAACGACTGAAATTTAACTTCAAATCTCTAAAATTTAAAACTAACTTCAACCCCCTCAATCCGCCTATATCACTGTTCATTTACCATTCAATCATTAACTGTATGCATGCTCATTAATTAAGCGGTGAATCGTTAATGCACCTATTTTATCGGAATGCGACATAAGTTTAACGTTGTGATGAAAAGTTCAGGTATAAATTGTAATTTATCAATAAAATGGATTAACTAAAATCTATCAATTTTTATCAATTTTTTGTACTTTTTTACAATTAAATTTTATCACATATCATTTTTACATTAAATCTTTATATTTTTATTATACTTTTTGACTAAATTTTTACCAACCAATTAACCCCATCATTCTAATTACAATTTTTTTTTAATGATTGTTCCTATTTGATAATATTTTTATTTATTCTTTTTTCTGTTTATATTTATATATTTTTGGAATCTAACAACTAAAACTTGTTTAGTAAACTTAATTATTTTTTTCTTTTTTTGGTTGAAAAAAAAATGAAAACATATTTAAAAATTTAAGCCCAAAATTTAACTAAGAAAACCATACTTTTGCTCTGTTTTTTTTTTTTTTTTCAATAAACATTATCAATTTTAGATCTTAAATAGAATATTTTGTTAATTTTGTCTCATCATATTAAAATGATTTATTGTATTCAAATATTTTATTAAATTAAAATCATTCAAACATTATCAAACGTGCTTTTTATTTTTATTTAATGAAAGAAAACAATAGCTGGAAACAACAAAAAAATATTCAAAAAATAAAAATTATTAAATATAAAAAAATATAAATATTACCAAATCAACCCTTAATTGAAAAATATAACCACATCGAATTATATTATCAATGTTGTTGGTTACCTCATCCCCATCCTCAAAAGAATTGATAATGTGAAGTACCATGCTTGGCTCCTCATCAGACCACTTGATTGAATTTTCATCACCATAGCGGGGCATGACACCAATTCTTGCAAATCCTTTCTTATCAAACTTGAATAACCTGAACTACAACATGCAGGGGTGGATCTAAGATTTTTCTCATGGGGCACAATGTATAAAAATTATACAAAAATATACTTTGTATTAAAACTCAAAAGTAAGTAATACAAAAGCTAAACATTGTTCTCCATATTAAAATTTAACTTACAATTGACCCCTACGATTTTTCATATTTTGAAAATAATTCATGATAGATTCATTTGACAAGCTGCTAAATATATCTTTTTCAATATACACAACCAAACAATCATTCATCAACTCATCACCCATTCGGTTGTGAAGTCGATTCTTCACTATCTTCATACCAGAGAATGCCCTTTCTACTGTAACAGTTGCAATGGGCAAAATCAAGATCAAAGTTAGGAGCTTGTAAACTAATGGGTATGCCACATCTTTTCTATTTTCAACCATCTTTTGAGTAATGTCACCAAACCCCTTTAAACCTGAAAACTCAACATTCAAGTGCATATTCATAATGAAATTTTCAAGTTGATCCGAAAGTGCTAAAAGCTCAATGTCTGAAAATTCTTTTGGCTAAAATTGAGCTAATTGAATCACCTTTTGCTTGTCAAAAGCAGCAAATGAATTGGATGGATTTAGGCACGAAACACAAAGCAACAACTTGGTATTTACCTCATTAAATCTGTTATTTAGCTCTTGCAGTTGCATATCTATGACAGTATTGAATAATTCAACATAGTAGTGATGTGAGTTTGTCATTTCTTCAGCTCTACGGCGTGATCTTCCTTGAACTACATACAAATCATCCATACTAGGAATACTAATATGATGTTTCACACAAAAAGTAGAAACTTCTTCCACCAAAGAATTCCACCTATTATCCCTCATCGCTTGAAGCCTTTTCTTAGAAATGTCAACTAAGACAATTGCATTCCCAATATCTTGCTCTTTCCGTTGCAGTGCTTGAGACAAATCATTTGTTATTCCCAATATTGATTTCATCAAATGCAAAGTAATCACAAACTCAAAGGATTGCATCGCTTTCAATAAACGCAATGCTTCAGCCTTTTGATCTAAATTTGTTCCCTCTTCTACAACCACATCAAGCACATCAATTACTGAGGCAAACATGTTAATCAAGCTCATAAGAGTCCCATAATGCAATCCCCAACGTGTATCACTTGGCCGAATTATAGTACTTTCTTGATTCAAGCCTTGCCCACTTGTGATTTCTTCATTTTCCAAGCCTTCAATAATTCGAGCAACTTGTGCCTCTCGCAAAGTATCCCGTCGCTTGCACGAGGATCCAACCACATTAACAATATTAGCAATCAAGAGGAAGAGCGTGGTAATAAGGACATGGTTCTTCGCCACTGCAACAAGAGCTAGTTGAAGCTGGTGAGCAAAACAATGCACATAATATGCACACTCATTCTCTTTCAAGATAAAGAGTCTTCAATCCATTAAATTCACGTCGCATATTACTTGCTCCATCATAACCTTGCCCACGCAACATAGATATGCTTAATCTATGTGCAAAAAATAACTCCTCAAGTGCATTTTTAAGGGACTGAGCAGTTGTGCTAGTGACATGCTTTAAGCCCAGAAAACGTTCAACCACGCATCCTTTTTTGTTTACAAATCTCAAAACAACGGCCATTTGCTCCTTCATTGACACGTCACGAGATTCATCAGGGAGAACAGAAAATAATCCATCACCAAGCTCTCTAATTATAGCATTGGTTGCTTCAAATGCACAAGCTCTAACAATATCTTTCTGAATTTGAGGCGCTATTAACTTAAGATTCTCAGGAGCATTTTTAAGTGCAACATTTCTCACCTCCTCATTATGATCTGTAAGAATTTTAAAAGCTCTAAAAAATTTCCCTGGTTGTTTGAACCATCATACTGATTGTGCCCACGAAATGAAAGTCCCTGTCTTAAAAGGAATCTAATGCAGTCAATTGATACATTAAGTCGAATTCTATAATCAATTCTTGCTTCTTCTGTCATTTTACCAAAACTGGTTTCAATATGTTGTTTCTGATTCATCAAATCTTGGCATTTACTCTAAACTTGTCTGTGAGTACTATTAACTCCTCCCTCGTGTTTGCGAAGCTTATCTTTCTTCTTCCAATCCCTAAAACCTTCACTAACAAATGCATCACCACCCCCTTGATCTCCACACTCATTCTTAAAAAGATAACAGTAAAGGCAAAATGCAGAATCCTTTGATATGCTATACTCCAACCACTTAAATTCATCAAACCACGCAGGATTAAATCTTCTTAACTTTCCATTGAAATATCTTTGTGGAAATTCATGTTTATGGGGTTGGCAAGCACCATTAAGGTAGTACTTTCTACGAACCATTTCACGAATATTGGGATCATATTCGACAATCTTAGGTCGTACTCCTGGATCAGATGGAAGTTCAGGGAGATTGAATTCTGCATGATCACTTCTTGAAGAATCTTTGATACTTGATGAATCTTTGATACTTGATGAGTGTGTAGAAACTCGATTGGATGGAAACTACGACTTTTTTTTGAAGGTTCACTACTCAGTGGTAGCTTTTCTAAGGAGATTTTTGTTGAATGATCAATGAAATTCATCGAAGATAACTCTTCTTCATCACTTTTTCTTTTATAATATCTCAACATATCTAAAGAAAAAAAATTAAAGTGGAGTATAAATAGCAAATATAATGTTTATATAGAAGAAAAATAACATTGAATTAAAAAAACAAACAAAATAAGTTATTTAATCACAAATCAAACATATACAATTTTCAACCATTCCAAAACACCATCATCATGAGAAGTTGAAAAACAAGTTAGATTTTTGAGCATACACAACAATACTCAAATGCCAAAAATCATACATTCGTTTTAAAAAAAATACTCATAGTCTTAAATTATATACAAAAACTATTTATATTTGATACTTCACAGTTTAATTGGTTGCCTAATTAATTCTTTTAGCATAAAATAGTCATAGTTAGTCATGTCATTTTCAAATTAGCATTTTTCTTACTGAAATTGATTTTTTAGATAACACTTTTTCAAGCAAACAAGAAAATAAATAAATAAATAATTTGCTTAATATAAGCCTCTTATTAAAAAAAAAAACTAATCCAAAGTTTATTAAGTTAGTTAAAGACATTTTTTTATATAAATAAATTATTCATATTTGACCATGTAGGATCAACCTAAATTTTGAGAAGTATATTAAAATTAAAATTAGATTAAAATAGAATCCATGATCTTTCAAATAGTAATTTTGGTAACAGTAATAGTTAGATTTGAATTTTGTTCTTGAGTCGGTCACCAACTTAATTAGCATCCTAAGAGCAATTAATTCAATATTGATTTAAAAGTCTTCCATTTTTCATTTTTGTATGTCAAATCTTTGAGTTATTTATTTGGTTTTATTATTATTATTATTATTATTATTTGCATACATTAAATTTCTATTCCCTGCATTTTCAAAGAATTCCAGCTGAAGTAGATTAGGGAGAAAATTGGTCTCATAAGCATGTGCTATTTACATGTAACATCAAGGATAATATTGGCTATGTGAAGGACGATGCAACTACAGAGGAGATTAAAGCAGCAGAACAACTGTATTTTTAGCTATAATCCAACCAAACAAAAATTTGACAAAGAGTGAATTGAAAAAAAAATAAAATGCTTACTTGGTCTCAATGTTGCAGACTTGCTGTCGTTTTATGCTGGGTATCGCCGAAATCAACTGGATTCACGGAGTCACGGTCACGGAAAGTTGGAGAGATGACAGATGCTGCTCGCTGAAGCTGGACGAAGTCACGGGAGGGCTGCAATTGCAGCAATTGGAATTGGGTATATTAGCCTATTAGGGCTTATGTTAGTTTTGTAATAACTTTAAGGGTCAGGGATATTTTAGTAATTTTATCTGTAAAACTCAGGGGGGTCACGTGCCCCCTTGCCTCTGAATAACTCCGCCACTGACAACATGAGTCTTATTCAGACTATATAGTAAAAAAGAATAATTATGGGGTGACTGGTTTAAAATTTACAAAAAGTAGCAGCAGTAGTAGTAATAGTAATAAAAACAAAAAAAGTTTTCAGCACCAGAGAGAGAGAGAGAGAGAGAGGGGGAATCCTAGTTAGGAGAATAAAATTCTCAAAAAAAAAAAAAAAAAAAAGGCAGAATTTGGAGAAGTGGTAGTACTTTACCTCTCTGTTACGCCTCTATCGTGGCAGCCTCTATCGTGGCAACTAGTACATCTATTGAATTGGAGATCCACTTTGTGAATTAATTTCTTTCCATCACCTGATAAAAAGGAATAAATTTCAGAAAACTAAAACAATTAATATATATATATATATATATACACCTGAGAGTACACCCACTTCCAAATAAGGTTTAACTGCATCAACCCCCAACATAACCATCTCCCCTGTACCGTGAGCTTTCTATGTCATGAAGAGAGAGAGTGAGAGAGAGAGAGAGTCATATATAAGGAAAATATCTATACGTATAAAAGATATGACATATATGGAATCAGCTAGGCACCTTGGGGTGACTGGTGAAGGGTTGGTTCCAAGCTCCACTGACATCCCAGTGGCCTAGAGTTTCTAGGGTGAGGATGTCAATCTCTTGAGGCAAGTGATTCTCGGCAATTGCATACAACTTCCCCGAATGTTCAAAAATATTGGTATTTCCATAGTCTTTGTTCACTTTCCCAAACCTTAGCTGTGTTATCAAATTTTAGATTCTACTTTAGAACATAAGGTAGATTTCTGCTTTGAAATTACTGTTATCTACCACAATGTTGTTTAGAATGCAAATCTATCCACTGAAAATTTACCCCATATATATATATATAACTCAAAAGTTTTTTATTTTTTTGGTTGGAATTTCGCTTCCCTTGCAACCTATAGTTGAATCATTTGAATGTAAAATCATACCAAGTCCATCAAATTTGAGCATCATAATTACCAGCAAACAGCAATCTGCTACAAGAGGAGAAATTTAAGATTTATTTATTTTTTTCAAATTAATCCGTTATTCCAAGTTAATGTACCCCAAAACAAAGTTATCTGCATCAAAAATTACAAGAAAAATTCAAATTTCTCCACACTAATAATCTCTAATTTTTTTTTTAACTTTTACTAACTTTATTCAACTTTTTGAATAACACGTCAAAACACTAATCACTAAACTTTTTTTCATTAATTTTTCTTTTTTATTTTTTTGATATTTTTTGATACTCCAAACGGACACTATATTTCTTTGTAGAGAATTGAAAATTGTGGTTAAGACAATCAGAAAAAAAATGTTGGGAAAATTTGCCCACCAAATTTAGCAGAAAGATGACAAAATAGCAGGTGAATCTCCTTCGATTGCTGGAAGGAAGGAGGGTTTGTTTCTTTGCGTCTCTAACTTGAAAGTATCTGTTCGAACGTGTCTATTGTTATAGAAGAGGTTCCAATTTCCATCCCTATCTTTGCTGAAATATAAAGCATGAAGCATTCCTTCTCCTTCTATCCACCTATGGCTTGACCTCCCGAACACGGACTTGGTTGATTTGTATCCTCCAAAGAGTGGGTTTGGTCCTGCAGTTAATCACCATAAACTTCATGAACACTTTAAGTGACAAACATATATAAAACATTTTTAAACCTAATGTTGTGAGATTTGTAATTAATGGATTAACGAGTGCTATTTGGTTTAACAGCTCTAATTAATTGAAGGGTTAACATTAAATAATAGGTAGTTTTGTTACCAACAAGTAGGGATAAAAAGTGTCTTAATTACATCACCACAGCGATAGAATGCCATTATTGATCTTGATGGATAGAAATTTGTATGAAAAAAATTACAAAAAAAAATTAGAAAAATTAGTAAAAGTTGAAAAGAAATTAAAAAAAAATTGGTACAAGTTGAAAAAATAGTGAAGGTAGATTTTGTGTTTGGTGGAAAAGTAAGTGAAAGTTGAAAAAGGGTAATAAAAATTGAAATTTTTTAATTTTTAGTGGTGACTCAAACGGCCCTTATATGCCATTTATTAATTAAAATAATTAAGGACAAAGTTTGACCAAAAATAATAAAAGGCAATTCCAACGCAGTTCCAGCTAATTGTCAACTTTGTGAAAACGAATATATATATATATATATATTTGGTAAGTTATATGAATATATGTTATACACATACATACATAATTGTGCGTTTCGTGCCGGATTAATAAAAAATAAATGTTTCCGATAAAATTTTACTCTTTGTAATTTTGTTAGTTATATTTTATAAAAATTTAAATTAGTCAATTTTTTTTTTATTTTCAGAATGTTATAGTAAAATACGTAGAAAATTATGAAAATAAAATGTAAATATTTATCTTTATAATATTTACTTTTTAAGTTTTAATTCCGTACTAGTTTTTCACTTGATTAATTCCTCTTTCTCAACTATAGTCCTATCCAAGGAAATTAGTGGAGGAAGTTGTTGATTAGTTTGGACACAATAACGTTACCCCCCGCCCTTTTATCTTGCACCAATCTCTTTTATGCTTATTTGTGTTATTTAGATAATTTTTATTTATGTTATTTAGATAATTTTATTTATGGATTTAGTAATTGAGAAATTTTAGATTAGAAGTAATAACAGAGTGACAGTTGTGGCTGAGATATTTTAGAAGTAGTTGAGTTTTTTGCTATTTTAGTGGTGAGTGGTGATTAGTTAATGATGATAGTGGTTAGTTAGTTTTCTGTAGAATTCCTATATTTATATCTGTTAATGTTATCAATGAAAAGGAGAGATAAATTTTAAACTGATCTTATGATCTAAGAGGTTCTGATTCACCTCAATCTGAATCAACAGAAGGTCCCTACCCCTCGAAGTGGATTTCTTTCGATCTTATTTTCTTTTATTCTTATCCAATTTTTATTTCGTTCATTTTGGTTTTATCTAAGAATTGTGCATGTAACAATTAGTATCAGAGCTAATCCTTCCTGAGCATATTGGAGCCAATTGTTCTTGAGAGCCAATCGTTCCTCAAAGTTAGAGTAATGACAATAACAAAATTGAGTTGCTAAAGATGATGGGTGATGATTTGCGCCATCATTCCTCGAAGCCAGAGTAATAATAACAACAAAATTGGAGTTGCTAAAGATGATCGGTGATGATTTGCGTGATAGTTTGCTAAAAATTGAAGCCCTTATCCTGGAAGCAATCGAAACAATGCATAGAATTAAAGAAGATGTACATCAATGGAAGAAGAAGGTTCAAACATCAGCTCAGACATTAGGCATTGCAATCATATTTCAACTAAGGATGTCCAGTACAATCAAACCTCGTCTTCAACTCTACCCACTAAGGATGGCCATTACAAGTTACAGGTGCGTGTTCCAAAAGGTGGAGGATATATATGCACTAAGGATGGCCATTACAAGGTACGGGTGCATGTTCCAAAAGGTGGAAAATACATGTTAGGTGCTAATTCAAAAGTTGGAAGATACATATTTGATGCCAATTCATTAATGCTTGTGTTCCAGGATGTTTTGAAGTTTAAACATGAGAAAAATGATTGCTACAAAGTTAGGGAAGTGGGATGGCCACCACCATTCAAATTTAGGATTTATCTAAACGTTAAGGAAAAGGTTTTCGTAAGGGGGAAGGTATAGGAATGTTATATACGTATTTGTGTTATTTAGATAATGTTTATTTTATTTGTGTTGTATAGGTAGTTTTATTTATAGATTTAGTGGTTGAGAAATTTTAAGTTAGAAATAATAACGGAGTAATAGTTATGACTAAGATATTTTAGGAGTAATTGAGTCTTTTGCTATTTTAGTGGTGAGTGGTGCTTAGTTAATAATGATAATGGTTAGTTAGTTTTCTGCAGAATTCATGTATTTATATCGGTTAATGTTATTAATGAAAAGAGAAGATAAAATATCTGTTAACGTTATCAATGAAAAGGGGAGATAAATTTTAAACTGGTCTTATGACTTAGGAGGTTCTGATTCACCTCAATCTAAATCAATTGGAAGTTTCCACGCCTTGAAATGGATTCTTTTTAATCTTATTTCTTTTTATTCTTATTCAATTTCTATTTCCATCATTTTGGTTTTATCTAAAAATTGTGCATGTAATACAATCACTGCTCACATTTTCATCGTTAATTTTTAAAGATAATATTTTATGATTGTAATGATTTTGAATAAAGTATACTAGTCATCACGTATAGATACCAGTAAAAAATCGGTGAGGTTAGAAGTTTTGGTTTGGATATCTTTGTGTCGGTAATTAAGTTTTCAAAAGTTCATTCCGGTCGCCAAATATTATATTTTATCTTATTGTTACTTTATTTGTTATATACATAAATATGTACATAACTATTTATAAGTATCTTCTTTTTTTTTTTTTTTTTTTTTCTCTTATTCGGCTCGGTAGCTTCAAATAGATAGGTGATGACAAATAAAATGAGATGAAATTATTATCATTTCTTATGTAAACGCCCTCGGTAAAATCGTCTGGAATCTTCCCTTCAATGCACACAACACGAACAGACTCTCCCCTCTCTTCAATTGGAGCAAAGTTACTCTGATACAATGAAGACACATTTTAACACACAACTTTTAACACACAAACAATCAAAATTACATCTATATACATCCGAACTTATATAGTGTACATGAACGCATAACTTGTGTCCCACTGCAGCACCTGAGACGGAAGCAATGGTTGGTCAATAAATTTGAACATCGAATCAACTAAAGCATCCAGTAACCTCACAGAAGTTCTTTTGATGGTTTCAGCAACATTTATTCTCATGGGAAGTTCCTCAAACTCCCTGAAAAGTGGCTGCTAATGGAAACCAGATTGTATCAGGATGCATAATTTGAAAAAAAAAAAAAAAAAAAAACAGCAAGTTAATACACCGGAATTGCGGGTTTTTTTTTGGGGGGGGGGGGGAAGGAAGGGGGAGAGAGAGAGAAATTACCTTGAAAGAGGATGATAATGAAGTCTTCAGTTGATCAAATCTGTGCGAAATGGAAGGCCTCTGCACAGAACATTTCACTTTGAATGCTCTAGTAGAAACAGCCATCTCTCTCTCTCTCATATTAACAAAACAAAGACCTTGACAAACTATATATATATAGTATGTTCAGAAGAGCCGCAGAAGAGTATCTTTGTATAAAGATGCTCTCTCGAATATTAAAAAAAAAAAAAAAAAAAAAACCTCGACAAACTAATATGTAAAAAAATGCTACACTTGCACATTTTGAAATATTGCAATTGTAATCTTATGTTTGTGATAATTTTGAATAAAATAAACTAGTTACTGTGAGTAGTGATTAGTATAAATTGTCGAGATATAAACATAAGTGTAAAAGATTAAGTGTAAACGTAGCATTATTATTAGTGGGTTAGTGTCTTTTTGGAGTGCCGAATTTTGACAAAAAATAAAAAAATAAATAAATTTAAATTATTGGGTGTTAGTGTGTTTTTCAAAAAGTAAAAAAGAAATTAATAAGATTTGAAGAGATCTGGCAAAAGTTAAAAAAAATTAAAAAAAAGTTAGAGATTTTTATTTTGAAAATGTTAGGGAAAAAGTTAAAAATTTTTTAAAAAATTGATAAAAGTTAACCAAATTTTACACTCCAAGCAAAATATTAGTTGAAAGAAGCCTTTTCAAAATTTCTAACCCCATTACAGAATTTTTAACCCATTACAAATTTTCGACTTGGGCCAAGTCCATATTCAATTCTTTGTAGTCGTACAATTTTGAGGCCGAATTAACATCCATTGGACTAGCCCTGCCTAACTGACACCGTTTTCTCGGTTACCAAACATGGCCTTACGCTTAGGTGCTAATCTCTCTCTCTCTCTCTCTCTCTCTCTCTCGGATCTGATAGTTGAAGAAACTTTGTCGGTTACTAGCAATTATCCGGTATTTTCAGTTGATTTTTGGATGCGTTATGAGCCGGGTTAGCGTTTCTAATCCTATTATGTGATCTGAGAACTGGGTTGTTATTTACTGAGAAAATATGCTTTTGATGATCAATTAATGAGTCTAAGCTCTAAAGTGAACTGTTGCTACTCATTATTCTTCCTCCCCCCCCCCCCTTTTCAAGCTTTGAATTGATTTTCATGTTTAAGCTTTCGGTAGAGAACCCATTTGAGTTTTGTATGGTTGCTGAGAAAGCAGAATAAAGAAAAAATAAATAAATAAATGATTTTAAGCCTTTTCCCTGGCTATATGGATCCTATCAAATGAAAAGCTGAATAGAGTACAACAGTTTGTGTGTTTACACATACATATGATATATAGATAATTGATGTTATCTTGGATGTTGAGAACTTATTTTATTCTATGGTTTGACAAAAATACAATTTTGTGTGAATAGGGGGGGGTCGAATGAAAATTAATAGGGGCAGAAATTTTAAAATAATAGAGATAAAAGTAAAATTTTTAGGCAATTAAGAGCAAAAATAAGGAGTTATAAGTATAATTTTTTTTAGGTGAGATGGGTAATTGCCCACGGGGCAGCATATGGGTACGCCCTTGTGAAGCTTACACACATGCATACAAAAGAAAACAAAAAAAAAAAAAAAAAAAATCTTTTGAAGTGTTTTTAGTGCTAGTGTATTGAGTGGACTAGAAGATATTTTTTTTGTAAAAACTCATTTCTTTAAACTCATTTCTTTGTAGGCTTATGAAGCTGGTTGCTTAACTAATTATGTTTCATGTCTATTCAGAGGCTCATGAATTTGTGTTAATTTGTCTCCTTTCAGTATATCTGAGGATTTTAATGTTTTCAGTAGTAGTAGAGCTTAAGGGAGTTTAGTCCTTAGATATGGGTCCTGAATTACGGTGTTTATGGCAGGCGGAAGCGAGGAGGCTTGTATGGATAATTGGAATGGTGTTTGCCATTGTTCTAGTAGTACATTACTTTGAATTTCCATATGGAAGTGTTATAACATCAATTTTTTCTGCTGGCAAGGCTCAAGTATTGGGAATAAGTACCTTCTCAACAGGAGATTCATCCTCCAACCCTGAAGTAATAGGTAATATGACATTTAGGTTTGAGCTCCAAAGGTACCAATCGTCTTCATAGAATGATTAGATTTACTATGAATTCTGAATGAGAAGACATGGGCCTCAAAAATGATTTTGCATCGGAAAAGATTGGAGGCTTAGCTGAATCTCCTCCTGAGGATTTTATAGAGCTTAGAACAATTCTACAGTGAACATAATAATTATAGATAATGACTTAGCAACCAAGCAGGCTGGATCATCTGTGTTTACCTTCTTTCATATGATCCTGCCAATGATAATAAGTTAATTGCTTTTTGTTAGGCAGCAATCAAGACAAAAGTACTGATTTCGTTGCAGAGAAAAATGGAAGTACAGGGGTCGCTCCATCTACCAATTCACTTGCTATACCACCAGTAGTTTCATTGCCCAACATAAACACTACAACAAATGTAGATATAAACCCACAGAGTCCCATGATGTCTGCTAATCGCAGCGCACATTTCAGGGACAAAAGCATAGGCAAAACACTTCGCAAGGATGAAAAATCCGGGAAATCACAAAGTGATAAAGTCCTGTCGGAGAATAGTTCATATAAAACTAATGTTCCAGCTGCGAATCAAAGGTCCAAGAGGCCAACAGCAACGGTGATGTCAATATCTGAGATGAATAATTTTTTGCTTCATAGTCGTGCTTCATCATTTTCAATGGTACGTGTGTGTCTTCAATTTCATGTTTGTCAGAAAAGACTGGTTTCACTTTTGGAGGCTTTTCTTATTTAATTTACTTTTCGTGCTTCATCATTTTCAATGGTACGTGTGTGTCTTCAATTTCATATTTGTCAGAAAAGACTGGTTTCACTTTTGGAGGCTTTTCTTATTTAACTTACTTTTATTTTCTTGATTTGCTTACAGAAGCCTCTATGGTCTTCTGCAGTTGACCAAGAGTTACTAAATGCAAAATTTCAGATTGCAAATGCACCTATCATAGAGAAGGATTCTGGACTTTATGGTCCCCTTTATCGGAATGTTTCCATGTTTAAAAGGTAAGAATGTTGAGCAAGATTATTCCATTTTGGGCATATTGGATCCATGTTTTGTTAACTATTGGTTTTCTCTTACCTCCAACATACATTTGTCACATTCACCCAATCATACCATAGTCATTGTATTCTATTTGTGAAATCACTATAAGATGCAGAAAGCTTCTGTGGAGGAAAATGTGAAATCAGCATCTTCAAAATGCAATGGCTTCTCTCTCTCTCTCTCTCTCTCTCTCTCTCTCTCTCTCTTACTTATAGGTGGGCAGAATTGATGAAAACTTGTGTCCCACATTGCTAAGATATTGGGTTGCATGATTATTTTCTTATCCCCTGCACCACCGTCAAGTTTTATGAATTGGTGTGTGATGTCGCATTTACCAAAAGAACAAAAAAATGAAGAAAACACATAATTCGACAATTCTCATACTGCAATATATGGATTAACTATTTTCACAGCCAAAGTTGAAGGATCAACATCCCTCCCTTTTGCTTATGTGGTCACATACATGCAGAGAGGGCTATCTACTTTGGCCATTTGGCTGTTGAAATTGCAATGCTGTACATATAATGTTTAGAATTTAAATGGGTCTGGAATGAAATGATATATGGTTATGAGGATTTGAACAAGGCTTTGTACAAGTTTTGGGCATACAATTTAGAATTTGGGATTTAAGCCTCGTCATAAGAGTTGGTTTTAATATTGTCAAGATAAACTTTTGGCTAACATAGATTTGTAACATGGGTTCTGGACCTGGGAGTGTGATATCTCACAGGTTCAGCCCTCCGCCTTATTACTGGAACGATATTAATGTTGGGGTTCTTATTGTTTTCTTGCATTTATTTTCATTATAAAAAGAGGATTTTCATCTTTGACCTCTTCCATGTTCATGCTTAAATGAAAGCGTTACTAGTTTATTTAACTAGGTTTATTATGGTTGTGCTTACAATTATTTTATTGTTTTCATTACTTTACACTGAGGCTCCATTTTTGTTTGGACGTGAAATGTTTTCCTACAAAATGTTTTACTCATTTTTAGTAAGCTGATTCCCGGATATCACAACTTGAACAAGAGATCATTCAGAAAGCTTGTTCAACAATGTTTCAGGATATCTCTCCATTTTGGCGAATAGGTAGGAGGATGACCATGTGTGAAAGAAACAACTTCATACCGGTGATCCTAGACTGCACTAGTATTGGGGGAACCTTCGGCTGTGATGGCGTTTCCCAATTCATCAACCCCACCGGATGATCATTAGATACAGTGTAGTGTTAAGGGTCATCGCACCACCAAGCCAAAGCCCAATAGAATTCAGACCGTTGACTGAAAAACCAAAGCAACAAGATGAAAAACAGATATCCGAATGCGGGTCCAAACTCAATAAGGAGAATATTAGTCCCTTTCAAAATATTTGTTTTGAAAATAGTTTTGAACTAATGGCCAAACACTAAAAATTAATAGGGAAAGTCATTCATAGTAAAAAAAAATTATTTTGGATGAAAAATTTTCTTCAACATAAAATATTTTACATTTGAACAAATGAAGCCTAAATCTCAGATAAAACTTTTCTGAGCTATGTTTTACTAATGCATTATAGTTTATACCAATGAATGTATTCTGACAAGACAGCAAATAAAATGGAGGCCTTCATGAACTTCTGTTCAGAAGTCTAAATGGCAGGACAAAACTAGTTTATGCTTGCATGGTGCAAAATATGACCAATTTATGGCCATTACTTGCACTAAGCAATTGTAAAAATAATATATATTGTTAGTTACATTTTCATATTAGCTCATGGTTCTATGCATTTTCTTGATCTATCAAGTCTGTAATTATGATCAGTGTACATTCTTGGTATGTCAACACCAAATAAACAATATCCGTTAAACTTTATCAATATAATACCATTCCTGATTTTGCATTGCATCCACATGCCAATTTTTTGCTAACTGTGGGTGATCTTTGGGACATGAAGTATCCACTAAAACATGTAATAGAATACCTGGGTTCTCTGATGAGCAGGGCTATTTTATTCATTACATGGGGTTGGAAGAACATGTAGAAATACTCTTGTTTTGTTGCAAATCTATATAAAACAGAACTACCAGCTAATTATTTGTATTTGAAATTATTCTCTCTGGAATCTAATTACATTTTGGACTGGCAGTGGACCACTGTTCTCTATTTTTGCAAAATGTGCTTTGACCATAATTTGGGATTCTCCTTGTTCATGGATTCTCATATTTGTATTGCACATATGAAATGTCTTCCACACTAGAATGCATATATCCAATTTTGCAGGAGCTATGAATTAATGGTGAAGATGCTTAAAGTATACATATACAAGGAAGGAGAGAAACCAATCTTCCACGAGTCAATACTTGAAGGAATATATTCTTCCGAGGGATGGTTCCTCAAGTTGATGGAAACAAGCAAACATTTTGTTACGGAAGACCCTAAAGGAGCTCATTTATTTTACTTGCCTTTTAGTTCACGATTGCTAGAACTGACACTCTACGTGCGTAACTCACACAGTCGTAAGAACCTAATCGAGTACATGAAGAATTATGTGGAAATGCTTACGGGGAAATATCCTTTTTGGAACAGAACCGGTGGAGCAGATCATTTTCTCTCTGCTTGTCATGACTGGGTATGTTTCTGAATTTTCATTCTAGTTTGTATCATTCAACTGCTAAGGAATGATGCATCTCCCTAAGACCTTGTTTTTTTGACGTAGGAGGTGTTTGGAGCTCAATAAACGCAAAAAATCTCTACAAATCTCTGCAAAAGTTTTTCTTTCTTGAACTACGTAAATTTCTATAAAATCTCTACAAATTTCTATAAATTTATATAAATCTTTAGAAATCTCTATATCTCTATATATCTCAATAAATTTCTACAAATCTCAATAAGATCTCTACAAATTTCAAATAGTTCTAACAAAAAAAAGGTCTAAAGTGTCTACTAAAATCCAAACGAATCCGTTTGAATGGATTTTTATAATTCATCTCTGTTGAAATAAAAGAAGAAATAAAATATTAAAAAGAAAAGAATTGTATTAATGTGTGTCTTTAATACAATAAAATAGTAACCCTATTTATAGAGGTGCCAAAGTAGAATCAGAATAGAAATAGGAAACTAAATTAAAATAGGAATAGGAAATAATAAGAAAACCTATAATGAAAAGGAAAATGATTTCCTAATTATAATTTATAAGTTTCTATATTTTATATATGTTAACACCCTCCCTCAAACTCAAGATGGGAAATTAAAAACCAACTTGAGTTTGGAGATTAAGAACTGGAAAGTAGTCAGCATATCCTTATCACTTCGCGCAGGTTACACGTCTTGAGAGGTCACGAACATAGCTTTGGTTAAATGCCGTAAGATCACGAGCCCAAATCTACTAACGCGTCTCGAGGTCACAAAAAAGGTAGATCCAAATCTACTAACGCGCCTCAAGGACACAAAAAGACGTAGATTCAAACTACTAACGCGCCTCGAGAACACAAAAAAACGCAGATCTAAAATTACTAACGCGCCTCGAGCCCAAATCTACTAACGTGCCTCGAGATCACAAAAACGTAGATCACGAGCCAAAATCTACTAATGCGCCTCGAGGTCACAAATGTAGATCAAGAGGAAACGTGTTGAATGGCCAAGATTCGCAAAGTTAAAACCGCAAGATAGTATGTGCATGTCTCCAACAGGGTGATCGGGGTCTTCAATAGAAAAACTGAAGTAGCAACAAATATCTCCAAAAGAGAAACTTGAAATTGGGTAAAGCAGCAGCGGAGGCGACTGTGATGGCAGGAAGGGCAGCACCGACAACCAAAGATGGGACCGCTGGGTGCCTAAGCTACCCAGGATCAAAACTAGATATAGGAATAAACAAGAAATGATATGAAATTGAGTAGAGGAGTAGCGGAGGCAGCGGCGACGCCAGGAAGGGCAACACTAGCGGCCAAAGACCTGGTTGTTGGATACCTAGTCTACCCAGGATCAAAAACCATTGGCTCTGATACCATGTTGAAATAAAAGAAGAAATAAAATATTAAAAAGAAAAAAATTGTATTAATGTGTGTCTTTAATACAATAAAATAGTAACCCTATTTATAGAGGTGCCAAAGTAGAATCAGAATAGAAATAAGAAACTAAATTAGAATAAGAATAGGAATTTATAAGAAAACCTATAATGAAAAGGAAAATGATTTCCTAATTATAATTTATAAGTTTCTATATTTTATATATGTTAACAATCTCTATCTTTTGTAGTTTGTTGATTACATTCCAAATGCTAAAAAGTAACTCAAACTTTAATTTTTTCTCAACTTTTATAACTCCAAAGGACCTTATATTTAGAAGTCAGTCTCTGTTGTTGTAATTTGAAAAGTTCTAAAGAAACTTCATTTTCTCAGGCGCCAGCTGAAACAAGAGGAATAATGTCCAACTGCCTGCGAGCCCTCTGCAATGCTGATCTCCAGACTGGTTTCCGCATCGGTAAGGACATTTCTCTTCCGACAACATATGTACGGTCAGCTAAAAATCCTCTCAAAAACATTGGAGGCGAGCCCTCCTCCAACAGGTCGATCCTCGCATTCTTTGCGGGGCACATGCACGGCCCTGTCCGCCCAGCGCTGTTAAAGCACTGGGGGGGAAAAGAACCCGATATGAAAATCTTCAGCCGGCTACCCCATGTCAAGGGCAACAAGAACTACATCGAGCTTATGAAGAGCAGCAGGTATTGCATTTGCGCTAGAGGCTTCGCGGTCCACAGCCCCCGAGTCGTGGAGTCCATCTTCTACGACTGCATCCCGGTTATTATATCTGATAACTACGTGCCTCCATTTTTCGAGATTCTGGACTGGGAATCGTTCTCCATTTTCGTCTTGGAAAGGGATATTCCGAATTTGAGGAATGTGCTCCTTTCGATCCCGGAGGAGAAGTATGTCGAGATGCAGAGGAGGGTGAAAATGGTGCGGCAGCATTTTTTGTGGCATGATGAGCCTGTTAAGTACGATTTGTTTCATATGATTCTTCACTCTGTTTGGTACAATAGAGTTTTTCGAATAGGACCTGGATAGGCCTACAAGGATACAATCTCTTTCTGCTTTTGAATTATACTTAACAGAGTTGAAGCTATTGTTGACGCAATTGTATTTAGCATTGTCATCACTCTTGAATAGGATTATAAGCCTTTTCAGTATAAAGTGAGACTGCTTGCTTAGCAATTTTTCCAGTATGCTGTTTTGGTTTTAGTTGAAGCAGAGCTGGCTCAATGGCTAGACAATTTAAGCCGTCGCCTAAAGTCTGCGGATAAAGGGTGTGTCTTGAGTTGTATAACATTGTAAAAGTTAATGTCTTGTCTTTCGTAAAGTGAGTAGAAAATTTAAATATTATAGTCTCGTAATTTATATTTGTAGAGTTTTGTATTTTTTTTTAATAACTCCAAACAAGGCCAAAATAGAAGGCTCTGAATTAATTTAAAAAATTTTTAATATATATTCGGTATTGTTTAGATAATGCTTCAAAATTTAAACTGTTTTTAAAGCTCATCTAATTCCAAGAGATAATAATGGTTGGTAATCTCTTATAATAACTCCATAATGGAGTACATAAATGTAATGTTGTAATCTCCTACAATACAATGAAATGTTCAAATCTTATTGTCATTTAATTTTATTTATTCTTATAATTTTTTTTTTTTTTTGGTCTCATAAGTAATATTATGATTTTATTTTCAATGCTTGAAAAACTCAAAATTTTAAGTTACTTATAAGATTTATCTAGTTCCAACTTCCAAGAGAGAATAAAAATAATAATTAAGAATCTCCTACAGTGCCTATCCACTGAAAGAGCTTGAAATAAATAAATAATAAATAAATAAATAGGAAATTGAAAAATAACAACATATCAAAATTTTATTACTAGATAGCCTGATATAATGCCTATTCAATTTAAGAATTTAACTTCTTGGATACAATCTCTTGCTTTTAAATTATACTAACCGAGTATCTAAACTAAGGTGAGCTTATTTACATTCTATTTTATTTTTTATTAAGTAAAATTATAAAATTATCGTTTTTTTTTTTAAATAGTTATTCCTACTTATAATTTGAAAGGATATAATTGCTCTTTATGAAGAATAGAAATTCTTACGCCTACAAAAGAAATAGAATAAAAAAAAAGAAAAACATTTTTAAAGACTAAAATAAATTTTATGTATATTTATATTTTTAACAATCATATAAAAATAAATTTTATATTATTTTATTTCATAGTTTAATAAAAAAAAACTAATTTCTTTCATTTATTTTGTTTATAGATTTTTGTCATTTTAAGTTTTGTCATTGTTATCAAGACATTTAGTAAGGTTCTATATTATCCTTTCAATTCTCATAATCTAATAATATATTTTAAAAATAATGTCATGAAATAAAATGTAAGGAAAAAATGTAATTGCAGTAAATGTTAAAATAAATAAATAAATTATGAAAGATTTGTAGAAAAAAAAATGTCAAGATGATAAAGAAAATGACAAAAATTTGTAAATAAATTGAAATGAAATAAGTTATTTTTTCATTTGATTAAGCTATAAAATAAATTTAAATAAGATAGTTTATAAATTTAAATTTCTAAATGTTCCTTGCTCCTACTAACTTTTTTTTATCAATTTTAAATTCAAAATAAAATAATTGATTTTCTTTTCTCACTATTTACATACATAAAAAAATAAAACTTTCAAAAAAAATTTTTTCCACTGAATTGAAAAAAAAAAAGTTAATTTTTAACTATTTACAGACAAATTTATCAAACAAAACATAAGTATATTTCTTTTAAAAAAATAATTTAATTTTTTTAAAATAGCAAATATTTTTTTTAAAAAATCTAGAATTATAAATTTTTGTTATAATAAGATAATTCATTTGCATAAATGAATTTTTTTCAAAATATTTGAGTTGTAATTACCTTGCCCATGTATCAAAATATTTAAGAAAAATTGCTTAGTTGCCTTTCGTATATATTTTTTTAAAGAATAATTTCACTATAAAATAAAGTATTTGTAACATCATAATTATGTTTTGTAGTGAGTTTTTGTTTAACGACTTTTATGACGTTATAAATATGTAAAACATATGAGAAAAAATATACGAGTAATTATATAATTTTAATTAATAAAAAAGTAAAGTGAATTGTAAGAGATTATTTGTGAAGTACAAATAAACTCACCTATATTTTATAATTGGTGAAATTATAAAGAAATATACATCATGTGAATTAGTTCTTTTAATAAATAATATTAGAGGTATTTCTACAACTTATTATTTCTACATATTGATTTTTAAAAGTAATTGGGATTAGGATAAATATTAAAATTATTTTATTATATTAGGAGAAGATAAAATTAAAAGTACTAGATATATAAAATTTAATTTTTATTTTATTTTAAATTTATGACCTTCTTATTAGATTGGGCCTTAGATAATTACTTAAGTTGCCTATAACTAGATTGGGCCTTAGATAATTACTTAGATAATTACTTAAGTTGCCTATAACCTGAGCTTATCATGAAAAACCCTAAATCTATAAGTAGCATGAGATGCTTATGTAATCAATTATATGCCTTATGTGCTTATTTGGAGTGCCAAATTTTTTGTAAAACATAAAAAAGTAGGCAAATTTTGAATTGTTGGTTATTTAGTGTGTTCCTCAAAAGTGTAAAAAAATTAGTGAAAATTAAAAAAAAAATTAGGAGATTTTTGGTGTAAAAAAAAAGGAGAAAATTAAAAAAAAAATAACCTTGAATAATAACTTAACTGATAAGATCTAAGGTTTGTTCTCCAATCATCACTACTCTTTACTGTTAACTTTACGACTTTAAGAATTAATTGAAGTGTGTATAAGTTAGTTCAAATATCTTATGTATTAAAACATAAAAAATTAAAATTAAAAAAAATTAAAAATTTTTAACCAAGTTTGGCAGCCCAAAACTACACCACGTTGCTTTCCTTTTCACGCCTGTAGCCCGTTTGGGGTAAAAAATAAATAAAATTGCGATAAAAAATAAATAAATTGGAAATGCATTCACTGATTTCTAAGTTATTTTTTGAATTTTGAGCGCACAAACATACTAGGGAAATACAGTGCACCCTATGTACGAAACTTAAATGAAATGAATATTCTAGGTGAGGAAGATGGGTTGCATGGGACTATCCAGCGCAGGAATTGTGGTAGGTCAATCAATGATTAAATTTAGTGATCTTAATTTAATGTAATAAAATTAAATTTAAAATAAAAATAAAAATTAAATAAAATTTAATTAAAAAGTTATTAATAAAAAATATAAAAAAACACATTATATTAAAATATAATTACATCTTAACTGTTGATTGACGTATAATCTTTACAGTGAATTCTTCCCCGGGACCCCGAGGAAGATAGAGGATGGCCGTTCGGGATTGGCTCATTAACTATCGTGGTAAGACCGGTGTTATTAATTCTAGTAGTGCAGCGCATTGATTGAGAGGGAAAAAGAATGGGGCCGTGGTAGAAGCTCATTGGAAGGTCTGCATTGAATGTGTTGGGGACCATTAATGGACGGATGATAAACCAGCCACCTTGAATTTGAAGGACTACACGTGGTCGCCCGAGCAACTGCACATGCCTGTACTGACTAATGGTGCACAAGAAAAAAAATAAATAAATAAAAAGGAAAACAACTATTAAATTAAAATAAGTTAAATAACACTTACATTTTTTAAATATTAGACTAATTATAATAACTTATCTCAATTATTTGAATTTTATACTTACCTCTCTTATTCTCTAATGTTTGTAACGCTTAAACTTTCTCCATTAATTTTTTTCCTAGTGCTGTTAGAAAGTTACAGTAAAATGACATAAATGCCTTTAGTAATTTCAAATGATTGAGAGATATTTTTGTAATTAGTTTATGTTTAAGGGGTTTCTTTAATTTAGCTTAATTATATCATTTTATGCAAATAATTTACTAAAATATATTTCATATTAATTTTATTATATTACATATTATAAGTAATTTAATAAAATATATTTTATATTAATTTAGTTTAATTAATTTTATCTTTAATTAACTTAACTAACTAAATTATTAATTATTAATTAATTTAATTAATTACAGTTAATTAATTTTATTCAATAGATTATAAGTTAGTTAATTAAATTAATTAATTAATAATTTAGTTATATTATTTATGAAAAATAATTTGATTTCAATAAAATAGTTAAATAAAATAAATGATTTTAATATGATACAACAAAGATGGATAAGGTATTAAAATTAAAAAAATATTTATGAAAGAAAAAATGACAGTAAGAACAAATTATTTTTTTTACTTTTCTTTTTTGCGTAAGTTGTCTTTTTTTTTTTGAAAAAATAAAAAAATTAATAAATATATGTTTATGTATTTATTTTTAATTTTTGGATTTGTTTAAACTAGTTTTTACAGTTTCAATGATAGGCCCATCAAATGCATTATTATATAATACATGAGAAAAATAATCAAAAATATCAATAAAAATGATGTAAGCAAATTGTAGATTTAATATTTTAAAATATTTAAATTATTAAAATATTTTATAATTTTCAAATTTTTTAGACTAAAACTAACATGGTAGTATTAAGTTCTTCAATTGAATGATTTAAAAACTAGTTCAAACAAATCTAGAAATTAGAAACTAAAAACATAAAAATATATTTCATTAAATATATTTTATTTTTTCAAGAAATGACAACTTATAGAAAAAGTAACAAAAATTAAAAATGTTTGTATTGTCTTTTTTTTCTTTCATAAATATTTTTTTAATTTTAGCACCTTATCTATTTTTGCTGTATCATATTAAAGTCATTTATTTTATTTAACTATTTTATTAAAATAAAATTATTTTTAATGAATAGGATAACTACATTATGAATTAATTAACTTAATTAACTAAATTATAATCCATTAAATAAAATTAATTAAGATAATTAATAATTAATAAAATATATTATTTAATAATTAGTAATTTAATTAGTTTCATGATTTAATAGAATATATTTATTTAAT
The DNA here is from genome assembly GCA_019916065.1 of Vitellaria paradoxa. Taxonomy (NCBI): domain Eukaryota; kingdom Viridiplantae; phylum Streptophyta; class Magnoliopsida; order Ericales; family Sapotaceae; genus Vitellaria; species Vitellaria paradoxa. Next base: position 41,161,079 of record CM034235.1, read on the forward strand.
TAATTAATAATTAATAATTTAATTAAGTTAATTAATGATAAAATAAATTAACTAAATTAATATAAAATATATTTTATTAAATTATTTATAATATATAATATAATTAAATTAATATGAAACATATTTTAGTGAATTATTTGGGTAAAATAATATAATTAGGCTAAATTATAGAAACTTCTCCTGAATATTAAACTAATTAAAGAAAACTCCCCCGGCCATTTAAACTTACCAAATACATTTACATCATTTTACTATAGCACCCTAATAGCGTTAGGGTAAAAACTAACAGAGGGAGTCTAAGTGTTACAAACATTAGGGAATAGGGAGATAAGTGTAAGATTCAAATGATTGAGGGAGATTACCATAATTAGCCTAATGTTTAGAGAGTCTAGATGTAATTTGCCCATCAAAATAATCTGATCCCTTTAATTTGGATATTTTTTAATTTATACTAAAATTAATTTGATTCTAAATTAAAAAATTAACAGCCTGATATTTTTTTTGTTCAATTCTCGTGTTAGTAAGCAAAAAACCCAAATCGAAACCCTATCAAAAATTGCCCAATTCGCAAAAAACCCAAATCGTAACTGAATAAAAAATTACCCAATTCCAACCAATTATTCAAAAAATATAATATATAATATAATATTATATATATTACAATATTTTATAAGGTGGGTCTATTGTACTCTATTGCACTCTATTTTATTTTTTCACTAGATAAAATTGTACAACTACTCTGGTTATTCTAATAAGATATGTTTTATAATTTTACGTCATAAATACACTTTTAGAAGAATGAGTGTAATTATATTGTTTTATTTAATAAAAAAGTAAAGTGGGGTGCAAAAATTTATTTATAGAGTACAAATAAGCTTATCTTTATAATATTTATAATATTATATTAATATATAATATATTATTTATTTGAATATTTAAAAACCAAAAATAAACAAACTGACTTAAACTAAAAAAGGAACGGACCCAACCTAATTTATGCTAACTCAAAAACTGAACTAACATAATTTAATATTTTTAATTCTTATTCAGTTCGATTTGATTTTAAGTTGAGATCGGTTGGTTTTCGAATTTAACTTTTAAGAACTGAAAAAAAAAAAAAAGTAATATGATCATGAATTAAATATGAATTCACACTGAACCGAGGACGCATAGTACCCTGACCAGTTTCTTCTTCGTTGTTTTCCCTCTCAATAAATGCACTGCTAGAATTCATAGGATTCCGTTGGATATAAGCATGAAAAGTTTTACGAGGAATTATGTGTTCATGTGTAAAGAGTTAGAGACAGTGATAGAGATAAATAAAATTTGACTATGTTTATTTTATTATTTTTTTCCCTCTCTCAATATATATTTTTTACTTTGCCTTACTGTAAATATTTATAAACAAGTAAACTTTATTCTCGAATTGAAACGCATCAACCATGCATACTACTCGGACCAGATGTTGTACGTATGTTTCTGCTAGGATAATCCTCGTAGTGTGAATAGATACATGCTTGACTCCTTTCATTTCTTCTGTTCCATCCACGTGCAATCCGCCACGTCCCCACGCAAACCGATGCATGTTAGATATACCCGAAATTATATTAAATTACGACTCTTCTACGTATGACAGTGACATATTACCCGGATCAGTTCCCTCAAGCTTTTCTACAAGAGCTTCATTTCATGACACTGTCGTGCATACGATGGACTCATCCTCCGTGTTCCTTCTCTGTCGACGCTTGCTAAAGCCGTTGCTATCCATCCTTCCTGCAGTGTATTGATGGGAGGTGTCGACCCCCCATTCAGCATATGTTATCAGATATTAATACACATGTAACGCGGAAACAGCGACTTGCCATTTAATGCCTCCTCGATCGCCTTGTCTAATAATTAAAAGCCTGGTTATTATCGAGGAATCACTACAGTCCAATCCTCACCTTGGATAATCTGAACCATTCGATCATCTCTCAAGAAAAATCATGACCTAGCTAATATCGTGACCAAACTCTTGCTAAAATGGGTAGATTGTTTTCTTTCTTAGTTCTACATCAATAATATTATCCACCCAATTTTTTTTTTTTTTTTTTTGGGCATGCTGGTAATATGATTGGACCTGCCTCCCTATCTTGATTAATTAGTTTGGGAATGCATTTTCTTTCTTTTTTTTGGGGGGGGGGGGGGTTGGGGGTTGGGAGAGTTCTTCTGCACAAAATCCAGGGAGGGACTTGAACGTGTGTAGGGGGCTAAACCACCATGGGAAGGTAAGGGATAAGTAAGGAGTGAGTTATGCATGGTAGGTGAAACCGAGAAAGTTGGTAAGGGGGGTTGTGCCTTGTACATCAAGGGATTCCATTGAACCCCCCCCCCCCCCCAAAAAAAAAAACAAAAAAAGGGGAAAGTTGTCGTATGGGTGATACCGTAGTAGGAATGATTGAATTAAAATTTAATAATTTAAATATATTTATATTTTTAATTTAGAAAAATATAAATACATGTGGACATAAGCGGATTGGCATTAGAACTCACACAGGCTGTAGTTTAGGTAGTTTGACCAAAAGAAATTTAGTTTAAAAAAATTTATAATTTTTTTTAATTAAGATCATCTTAAATTTTTATAATCCTAACCTATTTTATTTTTAAACTCTTTATTCAATTTAAATTTTTGTAAACTAAATTACTTTATTTTTAAACTTTTTACTCAGACTAGTCAAATTCCAAAAAAATGCTATGCTTACACCTTTTTTTACACCCATGTTTATACCCTACCAATTTACATTGGTCATTACTCGTAGTGACCAGTATATTTCATTCAAAATCATCACAGTCGCAAGATATTATCTTAATCTTACAAGTGTGATGATTTTGAAAGAAAATGCACTGGTCACTATGTAAATTAGTGGGGGTGTAAATATAAGTATAAAAGATTGGGTGTAAGCGTTATTAGATTTATATTACATTTGCAGCATTGAAAGCATGTTTTGTAATTACATTTTATTTTATTTTTCTAGTTATAATAAAATATTTATTTATTTAAGCATACATTATTGTCCCGTATTTATAAAATACATGATTTAAGTATTAGGTATAAGATGTCAATATAAAAAGATTTAAATAATAAGTTTTATAAATAAAAGTAAATTCACAGCTATTAATAAAACAGGCATTTCATTATGTTAAAATTGTAACTTTTCTACTTCTTAATTAGGTTGTTTATTTTAATCACTAAAGTAGTGAGTTTGAGTAGAAAAATTAATATGTATATGTGATATACATAGGGTTGAGGGGGTGTCCGGTGCCCAATGCACCAGAGCATGCTCCAGTGCAAAACGTGAGCGGTTGGATTGTTTCGAAAGAAATCTAACGGTTGTTATTTATATTTAGTTTTTATTTTTCATTCCTTATTCCACTTCTCTCATTCATTCCCTCTATCTTGCACTAAATTTTATTAGCACTTAAAATTATTTTTTAAATTATAATTCTTTATTAATATAAATTAAAATACTTTTGAAAAATAAAAATAATAAAAAATAAAAGATTAATAATTAAAAATAAAGTAAAAGAAATAGTAAATTTGTCATTCATCAAACAAATTGCACACTTTCATAGTTAAAAAAAATTATGAGTTCAAATTTTTTAATTTAAATGATTTAAAAAAAAATCATATTCTCATATTTTATGCAGACTTTCATATTTAGATCTTTTTTTTAAATTTAGAATATTTTTACTCTATTAATGACTAAGGCGGAGTTGGCGTGTGCATTGCATCATGAGAGTCCACTAAAAAATGTGGTATTTTTTATAAATAATAAAATAAAATAAAATTTATCTATACGTAATTCTTTTGGTGAATGACAAATATACTATATCTTTTTTTATTTTTAGCTGTTAATTTATTATTTTTTTATTATTTTTACTTTGCAAAAAATATTTAAATTTATATTAATAAAATTTACCCTCAACCCTTTTCGGTCTCCTCTTTGATCTGGGGTCTGTATTCTTTTCGGTCTCCTCTTTGATCTAGGGTCTATATTTTTTAATGTATAAATTTAAATATGTTTTGCAAAATAAAAATAATAAAAAAATAATAAATTAGCAACTAAAAATAAAAAAAGATATAGTAAATTTGTCATTCACCAAACGAATTACGTATAGATAAATTTTATTTTAGTTTATTTTATTATTTATGAAAAATACCACATTTTTTAGTGGACTCTTACAATGCAATGCACGCGCCAACTCCGCCTTAGTCATTAATAGAGTAAAAATATTCTAAATTTAAAAAAAAATCTAAATATGAAAGTCTACATAAAATATGAGAATATGATTGTTTTTTAAAAAATCATTTAAATTAAAAAATTTGAACACATAAATTTTTTTTTAACTATGAGAGTGTGTGCAATTTGTTTGATGAATAACAAATTTACTATTTCTTTTTCTTTATTTTTAATTATTAATGTTTATTTTTATTATTTTTATTTTTTAAAAAGTATTTTAATTTATATTAATAAAGAATTATAATTTAAAAAATAATTTTAAGTGCTAATAAAATTGCCTGCAAAAAGGTGTATAACTGGACACCCTAGTCGGCCCGCACGACCCGGCCCCACAAGCACGTGCGGGGGTAAGTCATGATGACTCCGCGACCTCCTAGTAGGGAGGCTCGGTCTAACGAGGATTCGAACCCTGCCCTTGCCTGCAGATCTACCTATCGAGTACCAACGGAGCTACGCCCTGGGGGCAGTGCTAATAAAATTTAGTGTAAGATAGAGGGAATGAACGACAGAAGTGGAATAAGGAATGAAAAAGAAAAACTAAATATAAATAACAACCGTTAGATTTTTTTCGTTCCAATCGTTCACGTTTTGCACTAGAGCATGCTCCGGTGCATTGGGCACCGGACACCCCCTCAACTCATATACATATTAAATGGACTGTTATAAATTATGATCTTGTTTAATAAATATTATTGATAATAATTTACTAAAACTTTAATAAACTTAATAAAACTCAATCCTGAGTTTGTAATGGACTCACATTCATGAATTAAATCTATTTAGGTTATCACGGAGTGAGACCTTATAAACAGTTAAACTCTCGATAACTTGGAGATTTAATTTTATGAATTGTGAGAATATATATTTATAAGATAAAATCTATTTTTATATGCTCACCTAAGTTATTTATCATTTTGATTATTAAATTTATGGTCGCAGTTTATTCAATAAATTGTTTATTGAATAACAATATTAATTTGTAAATTATTTACAAATATAGAAATATCGAGAATGATCAAAGCATGGATAAATAGTGACTTAGGGTTAAATATGTAATTTAAGAGGTTTGACATTTAATATTGGCCTAACTTAATTACGAGCTTGTAATTGAGGGTTAATTAAGTAAATATTACTGGTCTAAGACCAAAATTTATTTTATCAAAAGGCGTTTTAGTTAAATGAATTTTAACATGGACAACTAGACTGTAGCCCAGGACTTTTAGTGGGATAGCCCGGGATTCATTTAAAGGCTACTAGGATGTCATGAGATGACAAGACCCAAATCCTTTAAGTTAAAGCTAGGAATACATAAGTCTTCTGTTTCCAAATTAACTCAATTTAATCTTGATGGGTCAAATCCAATTGGCTTATTATTTATAATTTATTTTATTTGAAAAATAAATTATAAATATTATACACAACTAATGTATATTGAGATGAGATGATATTGTTGAGAAATATTCTCTCAGGTTGATAGATTTTCTTGGATACCTTGTTTTCTAGATTTATTATATGTTACAGTGTAGGATAAAATATATACATCTGATATATGTGAGAGTGGATGTGAGATTATCTCCATAGTTGAGAGATTTTCTCTGATACAGATACTGTATCTCTTTCTCTATATCTCTTTTATATATATTAAGATAAGTCATTAGACCGGAAGAAGTGACTACACACATACCATCTAAAGAGAGTTGAGAATAATTTTAAAAGGTTGAATCAATGAACAGAAATTTTTTCATTGTACATTTAAAAATTTTTCAAGATTTCAACCTTTAATTTAAAGTACTTTTCTCAACTCTATATTATGAAAACCAACACACGTAGCATTACTAAATTCCAAGTCTTAATTCCGCCCAGCACTTGGAACTTGAAGCAAGCATGGGGTATAGCAGGGTGACCCACTCTTCACTGGATCCCCCCTCTCTCTCTCTCTCTCTCTCTCTCTCAATTTAAGAAATGATGGAAATAGGGCTTGTTCCAACAGTTGCATGTCTCCAAAGTTGCTAGCGGCCATATCTCTTGGGACTCGTCCCTGTTTGCCCCTATTTCTCTCTCATTTCCACAACACATCCTTTTCCTCGTAATCGTGTTTACATATATATACCAAATAAATTTACTACAGGAAACATGAGTAGTGAACATCAGAATTCAGAACCCGAGAGCAGATCAAAATCGTCGTCAGTCCAAAACTCGGTCACAGACACGACCAAAAGACTGAGACACAACCACAAGCACCCTCCTTTATACCGCGGCGTCCGAATGCGGAACTGGGGCAAATGGGTGTCCGAAATCCGCGAGCCCCGCAAGAAATCCCGCATTTGGCTCGGCACCTTCCCGACCCCTGAAATGGCGGCTCGAGCGCACGACGCGGCGGCCCTCAGCATCAAGGGCAGCTCCGCCGTTCTCAATTTCCCCAAGCTCGCCCCCTGTCTGCCCCGACCTCTCTCCCTCTCCCAGCGCGACGGTCAAGCAGCCGCCGCCGAAGCCGCCGCAATGGACAAGTTTGATTCCTCACTTTCCTTGTCCTCGTTCTCTTCCTCTTCCTCTTCAACTCTGTCATCGTCGTCATCGTTGGATTCGCCCTCAACTTCCTTGGAACTGAGCCAAATCGTTGAGTTGCCGCGTCTTGAAACGAGTTACGACACGGCCGAGTTTGGAAGCGATCTTGTGTACGTTGACTCGGTTGATGGGTGGCAATATCCTACTCCGCGGTGGCTGGGTAGTAACGACTGGGGGCATTTGTCAGCACTAGAGACAATAATCCCAAGTAATAATTTTGACACTGTCTCGTGGAATTTTCAGTTCTGAGGCTCCTTTCTCGTGGAATTTTCAGTTCAGCTCTTTTCCTTTTCTTTCAAGGGCTAAAAACTCTCTCTCTCTCTCTCTCTCTCTCTCTCTCTCTCTCTCTCTGTGGGTGTTGTGTAATTAACCTCTGGAATAATGTAACTGTGCGGCGTTGGGAGTGAATGAAGTGCATGTCATAAAATTTATTTCCATGATTGGTGTGTATAAGCATTAATGTCTCTCTCCGCTATTTGTTTTCTCGGTGTGAATTGAGATAAATTTGATCCAACTGAAATTTCAAGCAGCATGCATATTTTGATGAAAACATGCTACAAATAAGTACTTATATGTATTATCAAAAACTTGGGCAGAAGAGTGTTGGTCATATATATCTTAATACTGACAAAACAAGCATTACTGGGGAAAGTTAACGAATTAGGAAACTTTTACCATATGTTGCTGTCCTAATTCTTCTATGCTGTTCTTGATAAATAATTTTTCAGAATAAGCTGTTAGATTGGTGTTATTGGCATTATTGTAATAACAATATCGAAGATAATAGATACAACCCACTTTGAATTTTTTACACTATTTTCTCTCACAACGAATATTAATTTTTAAAGTATAAGAAATGTTTCTCGTATGTCAATTAGTGACGGATTTAATCGTTACAAAAAATAATTTTTTTGCGACGATATGTGCTTATCACTAGTAATTAGTTTTAGTGATAACGAATTATTCTCACGCCCCCTATGTTAGTTCGAGTGACTCGTGGTTATACTTTCTACATAGATCACATAGGTTTGATTTCTGACTCAAGCGATGTGTGCATGATGGGTAGTGTGCATGATGGGTAGTGTGCATCTCTTCAGTTTACCTATTAACTACGCAGTCCATTGATGGTTGCAATAAACTAGTGAGAATTCCAAGTTACCATAAAAAAAATTATCGTCATATTAAATTTTAGCAACAAGAATATATATGACAATGTTCAATTGTTACTGATATCATCACTAAAATTTTTCTATGACAAAAGTCATATTTTTGGTGACGACTTTTATTATTACTAAAAGAACATTTTCCTATCGTGAGCTAAAAATAAAATATATTTACCATTTCCTTTATAATATATGTTAGACGTATTTTTATTTAAAAATAATAAGTTAAAAAAAATTTCATATAATCCTAATAATAACTTATTTTGACGAATCCACGTGCATGGTAGACTATTGTTTTTCATTCTCATAATTGTACCACCGCCATTATTGACAAGGAGGGTCTTTAAAAAGCCAACACCTCAAATTCTTTTTGCGGGTCTGTTTGGTAATTTACCAAAAAATATTTTAATTATTTTTTAATTACTTTGATTTTTTCTATCTAAATTTATCAAACACATAATTTTCCTTCCACACACAAAATCATTAATATTTTTTAATTTTGACAAATTTTTTTCTAATTTTCTTTAATTTGTCTATAACTTTTATAAATTTATATCAAACATATAATATAATATACAGTGTATTATATAATTTTTGGACAAAAATTATCTAAAATTTGCCAACCAAACGGACCTGAGTTCCCTTGAGCAGTAAAACTATTTATATTTTCAATAAATGAAGTAATATTTTTTAAAATTTAAAAATTCAATACATTGTATATAATTAAATATTTAAAAGAAAAACAATCAAACGTCTGTAAAATGATTTTAAAAACTTTTTTGGGCTGAGTTTTGCCTTTAGCAGGGTTGGCAGAAGGTGAAGATGTGACACTAAAAGCTTTACCTATTTAGGGGGTAACAACAACTACCTGGGTTTTTTTCCATCTTTACGCACCATACATGGCGAAACAATGGTTGTTGCTCTTGAAGGGTAATGACTCACCAGCCCTGCTTTTTTTCAAAAGCATAGCAGTGAATAGTGGGGCTGGAAATGCCTGAATTAAATAGGTGTAGCTATTCATATTCTTATTTTTTTCTTTCGCATAACTCAATTAATTCGCGCATTTTACATTTTTTTCAAATAATCAAATAATTTCTTCACGTAACTCACCAATTGACCTTAAAATTTCAAAAATACCCATAAATTGCAAAATTTTTTTTAGTAATTGATTGTTAAAATTATTTAATTTTTTTAATAATACTCGTTGAAAATTTTTAATTTGTTCGGCAATCACTTATTGAAAATATTTTGTTTATCTGTCAAAAATTTGTTTCAACAAGTAAGTGGTTGTCGACATTGTTTGATATTTTTAACAAGTTCTTGGTGAAATTTTTTAAAGTATAGGTTACGTGTAGTAAATATGGAGGGTAAGGAAATTATTTTACATTATGACATTTTTGTTATAAAATTGAAAAAATTTAACAATGGTACGGAAAAAAAAAATAAGACTGTGAATAACGGCACCCATTAAATATCGCGCACACACGACATGCACTATAATCTATTCCCATTTGGTGGATTTTCGACAAACCACTGGGATTAATATCTACTTGGAAAAAGGAAGAAGGAATACTTTTTGGAGGAAATAATAAGTAACCAAAAAAAAAAAACTCAGGGGTCAAGATTTTCCCTCCTTGTCTAATAATTGTATTGTTGAATTCTCAGCATCCTGAAGGTCCCTCCTTGACAAGAAGTGTCGATGGTTATTTACTCTTTAAGACTTAAAACTAGCCTGCCAAAAAATAATTGATCTGAGAGAGTGCGTGTTGAGAATTTTAGGCGTGTATAATTATTAGTACAGGGACACAGAAAAAGAAAGGGAGAAAGGAGAAAATGAATCAATGCCAATCAAAACAGAGAGTGACAAATTTACAATTATTGTGTGTGAGAATGTATGTAAATACAAAGAAAATACGTAAAATTTTTTTATAAAAATTATATTGACATTTCGAAATAAAATATAGAAATAGATAATAATTTTTAATCTTTATATAATTAAATATATTATATGGGGGCATTCAAAACATCTAAACCTTAGGCAAATGTATCACTTCCCTATGCATGAGGTGGCTTTGGACATTTGGGTCTAAGGTAAAATTTTATGTTAAACCTAAATAACATAAATTATAGGGTATTTCATCTCATTCTTCTAGTTTTGAGCTAAAATTTTTAATGTTATTTTAAATAAAACAATATTGTTATATATTAATTCATTTAATTTATCATGTGAATAATCGATTTTAGATAATAATTTAGTGATTTTAACTTTGAAAAACTTATTTTAGTATAAGCAAATGTAACTGATAGTTAATAATACACGATAAACAATACAAGTATTTGCAAAATAATCTAACCATTTTGTTTAATTTAAAATTTAGTTGTAGTATTAATTTCTATTTTTAGAGCTGCTTATTAAAGATAATGAAAGTAAGGATGTTGAAAGTAAGAAAAAGATGCACGATGTAAATTTAGGAATTTGATATATTTAAAATATTTTATTAATGAAAAAATTTAATATAAATAAGAGTTCTCACAGTCAAGAAACTAATTGAACACTAATTAAATATGAGATGTTGGCAGCATCAAACTCCATTTAGAACTCTAAAATTTATTAAAAAATACCAAAAATTTCTAAAAGTTACTTTTATTTTACTGTACGAATTACGAATTAACAACTTTTATCAAATTTTATAATTTTTTGTCACTCCAAACCTCCCTAAATAAAAAAAAAAAAAAAAAAAAAACTAAATTTATAGAAGCACGTGAAAGAATTCGGGTTTCGAGTCACATTAAATAATTAAGAATTCAACTCAGGCATACCATAGCATCAAATCATTTCTCAGGCATCTCACGATGTAGTGATGCATTATCTGCTTTGATCAAGTGTTGGAAGTAGAGCACAACTTTGGACACGGTTCATACAACCAAAGGTACAAAATTTGATATTCTCGTATGCTTAAAGAGTACATAAATATTTTGAATGAAAAAAAAGTATAGCAAGGTGCTCGGGCTACTACACCCAGATTCGAACCGGTAACCAGTTGTATGGAGAGCAAACCCATCAACCAATGTGCCAAAGGCCACAGAAGAGTTTACAGAGAATATAACAAATACAATTCGTATTGTAAAACTAGCTATAAGGGCTTCTTTAGAAACAAATTAAGACAAACAATGCTGATGCTGCTCATGAAGTAGAAAAAGTGAATGCCTTGGTGTGTGTTTCTAAACAGTAAGCAAATCACGTGTTGCAGAACCATACAAGAAGTAACTTTTAAGCATCTTTTCCCTGCTTTAAAAAGGAAAAAAAATAAGAAGAAACAGAAGTTGGGCAATAACCACCCTAGATTGCAATGCTGCCGGATGTTGCATTTATCTTCAGCGAGTGTTCCGGGACATAAGTCAGACCTGTAAAGCCAAAGTGTATTTCTCACTAGTAACTTCCAAGTCCCCATTCGAGACAGAAGAAAAATGGGAATGGGGAACAGAACAGATAAAGAGTAAAAAAGAGTGATGGCGAAGTAACTGATGAAGAGTGAAATCTTTTGGTTGACTGTCAGGGAGTACTTTTTTCATCTCACAGTTTAGGCGTTAATGTGCGTAGGAGCCTAGCAAACAACCATCTGATTCAAAGTGGTTTTGCAAATATAATTACTCATATTTACCCACCATTTATTGGTCCAGTGGAGCGGAAGTCAAACCTAAGGCTTGGGTGATATACTTAGGTCGCAGGTTCGATTCTTACCTGGAGCGGCTAGGATTTAAGTGGGAGGCCGTGGCAATCGGTTGCTGCACTAGTTCTCCCGAGGATTTGTATCTCAGTAGGTAAAACCGCTGGGTAATTTCCCCCGTTACCAAAAAAAAAATAATTACTCATATTTATATGGTAGGGGTATCCCATGGAAGGTGGGACTGTTGCTCTTGCAATTCCATTTCCCCAAGTGTAACTATGTCCAGACGGGCTCGGATATGAGAAGGGTAAAGGTAGGTAATGTGCCACTGTGGGTATGTGCTGCTACAATCACTCCCTTTTATACCCATATCTTGCAAGGAATTGACATTAATTATGAAAAGCACTAGTGGTTATTTGCGGGATGAAGCTGGGACTATTTGGAGAATAACAATCAATTGTTTGGGAAATGGTAAGAAGGTGAATCGCCATTATTCAGGTAATGGAAGCTACAACATCGGGGTGGTTATAAAATTCCAAGTCATAATGAAGTACAAAATCTAAATGGGAATAGGAGAGGGTGTTCTTTGAAGAAGATTCAAGGGGCATTCTACCGGTAAGCTACACATTGCAGCAAAGATAACTTGCCACTTGGCCGGATGAACTCGGCTTTTTCCCTCACTTATGGCCAAGCTCAGATCAAAAGCCATTCCGGGTTGTTTTCTTCTCTCTCTCTCTCCCTCTCTCTCTCTCTCTGGTTATCATAATGGACATCATAGAGGCTGCCTTCCGCAAAGAACACTATGTTATGCAATTAAAGGAGTTGGCATCTGTGATTTGATAGCATATACAGAAGACAAACGCAGTCCTGCGGATATTAAAATGACTAGGAAGACAACACTCATAATGCTTTATAAGTGGCTTGGAATTTACTAAGGTTTTGTTTGGTGCAGGGATTTATGAAGGGAAACGCAAAGTGGAGGGAAGAAATTAAATAGGAAAGGAAAATAAAATAAAAAAATAATATATAAAATATAGATATTGGTATGGTTATGAAAATAACAAGAAAATGAATAAATATTTGTCAAAAATTTGTATTTTTTAATTAATCATAAAAAAGAAGTACACATGAGTAACTTGATTTCCCTCTGTGGAGAAAAAATAGCATTCTCATTAATTTTAAATTTATTTAGACCCTAGAAATATATACAGCAATGGAATAACAAAAATAGGAAACTACTCTAGTAAATATCCCTACAATTTAGCATACAAATCAAGGATACCTTATCAATATTCTAGGTAAAGTATAACTATATGCAACTAGTATTTCTACAGCTAGTTATACGCAGTTTTCCCTATATAGCAAAATTGTATATTTTCTAGACTCCCACTCAAGCTAGTGGATAAATAGTATCCATTTCCAACTTGCCAATGATAGTTTGAAATGGAACACTGGTTAATCCTTCGGTTAAGACGTCAGCTAGTTGACCTTTAGGGGACACATATGGTATGCAAATCAATCCAGTATCCAATTTCTCCTTTATAAAATGCCTTTCTACTTTCACATGTTTGGTTCTATCATGTTGTACTGGGTTATATGCAATATTGATGGCTGACTTATTGTTGCAATAAAGTCTCATTGGTGTCTCTCCTTTAATCTTTAAGTCCTCCAATAATCCTTTAATTAGGAATGAGACAAGGGTATACCCAATGGCCTGCCAATATCGTCTCCCATGTAGGTTATTTGCCAACCAAGTAATGAATCTTTACTATCTAGCTTACTTTTGCTTTACCTTATTTTTTTTATCCACGCGCATCATTTTTTGGATAGGAGGGGATGGTTCATGAAAGAAGGGATGCTAATTGTAGGTTGCATTCAATGTTATTAAAATCTTGACTTAAATCTTAAAATCTTACGATTTTACGATGTTAGAGTAAAAAAAAAAACTTGTTTGATCTTATGTAAAATCTTAATAGGAGTAAAATAGATAAAATCTCGATTTTGGAATATAAAATCAATAAAATCTCAATTTTATAGGTAATTTTACCGATTTTGAAAATTAAGTGATTTTTGTGTAATTTTGTCAAATAAATGAACTTTTGTGGTTTTCTTTTTTAAGTGATAGGCCACAAATATTTCATTTGTTATTTTCTTTTTGTTTTTGTAGATTTTTTTGATTCTATAACACTATTTTTCCTATGCTGTACTAGTTGAATATCATTTACATTATTCCACCAAACTGACTACATAATTAATTGCAGTAACTAGGATGAAAGTCAAGAAATCTATAATAAAATATTACAAATGTACTTCAACTCCTACAAAAAATTAAGATAAGATGAAATCGGTATTTTAATGTCAGTTGTATAGGTTACACCAACCACTTTAAAGATTTCACTCATGTAGTTGAGTAAATGGAGTATAAAACCAGATATAAAATTTTTTGTGTACTTTGTTGAGGATTCTTTTTATTGATATGAATAAGTTTTAGTACATGACATTTTTATGATGCATGTTTTTGTTCTCTTCTCTTGTTAATAAAATTCTTTACTCATAAAAAAAAAAAAAAATGGAAGCTCTAAATGAAGAATTATAGCATAATAGACAATGTTTTCATGTTATACACAAAATCTTATGATTTTGTGATTCGATTTTGTGATTCGATTTTACGATTCAATTTTTTGGACTCTCTACCAATTTTAAGTAAAATCTTGATTTTAACAACTTTGGTTGCATTATTTTTCCTTCCCAGCAGCGGGTCATAAGCTAACCGAATAAAGTTGGAAACACTAAAAGCATACATCTAACAAAGAATCAAAAGATAAAAGCAGAAAATACCTTTTTCCTTAACTTGAATCCGCAAAGAATCAAGTGTGATAATGCCATCAATCAGAGGGAGTAGCTGAAGCTTGATCATACCCATGGATTGAGAAGGGACACATCTAAGAACACCCCAGTAAATTACAATAAACAGTTTATCACAAACTAAAAGCGAAAAGAAAAAGAAAAGATCAGCATTTTACCCCAGTGGAACTCTACTCTGCAACCATAAATGTGTGCGGCCCATATCAGTACTTGGAAGGACATCTGAGATGGTAATGGCTTGCTCGTTTAAGGAAGAAGATTGAGGCCTGCCATCTCCATTATTTATCCGATTTTCTAATGCAAGAGATACACAGCTCAGCCTCTGCATCACAGAACTTTGTCTTTTGGCACTCACTCTTCCAGCAGACTTGGAATGACTAGCAAATGGGCTCATTGGCGTTGAGGGAGAAGAACTGAAAGACATCACTGAAGGAGATGAAGTAAGTGAGGCAGGAGCAAGAACTGTTAACGTTTGATCTTCAGATGTCAAATTGGAAGCCTGGAGGGTTAACACCTGAGATTTTGACACAGATTGGGCAACACTTTTAGTGCCAATAACATTTTTATTTTTATTTTTTTTGGTTATTTGTTTTGTGTTTCAGCACTATTCAGAAACATTAATGAAAAGTCATAAGAAACCTGAGTGGGAAGCTTAGGGGCTCTTCCATTGTAAATAGGACTTTCTCTTGACATCTCAGATGCAATAGAGATCATCAGGTCCCTAGGCATGCGAGGTCGCCAGCTTGTTGGATGCTTGAAGAACAATTTTGATTCTACATTTGATATACAGATGACAGGGAAAAAGTAAGAATAAAATCAATTAACCCAAGTATTGTGAAGCATAGAGCAAAGAAAAAGAAAATAAATACCAGAACAGCTGCACCGACATGACACCAGAACTGCATACTGATCAACAATTGAACCATTCATCTTTCCTTCCAAAAGGTTTACAGGAACATGCAAACTTGATCCAGCCTGCAAATTTGATGACGGAGAACTTTTTTCTCCGTGATCCCCTGTAGTCTTTAACATGGAAGTCGCTGGTTTGAGAATAAAAGAGTGTTCTTCACCTCTCCTGCCATTGGCAATTAAAAGTTCAAGGTTGAGGACTAGGTAACAGAGCCATCCTGACACACAAAGCAATCCTTACAGACATCTCATGTGCTAAATAGTTGTAAAGTTCTCACCCAAAAAAAAGTAGTCCCCTAATCTATGTTTGATTTGGTAGGAATGTGGAACTTTGAAAGCAAGAGCAAAGTAGGACTAAATAAAAGGTTTGTGGGGAAAAGATTCCTGCATCTATTTGCTTGAGCAAGAAAAAAATGAAGGAATAAGGACAAAATTATTATCATTTTACCTTGTACTTGAAAGCTGTTAAGTTAGCTTGATATACATTATTGGCCCATTTCCCACTATTTCTATTTTTTATTTTCTATTTTTTTTCTATTTTCTGTTTTATATATTTTATATTTTGAAAATCCCAAAACAAGGAAAACAGAAAACGTATTTGATTTGATATTTTTTGTTTTCTGTGTTTTGAGATTTTCCTTATTTTAGATTGAAAACATTGAAAACTCATTTCTGTTTTTAAAACAGATTTTGAAAACACAAGTGATTAAATACGTTTTGAGCTATTTTTCTTGTTTTCAAAATTGCAAAATAAAAAATGAGCTCGAAACAAGTATACCAAATGGAACCTTAAAACTATTGGGATAATTGATGACTTAACAAAATCCAAGTACTACTAACCCCTTCCCTCTCTCCCCAACCTTCTGTCATCTCCATAGATTTTTGGACAAATAGATTGTGCCCTTCAAAGTTGATCAAAGGCATTCACTGAACCCCGCCCCCCCGGGGGGGGCGGGGGAGGATTCCACATGACTATGCTGTGCAGACTTCTTTATTTGAAACATCATAAATTCATACTCCATATAAGGAGTTAAGTAATATAATAGAATTCAAATAAAGTCATATCAAAATTGGCAACAATAAGCAGAATGTCCTTAATCTTGAAATAATATAAAAAAAAAAAAAACATAAACTGCACAAAGCAGAATTCTCGATTGTATATATCTAGCAGAACTCATGGCAATTTAGCTAGACAAGTTGGGTTCAATTTCCCTTTGTTTTCAGGTATTTTAATATTAATTCAACATTCTGTATAATGCAAATTAATTCTCTATTTTTTCCTACAAATTTATGCTTTTGGTGAGTGCACATTCAGGATTCATTCCAAAACAATTTTCTAATAAATTTGAAATCATATTAAGGAGAAGA
Source organism: Vitellaria paradoxa (assembly GCA_019916065.1). NCBI lineage: Eukaryota > Viridiplantae > Streptophyta > Magnoliopsida > Ericales > Sapotaceae > Vitellaria > Vitellaria paradoxa. The sequence continues at coordinate 41,177,897 of CM034235.1, forward strand.
AAGCACAGCCTTTAAAAGGTTTTTAATGAATACTAAAAGATAGGTCCAATAAATTTGCAAACCCCAAGAAAAAAATTATTAGTTGATGCAACTCAAAATTAGATTTGATATGAAACCCCGTCGCCACCACGACTTGAACAAGGGACCAATGCAAAATATTTGCCTCACCTAGCTTCTTTGACCTTTGAAACTTAAGCTGAGCAAAAAGTTTTAGCAAAGGTTTGATTAAGAGTTGAGAGGAAAAAGATTACATCTAGTTGGCTAGTCCTAAAAGGCAAGCTGAATAAGGACCCAAGAGAAAATACTTGCTAGAAGGCTCAGACAAATTACTAGAATGTAGAAACTTATCCAGGAAATGCCTTCAAAATCCAAATCATTCCCCATCAGAAATATGTTATTTTCAACATATACAAGCTCAAAGTCATTATGGAATAGGCTTGTGCAAGAATACAGGGGAAGTGTGAATCATTTCCTACCACATTTCTTAGTGGCTAGAGAGATTTGGAATATGGAATTTTCCATGCTTGAGTTATGTGGGCAATTCCCAAAAATCAATTAATGAATTTTTTTGTTCCAAGGAGGAAAAGTTGGGCAACTGTCCCCTTATGTTTGAAGTGGTGCTCGTGGAGGAAGAGGAAAAGGGAATCTTTTAAAAGTGAGGAGTGTTCTATTCATTATTTGAAAGAAATGGTAGTTCTCTCGTATTTCTGGTTGGGGGGATTCCCCCCCTTTTCCTTTTTGTTTGGAAAATAGCCTTTCCCATCTCTTTATACTATTTTGTAGATTTCTTTGGGATTTGGACATCCCTATAGATATACATGGGACAATAGTGTACAAATCATCTATGACTAATCATATACAATGAACATAGAATCATCTATGACTAGTCATATACTATAAACATAGAGGATATATCTTGCTAAAAATGCATATGACTAATCATAAAACTTCATGTTTGACAAGCCAGGGTAAAAACTCATCGTCAAACAATAAACATTGCAAAATAAGATTCCATGAATGGACAACCTCAGGGCAAGATTTGGCAAACTGTGTCCATTCCCACATTCAATGGATGCAATTGGTAATGAAATATGCGGTCCACCTTTTGAAACCTCCTCAAAAACAACTGTAATGCCATCCAAATATACCACAATGTCAGGTGCATGCGCTGGAGAAATATTCTGCAAAAGAAGTAAGTCATTGCTTCATTACTTATGGAATAAATTGAAGACTGTACTTTAGTAGGTTACTACTGCATGCTGAAGTACATAGTTAAATATTTATATTTTAGTGTTCTACTTTCAAATAAATTTACAGTATTTTGACTCAAATATATATCAGCCCCACCTTTATCTGAACACAAATAAGATCATCCATATTGCAATCAACTGAAAAAGAATTGATTGCTATGGGTTGAATGATTTCAATTTTCCTCCTCCACCTTCTTCCTGGTATGTAAATGCCTTCCAATCCACATCGAACAGAAAATCTGTCTGGTTCCAGTGATATGCCACGGAAGGATAAGAGTTTGTCACTCGCAAGTTTTTGACTCTCTACAAACTTCTGAGAAGAGAACTGAACCGAATCTTCTAGGTCAATGTCTGGTTTAGAACTGGGAGTTGTGGCAGCTGGTGGAACAGTAGTTGGAGGAAGTGAGGACATGGAATAACTTCTAAAGTGAGGAAAAGAAAAGAGCTGGGAACCAGATGAAGCAGAAAAGTTTGACTTTATTGATGTGCTACGAATAGATGAATTGGAACTCAATTTTGCCGGTGGAATTAAAAGCTGAGCTGGAGGGGGCATTGAATTATCCAATGGGAGCAACCATTTTAGCAGTTCTCGACAAGGGTCATGATTTGCACAAACTAAGTTGTCTTGGCTCTCACTAGTAAAATTTGTATCCTGGTATTTCTCAAATTGAAATATTTCCAGGACAGGATCTTTCACAAAATCGACACCAACATTTACCTGTAAAAGTACCTGCATTCTTCCAAACAAGAAAATAGAATGAGAATTAGTAATTGTCTGAGCAACTGTCATACCCAGCCATAAAACATGAAAACATGCAGGACTTGTAACAAAAGTGATAAAGAAGAATGGTTGTGAACAAGTGCTTCTTCAACTAAATAAAAGTCCACCTCTGGAAGTAATCTAGATTGCCAAAACCATTTAGGATAAGGGTCTGAAACATACAAGCTTAGCTTTTTCTTTTGTCAGCAAAAATATAGAAAGGGCAATTAAGAGAGAGGAAAATACGGAGACAGGCTGAGTTAAGACAGCATCGTTGGTCTTTAGGGCCTTGGTTCTTTTGTGTGTGTAAAAGATTAGCAAGTTTATGGAGATCTAAGGGCTTACAACAGGGGTAACATGAGGTTTAGTTAGGTACGGAGAGATGAAATTCTAGCAATGAATAGTAATCATGAAAAGCAATAAAGCTGCTTCAAGTTCCGCAGTTATATTGATGTAGAACAAACAAGAAATAAGGCAAGAAAGAGAGATTCAAACAAGAATATAATGAAGCAAGAGAAAAGCAAATAAAAGAAGAAGAAAGATTACAGAAAAGGAAAAAAGAAAAGAAAAAAAGCCACAGGCCAACAGCCATCAATATTATTAACCTTCAATTATGTAGTCTAACAATCAATCCTCAAACAAACAAATAAATAGGAAGACCTGGGGCAACACTAACAGCCCATGGGTTATGCCTATAAATACAAGCCCATACTCTAAAATAACATAATAATCTAATAAAACATAAAATAAAACTGAAGCCTGATAAAATAGAACAATTCTCTAGAGATGTTCTTATCAACTCTCCCAGGCTGAAAAGAAAACTTGACATCGAGTGCAAACCATGTGGTCTATCAATCGCCCAACTACAAGCCGAGTGTTTTGTGCAACCTTCTTTCATATACATGCATCGGGGGTGGTCTTAAGCAAGTATATCCACCAACTCTCCCGAGGTGGGATGAACTCAACTTGAGTGAGAGAATATTTTGCTGAATGCTATAGAACTCCAAGGAATTAGGATCAAGGCGCTAAAGAGCCTGGAAAGCTAGGTGTAATTAGAATCACTGGTACCACTGATGGTTTTTGCCTTTAGGATGGTTACCCCTTTAGAGCTTGCAAGATTTGTATCCCTTGGACATTTGTTCATGATTTCATAGTATGGGGACTCATGTCAATGGCCTCGCTGAACATTCTGGGCACAAAAAAATCATAAAGGAACTTGCATGCCAATAAAAAGATGATACGGGACAATGAGGAAGAAATTCAAGCAAAAGAGAAGAATTGAAGAAATTGGAAGAGAAGAAGCTAGAGATCAAAACCCACAAAGAGAGAAAGCTTGGAAGGGGAAGAACATAGGGGAGCAGGGTAATCAACCCACAAACAGTACAATCTTCTTCAATTCATCAAAATCATCATTCATCCTCCGCCAACCATTACAAGCTTTATCCTATATATAGGCTAACAAGAGAATATCATAATTCAGTTAAATTGAAATAACATCCTACCAATGATCCTTAAACAAATCCTACTAATACAAATTACTCAAAATAAAGATATAAAATCCCTAAATCCAATCATACAGTTATCCTCATAACTTCCTTTTCCATTGCAGCATTCTCCCTAACTAAGAAAAAACTTGAGTCCTGAAAGTTTAAGTGCACATGCATGCCAACACTTAATGGAAGTGAAGTAGTCAGGTGAGTTTATCTTAGGCCTTTACACGTGGTGGTTAGACTTGTGCAACTACAAATGGCGGTTGAGCCTGAAAAAATATGCAAAGCGTATTCTCAAACAAGCCAAAAAAATAAGTGTGGAAAACTGAAAGAGCATGAATTAAAACGTGGCACTCAAATCGGGAAAACCACAAATTTCTTTCACTATATAAAATGGGTTACAAAGCAACAACCATAAAGTTACACAATCGAAAACCCCTCGATCCCTTGCATTGAGACTTTGTTTGCATCACAACAATAAACCCTCACTAGTGAAAGACTAATCCTCAACCCTGAGGATCAAAAATCTAAGTGTGTAGTGTTTTTAGCTACGTAATGACGTGAGAACTTCCTGATGCAATGTAGACAATGTAATTCTCGTTTCTCTGTGTTCAGAAACCCTAGGAGAAGGCTTCTTTAAATAGAACAACTTTCCAAATATTGGAAAGCTGCCCAAAAAACCACTGGTTCCTAAAACAGCGTCAATCTCTTGCTGGGGCGAACGTGCCAGCGAGTTTCCAACAAGCTTGCAATAGCCTTGAAGTCTAGTCTATTTTAGCCAGTGAAGTATCCAGCTAAGCCAATGAATACTCCAACAAGATGATAACCGCCTTAACATGCATTCTAGAATAGCCAGCGAGTTTGCTAACGAAGCCAGCAAGTTTGCCAGCAAGAAAGCTCTGCTCTTTACATCAACACTGTTTTACCCAGCGAGCTTCCCAACGAGACATTCAGCGACATGTAGAACAATCATCACATTGGAATTGTGTAAAAATATGCAACAAAATCTCGTTGGCATTCTCACTGGGGTAAACTTCTCAACAAACTCCCAACGACTTCCTATCGAGGTAGCTGTCGAACTCTTTTTCGGTTGAAATTTTACGGGCAACATCCCTAGACCCTGACTACTTGATTCATATATCTTTGTCACTAAAAAACCTTCAAACCTATACCTTCGACGTCCTAGCCAAATGCCTAAAAATACAAGTTTGAAATCATTGTTTTACTCACTAATTTGTGAATTACAAAATAAAACTAACATAGCCCCTATGTGACTTTGAATAGGCCTAAGGTTTCTTTTGTTTTAGGAAATATGAAGATTGGGAAAACAAAAGGATTTTTGACTTTGATTATCCAAGGATTTGACTCTGATACCAATTTGACATGGAACAAACAAGAAATGGGAGAAGATTTAAGCAAGAAGAAGAATAATCAAGCAAGAGAAAAGCAAAGGGAAGAAAGGGAAAAATTAGAGAGAAAAGAACATGGGCAAACAACCATCAATAACATTAATCTTCTATTACTTAGTCTAACAATCAATCCTCAGAAAAACAAGTAGGAAAACCCTAGGTTAACACTATAACGATATAAAATCCCTAATTCCAATCATACATATATCCCCATATCTTCCTTTTCTTTTTGCATCATTCTCCCTAACTGAGAAAAAAAACTTGACTCCTAAAAGTTTAAGTGCACGTGCATGCCAACCCTTAACGGAATTGAAGTGGTCGAGCGAGTTTGTCTTAGGCCTTTACATATGTTGGTTAGACTTGTGCAACTACAAATGGTGGTTTAGCCCCTATGCAACTTTGAATAGACCTAAGGTTTCTTTTGTTTTAGGAAATATGAAGATTGGAAAAACAAAAGGATTTTCGACTTTGATTACCTAAGGATTTAACTTTGATACCAATTTGACATGAAACAAACAAGAAATGGGAAAAGATTTAAGCAAGAAGAAGAATAATCAAGCAAGAGAAAAGCAAAGGGAAGAAAAGGAAAAATTAGAGAGAAAAGAACATGGGCAAACAACCATCAATAGTAATCTTCAATTACTTAGCCTAACAGTCAATCCTCAAACAAACAAGTAGGAAAACCCTAGGGTAACACTAACAAGCGATGGGTTAAGCCTATAAACAGAAGCTCATACTCTAAAATAACAAAATAATCCAATAAAACGTAAAATAGAACAAAAGCTCAATAAAATAGAACAACTCTCTAGTGATGTCCTCATCATAAATGATCAAAGAGAGAATGAGCTGACTCGTCAAGTAGTATTTTTAGGGTAGTAAAGGAGATGATAAGGCCTATTTTCAAGAGTTGATACCTATCACCAATCACATTGGACAATTGTAGCCAGCCTCACATTGACACCACAATACCATTTTTTTTCGATAAGTGACACCACACTACCATGACAGTGGTGGCTTCTACATCTCCTTTGGCAAGGTTTGATTTAGTGTATAGGGTGATGGAGAATAAGTAATACCATAGAGTAATACATGAGGTTGGATATAATATAGGATTAATTTTTATGTGGGATTACTTTTTTGGTGTTTAGTTGACGGGTCATGGAATGGGATAAGAGATATGATTGGACAAGAGATAATCTTGGATATTAGGATCTTGCGGAAAACTAATTCGGAGATGGGGGATAGGCGATAACATGGGGGTGGTATTGTACATCCCCTAGACTCTAATCCAGTGGGAAAAAACAAAAAAAAGAAAAAAAAAATTGTGGGCCCAAAATATTAACATTCTAACCCCCCATCCCCAATCTAAAACAACCTAAACATGTGTCTGCCACCATGCCATCATGGCCTAGCATAGGTCTCTTAGACAACTCTCACTATAAATAGCACAGAAGCCGCATTTACCTCTCTATTGACTTCTCTCGATTGACAGTTTTCAATATCTCTCTCTTGATTGCCTTACTTCCTACCACCATTTATTTCCCAAGCTATTATGGCACATATCCCCTTCCAAAAGGTCCACCTAATCTACTCGTGGTACTCTTTGCTACAACACACATCCCCAAAAAAGGGGGGCTTTGAGATACCTATATATATAAGCCTGGAGGGTTTAAACATATCGAAGATTTCCAGCCAATTAGCACTTTGGGGTAGCGTATAAATTACCTCTTCAAGAAAAAAGGGGGTAGTATATAAGTTGGTGGTAAGCTTTAGAATGGAGTGTTAATATCAAGTATTAAAATAACAAGCACTATTCCAAATCAAAATTTCAATCCCTCTCCAAATGATGCAGAACCCCATTTTCAACTTCTACACAAAACAAAAATTCCATAGTTCCATGAATCTAACAAGTAATCAAATGCTAGGGCAATAATCTTGAGCAGCATCTGTGCAGTTTACTTTTGCGTGACAAAAATTTGTTCAGCAGAAGTACTGGGTCAAATAATCAAAAACAGGCCCAACCAAAAAAAAAAAAAAAAAATAGCGGTCATCAGAACCTGGGAAAGAAATTCATGAACTGAATTGATCAGTCATCTAAAGTTCCTTCCGTTAATACAAAATGTTCTCCAAGAACAAAACATACATCACAACAGATAAAAGTTTTACACAATATAACAAGATTGGCTCCCTGGTGCTACATTGGATGCAATATACGAGAAAGAGAAAATATGAACATGGTAAGTACAAATAAAGCATCAAGTAGGAAATCTATGCCCATTTCTTTGTGAGGGTAGCGAACAAAAAATCGATTTAAAAACAGCCTATAAGCTCTTTGAAACATACCACTATGTCTCCATTAGAAAGAGAGCAACACTTGACTGCATTTCTAGCTAATCCACCAGAGGCACTGGCATCGAAATTTCCTCTATCAATAACCGCATTCAGGGGGCCCTTGTTTTCTGCATTCCTTCCAGAAAATTCTATAGATGCATCTGGAGCACTTCTGTTAGACCAAAGTGGCTCATCTGACTCCGAAATCCGAACAAAGAAGTGGGAATTCTCAAATCTTTGCAACAAAATTTGAGTTTGCCTTCTATGATCTTCCATTCTAAGAAGAGATTCACCAGCAGAAATAGCCTTTTGTGAATCAACCTTCTCCTTTAACAGGTTTTGTCCATTCAGATTTGCATCATGATTATCTGGACTCACTTCCACACTTTCAGAAACATTATTGTTTTCATATATAAAATCTCCATTTTGTGCATCCATGTTTTTTCCAATGGTATTTTTACTCATCACCTCGGCAACTTTAAATGGTGTAGTAAGTTTTATATCCTGCTTATATGCAGACAAACAAGCCAGGATATGGATTTGTTCACCTAGGATAAGAGAAGTGTTTGGATCTCACATTAAAATAAAAAAAAATGAAAATCAAGAAATAACTAAATAAATCCCAAGCCACAAACTCCTACCAGGAAAAACAAAGAAGCGGTCCAGAGAGCGAAATGAACGTGTATCTGCTGCTGCACTCCAATCATCAGGAAGTTCCTCTGAGAAAATACATCAAGCATTAATTATAATTCATGTAATTCCTAGGAACTTAGTGAAACAATTTCTAAAATATAATTCAAGTTTTAAGTAAAAGACCGAGAAGTTTATCTACAGGAACATCATTAAAAGACTGCACTTAGAAGCCAAATAATATTTTGATATGCTTCAGTTTTCTGATAAGTAAAATTAGAAATACATCAAGGGAATGCCACTCATCGTCATAGCCAAAACAATCCTTATACTTCCTAGTGCTCAACAAAATCCAAAAAGCTATACAAATCCAGATCAATCCCCCAAATGGACCTACACAAGATAGACAAAAACATTAGCCTCTATCCCATACATTGGAGCTTCAACTCCTTGAAAAATGTATTATGTTTCTCTTCCACCAAACCAGCGAGCACATAATAACAAAAATAACCTTCCACACTTTTTTTTTCCTTCTTTTCTGAACCTGCACACCTCACCATGAAGCAAAAATATGGGAAAAGCCTAATGCATAAAGTTTAATAGACTCACCACCCTTGTTATAGTGGCAGCAGCAGTTCACCAAGCTCCACCTTCCATGAAACAAGCACCCTAAAAAAATTACAAAATAAAAAAAAAAAAAACTACCTTTGGAGGCACTCTAATGGTCCATAGGGCCTTCCAAGAGAAATCGGTGTCCATCTTGCCCAATAATGCATGGTAAAATGACTTCACATCAAAGACCTAAGATTTAAATACCCTCCAACAAGTACTATGCTCTCATTCCCCTACCTTTTGAGAATAATACAACAAGATAAGAAAAGTAAAACTATCAATCTCCCTAGAGATATGCCCAAACTAGATTATATAAAGGTATAAAATATAGAAAAGGAAAAGTGTAAGCAGAAAAGCTTCCAGATGGATTAGAAAGCAAGAGTGACTAATAAACTTCCAATAAGTACCTCCTTAGTAAATACAAGCAGAATGGACAGGAAGAATGAAAGAAATGAAGAAAGGAGGAATTGTCACAAAAACAATGTTTCAATTCAAAACAAAAAAGTCAAACTGTACCTTTGACAAGTTTATCATTAAATAACCTGCACTATCGTCAGAGTGTCCCATCTTTATAAATATCATTCAAGAAAGAAGCCTCCATATGTTTTTTGATTGAATATTACAGAGTGCCTCAGCCACATTGATCAAGCAAGAAACTTTGAGCCACCAATTAGTTTATCGCAAAAAAAATATCAAACTTCTAATACAAAGACAACTTACAACAATAAAAGTTCTATGTAATGAAAATAATTAGAATGATGTAAATCAATCATTGGTTGCAAGTGCAAACTGATGGTGCTATTCCCGATAAACATATTCATCTACCACAACATCATTTGTTGATTATAAATTTAACTGTTTTACACCAAACTCATAATTGGTTTTGACCTAAGGTGACTCATAAATTGATAACAAAGAAAGAAGTCCTTAGCTTATTTCATCTTCATTTCACAATCACAGTATTCCCAATCACATACAATTTAAACAGGTATGCTGTTTATAGACCACGTTTGAACTTCCAATTTAATTACAATAAGTAAAGGTACCAAGAATTTACTATAATACAAATGCTCTTTAACATATTAATGGACTGGTTGAATCACAAGAAGAACTCTCATAATACAAATGGACCCAAAAGTGTAAAAGGAGGAAAATAAGGAGGAATCCCCCTCTTCCCTTCCTCTTCCAAGCATGGAACATAGCGCTTAACAATCTGATCCCTCCAATTCAGTTGACCTGACTAAAAACAAATCCAATTATCTAATTAATATGAATTTGCTATTGTTTCTTCCTTTGCCTAGCTCCCCATAGTTTCTATCTCTATGCGGAATTTGGTAGGAATTTATGAAGTTCACAAAGGATTAAGTAAGTAGTGGGGGTTAGGATGCTGTCCACAATACGTACCCACAGATTAACCAATTTATTTCATTTTGGACTAAGAGATGTGAATACTTAGAAATATATGTGCATAATGGCTTTATACAATACAACGTAACAAAGCCTTAATCCCAAACTAGTTGAGGTCAGTTACATGAATCTTCTTTCCCAATTCATTTTTATTCTTCCTTAGATTAATTGAAATTAGGTCTTTCTCCAGTCTATGTAATATTAGATTTACCCTTTATCCAATTTACCACCTCCACTTGGATGGTTTTATACAATAGTACAAATTAGGTCTTTCTTCAGTCTATGTAATATTAGATTTACCTTTTATCCAATTTACCACTTCTACTTGGATGGTTTTATACAATAGTACAAATTAAAAGGAAGATTAATTTTTGTGGATGCATTATGCGTTACAACTAAATAAAACCCATTTAGTGAAATGCTGAGGAAATACTATCTGGAATGGCAATCCATCCTTCGTCTTCAGCCACGTCAATATGATTCTCTGCCTTGGGAGCACCAGTCTTCGAACTCAGGCCCATAAAATTTCTGTTTTCATCCCCAATCCCATCAATGGCTCCCCTGTGATCTTCATCTGTAGAATTCTGAAAAAATTGATCTTCAGCTATAAGACCCTCCAGCGTAGTTCCACGGTTGGGAATATGTTTCGCATTCTTCTCATAATCCGAGGGAACAGACGGCGGCTCCGCTGATTCTGTTCCTGAAGTCTGAGAAGGCCGCAGCAGAAAGTTCATTGTCCCACAAAAAAAGAAACAATTTTTCTGTGCCAATATCAAGGAAAATGTATCATATTTAGAAACTGGGAGTTGCGTATGAATGGTGTGCAATACATCTACATGCATGCACCATAGAAGATAGATATATATAATGTGGGTACACGCAAACATACATTCGATGTGTATATATATATATATATGCGCAACAATTATATAATACCAACTCATCGTATAGAATATAGGAATTATGTAAATTAAAAGCCCCATTATATGGAGACATTAATCCGATCTGCACCCGATGACTCCAGGAGAATCCTCCTCTATTAGTTGAATTCAATTCACATGAATGACTGATTTTGTGCATATATATATATATAATATGAATTCACATGGATGACTGATTTTGTGCATATACATATACGCGATAGAGAATGCTGAATTGCGGAGGTGTGGGGATACCTGATCGGAGATCACAGCCGGAGAGTGTAAGGAGAAGATCCACTTCACATCGCACCGAGAGTCCAAGTCGGTATTGAGAAGCACGATCGGTATTCTCTAATCTGTTATATTTCTTCTGGGTTGGTTGGAATTTTTTTTTTTTTTTTTTTGGTTTTGCTGGTAAAGGAACAAATAATTTAACAAATGTTAGTTCGCAAAATACAAGTAATGAAATTACATTTTCTCGTAGCATAATTTTCTAAAAAAGGCGTAATTAAAATGTAAATTTGGACAATTCCAGAAAATGGGTGATTAAAATGCAAATTTAAACCACGCAAAATGACACCATCAACATGCAATTTTAGTGGAGGAATAAAATGCATTACATTGTGTAAGATTATACCAATACAAATATTGCATTTTCAAATTGCGATTTTTAGCTAACGCAATTTCTCTGCCTAGTTAGGTTTATTGAGATTTATTTCCTATTGATCATTAGTTCGAATCTCCTCAGAGTCATTAGAGGTTTACTTAATCGTTAACTTCAGGGTCCATGGATTAGTAGAGGTGCGCGCAAACTAGTCCGAAGATATTAAAAAAAAAAAAACAAAATAGCTATTTGCTTGAGCTAAAAATATACCATTGATTTCCATTATACATAAAAATAATAATAATAATAATCAAGGGAGTATCTACGTAAAGGCAAGGGGGGCAAGCGACCCATTTATTTTTGAGATAAAATTATCTAAATGCCCTTAGTATAGCTTTGTTGAAAAATTAAATTAATTCAAAATTAAGGTATTTTGGCCTAATTAAAAAATTAAGATTAACACAAAATTTTTCAACATAAAAGAAGTTTTCAAGAATTAAACCCAAGTATTTTTTTGTGAAATTAAGTGCATTCTCCCATTATACTATTGAATACTTTTGTACATGACATTAAAAAATATATCATATAATACAATAAATCCTATAAATAATAAAACTTAATAATTATATTTTTTTTTAGTAATGATGGACATCTCTAGTAAATCTCAGGTGCTGCTAAAAAGATCAGTTAAACTATTAAATTATGGAAAATATATTCATTGGTTTAACGTCTAAGAATAATTTTATCTTTCACTAAAAGTAAATAATATTTTTCTCCGACTCTTATTTCTGATATAACTTGTTGGCTCTGTACTTGGTGCTAGATGCCCCCCTTAATAAAAATTGTAGATCAACCCCTGATAATAATTGTCCCGTTTATATGTAAAATTAAAAAAAATTAATGTGTGCCACAATTAGACATCTTTTTAGTATGCATGTAGTTAGAATTAAGAATGCAGTGGAACAAATTTTTAAAAATTTTTCAGATCAATTATGCATAAAAGAAAATAAACTTTTTACATTGTCATATTCGAAACACAAAAACAATAATCAAAACTAACCTTTTGATGTTTCTTAATTTGATATTAATTTATTGAAGAATTTTGTTTCCGAACGGTTAAGATTTCCAAATGTTCTACTCTTTCTCCTGTCAGGATCCTCTTCAATATTTTCTAATGTCTAATCTCTCCTCTAATTATGGCTTAGTGACTGGCTTGGTCAACTAAATGAGCGGCTTTGTAAACCATAAAAAATTTTTAGAAGTCCTAATTTATATTTAAAATATTTACCAAAATTTTTAATACACTTGATTGAGCTTCTCTTTAAATTTGTTTGGATTATCAATTGTTGTGGATTTAATTAATATCAGTAAAAACTGATTATTTGAAACTTTTAGATTTACATTTAGAAATTTTTGTCCAAACCCACGCTATTTTACTTTCATGCAAATCATTTCCTTTCTATAGTTACAACTTGTTAACCTAAATTTCTTGACCTAAATTATAACCTAGATTTTTTAACTAATCCATTAACCAGATTTGTTATACAGTCACATAACCATCAGCTTTTCTTAACTAGATTCAGACTCAGTTTCTTAGCCTTCCTGAAAACTCACTTGCAAGACTCGCTTGACATCCCTTATTATTTTAGACACTTCTTTGTTTCTATCCTGTGTAATGCCATGAATTTTTATAGCCCAAGCCTTGTATCACTTTGGCATTGGTTTAGAAAAAGATAAAATAATTTTTTTCCATGTGTCAAGTTAGTGGCATGACAATTAAGTTGAGTAGCATGTTCAATATATATTAATAAATAAAATCAGAGCTATTAATAATACCTTACTTAAAATTTATGTAAAATAATAATTTAATAAATATATTTATTATAAAAATAATCTTATAACCAATCATCTCAAATAATTATAATACAAATAATTACAAGAAGATATCCTCAAGTTGAGTATAAATTAAATAACCAATATCTTTTGGAATAGTATTTCTCACAATTTTATCAAAATTTGAAAAATACGTCCCACAATGTGGTGAGCTATTAAACCCAACAATCAAATCTTCTAAAGTTCCTATATGTAGTAGGTATAGTACTATTTTGAATTGAATGATCTAATCACAGAAATTGTGACTATATGGCATGGCATAGATGCAATAGATAACATAGATTCATATAAAATTGAAAGGAAATATAATATCAATTTATATCAAATAAAATATCACGTGATGTTACAAAGTAAAATATCTAACATTAATATTTCCCAATATATTTTCAGGTGTTTATCACAAGTTTCAAAAGTTGATTAGTGTTTTAACATTCCGAGTCCTTATACTAATCCACCTCTAAACTTGGAAACTATTACATTTCAATGACCATAAATAGAAGGGTATGCGAGTTCGTAACACTCCTTAACCCATTGGTGATTTTTTAGGGACCATTTATATCTATGCACCAAGCATTACCAATCTATATCCAAACACAACGATTTGCCAGGGACCACCTCAACCATAGTGATATACAAGTCCACTACACTCAAACAAATCAAACTCTATCGAGAAAGTAGAGCCATACAATGAAAGAGAACACAGTTAGCTTAGCCTTTCATCACCAAGTGTATCCAACCCAAACTATATCATTTTCCACATCTCAATTCCACGAGTTCAAGTGTCAAAACCATGTGATTCAAAATATATTCCAAGCAATGCATGTAACCATCTTAGATGCATCAATCTTATGCCAACAAGTTATCATTTCCAATGTAGTATATCAATAAGTTCACAAAACGTATAGTTCACACATAAATTATAGGAAACATGATAACATATCTCATCATGTTATAAATAAAATTAATATCATAATAAGTAATATTATATTTCAACTAAATTATTCGACAAGGTGTATTACAAGTAAAAGTTAGTATTTAATCTAATCAATCCTAGTTAATTCCAAATGGTAGCATATATTAAATTATGTCTAGTTTCACATATATAAAGCTCAAGGTTTATGCTCAAAGTTTGTTGAATTCAAATCATTCAAAAATAGAGGCACTGCTAGCTCATAATGAAAACTAACGAAATAGCTACGAAGATTTTTAGAAAATTAAGCATAAATCTAAAATTCATGAAATTGAAATTGGTAACCCTTGTATGTGTCTACACTCATACAAAAAAATTTAAGAATTTAATTAAAGTTTTACATAAGTTAAACTGGTCAAAATGCAAAAATGTTGTTGTTAAGGAGACAATTTTGGGCATTTATTTTTGAGTAATTTTATAAAATTAACTATAACTTAAAAATATTTACCAAATTAAATTTGGAAACTCATTAATACGTCCACTACCACTAAAAAATATTTAGAATTTAAATAAATTTTTAGATAGAGGATTTTTATAAAAACTCAGATTAGTATCAGTGTAGGGTTGAACAGAGATAACAATCTAAATGAAAATTCGTACAAAATTAAGTTTAGATTGAATTTTTAAAAAATTTGGGTGCCCATTTGGTATATCTGTTTTGATCCCATTTTCTATTTTGTAATTTTCAAAATAAGGAAAATAGTTAAAAATGCATTTGGTCACTTATATTTTCAAAATCTATTTTTAGAAAATAGAAAATGGGTTTACACATAAAATGTAAAATAACAAAAAGTTGTTTTAAGAATTTTTAACCTAAAATAAGAAAAATATCAAAAAACAGAAAATAGAAAATGTCAAATCAAATGTGTTTTTTGTTTTCTTTGTTTAGGGATTTTCAAAACATAAAACACATAAAACAAAGAATAGAAAATAAAAAATCGAAATACAAACCAAATGGCATGTTTTTGAAAATTAGATTTCAAGGGCTATAACTTTACTGTCTCTCACTTTGTCAAAATCAAATGTTTAGAGGGCCAAAAATAGCTTTGAATGTATTTTTTTTTTTTTTCAAATCTAGTTTGACACACATTCAATATTTTTGGCATAAATTTTGACTCAAAAATTTTATTGACGTGATTCATTTTAGGTTAGAAATGAAACTCAAATAGCTACAACTAGCTGAAGCCTAAATCCATTGTTTTGATGGTTAAAATTACATCAAAAATTGAAATTGTAAGATGTCAGTGAGAAAATACAACAAGACAGAGTTGTTGTCTAGCCAGCAAAGTGCCATTCCAATTCTCAATGTACAGATGCCTAAGATGTATCCCAAAGTCCTCAATTTCGATTATATTTTGCCATCCTAATGCCTCTATTCCTTTGTTTATTCTGTACATCAAATTCTTGCTTTGTTTTCCTCTATTTCACTTACCAAATGTAATTATTCACTACTTATGGCATATAAATCATAAATAACTATATCAAATCCATGAGAATAATGATATCTACCTTTCTATATGATCCATTTTTTTTTTTTATAAACTGCTAGTTGAATTTGAGAGATTTAGAATACAAATCATATACAAACCAATATATAGACCTTTTACAAAATTTCTTCAATTTCCCTTCATCCTTAAATTACTAAATTTGTGAAATTAGTTTGATTAACATGCAACATACACATCAATGATACACATTTTTAAAAGATTATCACACTATCTCACAATGAAGAAGAACAACAATAAAGAATATTTCTGAGTTTGGCTCCTCTTCTCGTCATTCGGTTCTTTCTTTCCATATCTCTCTCACTCTCAACTATTAGTCTTAGGGATGATAAAAAAAAAAAAAAAAAACAAATAACCTGAAAACTAAACCAATCTGATCACTTTGGCTAGAGCTGGTTCGGGTCTAGACTATTTTCGATTCAATTATAGGTTAAAAAATTAGTAAATGATATTTTCAATTTGGTTCTTGGGTTAATAAGTGCTCAACTTGAACCGACCCTGAACCTGAACTGAAAATAATCTAACCTGAACCAACTTGAAAAATATAAAATATAATATATAATATATGTATAATATTAAAATAATGTATTTTCTCTCTCCTCTTCTCATTCGCTCTAATCCTAGATGGCACGCCTTTTTGATCTTGATTCACATTTTTTTTATAGAATTTTGAATTATTTTTTAATTTTTTCCCTCACTCTTCTTCTCTTCTCTTTTTACAATCACAAAACCTTTGTCTCTTTGTCCCACATTACCAAAAGACAACAACTTTACTTTTTTTTTAATCCATAAAACACTAGAGTTTTGGCAAGTGATTTTAATAAATATAAACAAACTCATGGGTTTTGAAAAGGGCCCCACTTTCTTAGAATCCAAAAAGAAATTCACTTGCTTATAAATTTCATATGAAATTGATAAGTTCTAAGAGAGGACCCACTATAAATTTAGTACAGTTGTAAAATTTATATATTTCAAATATATTAGTAATTAAATTAAAAATAAAAAAATGGAATTAAATTAAAAAAAAAACACAAATAGAAAAAGCTTAGGTAATAATTAAGTTATTTTTCTAATAACAACTCTTAATATTTTTAAACTTTAAAAATACAAAAAATACTAAATATTAATTAGGTTAGTTGTTATTTTATTAAATTTTAAATTTAAATTTAAATTAGTCACATTGACTATATTTGTTTTATTTTGTAAAGCACATATGATTAATAATAATATTTTTTATTTGAGTTATTTTTATAAATCTAATTATAAATTTATTATCAAATCCTATATGATATACTTTATTTATCATTCTACCCCCCCTTTTTTTACAAATCTTTAAATAAAATTAATCTTACGATTTATGAATAAAATTAGTCTTAGGGGACTAATTTTTTTTTTCTGAATTCCCAATTAACAATTATGGTCAACCACCACCACCTGGTCCACCTCTAACCAATTACTAAATCTTGTGTAGCACTCTCTATGAAAATAGTTTGTTAAAAATATAAAAAAATTACAAAAAATGTATATCTTAAATTTAAAAGCACAAAAAAAATTCAAAATATTATTTAACCCTAGGAATAATTTATTTCTAGAAAAAATTCTAACATTAATTTTAACTGATGAATGTAATTAAGATTAATAATATTTCTAACTAAATGCAAAATGAGTTAATAATTGAAAAGAATGCATATTAAAATAAACAAAAAGTTTAAAACAAAAAAGAAATCGGGTTGATTAGATAAGTTTATAATTTAATATATATTCTAGAGTAAATTTTATCTTTTAAGATTAAATCAGATAAGATCGAGATTTGGTAAAATATAAATTTTTCATATTTATATGTAAACTCGACTATAATCAATTTTATTGACTCACTAACATTGACACAAATAAAAAATATAAATATAAAAAATAACTTTAACTAATTTATGAAATTACATAATTTTATTGAAATATTTTGTAATGTATTTAAAAATTATGTTTTGTCCATAAAAAATATTATTCAATTCCGTGCATCGCACAGGTCAACACTAGTATATAATATATAAATATTATATAATGCTTATATAATATAAAACTAAATAATACTAAGTTTTTGTCACGCCCCGAAATCCTAAGATCTCGAGGAGCGAATTTAGATTAAAAGTTTAATACAATGTGTCCATTATAGTCCCACTATTTACCTTTGAGTCATTGACCATCCTATTTATTCTATAATATAAAAACAATAATTATCATTTTATTAATAAAATACACATCTAAGTTTAAATTAGAAACAGATAACATACATTTCATTTATTTCTAAAGCGAAATTTCCATATACACAAGCTTTTAAAGTTATCATGTCTAAATTGTAGAAGTTGCTCAATAGAACTGTGGGGTTCAAACGGTTGTACCAACCCTCTTGGATATCAGGTTCTACACCTGCAACACAGTCTGTAGGGACGTGAGCACCAAACCACTCGTGCTCATAATGTATGGAAATATACTTTTTGTAATGCATTTTATGAATCACATAAAATAACGAATATAGCAAAAAATAATCGAATATATCAACATATAGCAGGATATGACAATATTAACTCATAACTTTTAATTTTCTTATTAACCTTTCTTCATTTATTATTTTCTTTTCCCAAGGCGGGGAAGGATACTCTGAAGACTGTCCCATAAGCAAAGTGGTAGTCCAAAACATTGCCCGCTCATATAAATATATAAGTCGCGAAACACTCCTGCGTCGTCGTTTATAGATTCGAATCTAAGGGCCGCGATGAGCTTTTACCGTTTCCATCATCATTGTGGATTACTAATCCACAGCCACGATTACCCGACTTTACACAGGTTTAAGGTCTTTCAACCCAAGGATATCTTTTAACCCTCCCTATTTTGTATAGTATCCTCACTTTCCCCAAAATCAATATTTTCTTAGATTTTCCTTTAATGTTATTAAAGTTTAGAAATAATGTTTGTAAGTATGTATCAACTTTCACAATTTCATATCTCCATTTTGTCATCTGTTTCACAATGAATACATATTCACCTTATTTCAACATATCATAGCATGTCTCAGCATTGAGTGAAAAATTTTTGTAAATCTAATAACAATTTCAGTATCATTGAAAATGCAGCTATCAAACTTAATATTAATTTAATAATAATATAAACTTAAACTCATAATTGTTTTCCTATCAAAATTAACATTACAAAAATTAGAAATAATACATTAATTTCTCTATCTCAGATCTAAAGAAAAAGTGAAGAGATCCCAAAACTTTAAAAACTTTGTTCTTTCGTATCTTTGACCCCAGGCCGAATTATCACGATTTGACATCGCCATGACAATCACAACGTTAAAAATATCAAAATTCCGCTATTCTTGAACTCAAATTCTCACTTTCTCTTTTTTTTTTCTCTCTTCTCTTTCTTTTCCTTTTCTACTTTTTCTCTTCTCTCTTCTCTTTTCTTTCTTTTTCTTTTTTTTTTCTCTTTATTCTCTTTTTCAGTTTACCACCCCCCATCCCTCCATAACATATCATATATATATATATATATATATCTAGTGTGGTGGCCAAGATGAAAAACCATTATGCAGCATAATCAAATTTTTTTTTTTCAAGTTTCTAAGTGGCCTTACAAATACAACCCCACCGTCATTACACCCTTTCAAATAGCCTTACGCACACAACCCGCCATCATTACACCATTCCAAGTGGCCTTACACATGCCTTACACATACACCCACCATCATTACACCCTTCTAAGTGGCCTTACACTTGCACCCCACCATCATTGCACCTTTCCGAGTGGCCTTACACATGCCTTTACACATACACCCCACCATCATTACACCCTTCTAAGTGGCCTTATGCATGCAACCCACCATCATTACACCCTTCCAAGTGGCCTTACACATGCCTTGCACATACACCCTACCATCATTACGCCCTTCTAAGTGGCCTTACACATACACGCCCATAATCATTACCCTCCTCCACCTATGCACCATGTGCCTCAATCTGTCTCATACATGTGTCACCTTTATAATTTTTCTACTATTTTATTTAAATTAGAATTTAACTAATTATAAAAGTATTATATTGTTTCAATTAAAGCTAAAAGAAAATCTAAAATAATGTTAAACTAACGCAATTAATTTTTTTATAATATAAATTAAAGTAATATGTATATTAAAATTAAAATTTTGGGGCTATTACATCCTCCCCTTCTTATAAAAATTTCGTCCTCAAAATTTAAGGCAACGTGTACAAACTCTAGGAAAACAATTACTGATATTTTCCCTGCATCTAAAACCCACACTCTGAAGTAGACTCTTCAGTATCACAATGCTTCTAACGTGAATAGGATTATTAAAAAAGTAATTAAATATTACTCTTATTATTCCACAAATTAGCAAAAAATAGTATATCGAAAATATAAATATTCAAGCTTCAGTTGTGCTACTCTGAACTTAGTAACTAATTCAGTGGCCCCTTAAACAATTTATAATAACAATGAACTATCAAATCCATATCTTAATAACATTGAACTTTAACCTCTATCCTATGCCACACTATCATTATATAACTATTTGAATTTTCACATATTACACCTAATCATCTCCTAGGTGGAAGTCATTTCCTTAACAAATTGAACTTTAACATTTCCTCCATATCACAATATCATTACTTCCCTATTCGAATATTTTAAGATCCATTTCCATCAATTTTGTTATCTGATCCATATTCATACTTCTTCTTTAATAATAATTCTTCCACAAATTCGAACGCACAATTTACCATATTATCCATAACATAATTAATAACTTGAAAATAAAATAGGGATACTAATAAATAAACACAGTAGGCTAATTAATCTATTTTAAAACTTTTCTCCTTCTAAATATTCATCTTCTTTCCTACTCCCAACTATATTTGGACTCATCCATTAGTTCTTACCTTTATCAAACCAAAACTAAATAATTCTTTCCACAAAAAGTCATTTCCTTTGCCCAGCTTGATATTCCCGTATATACATTTATGCACCATGAACTAAGTGGCAAATCAATATTTCAACTTATCATGGCATACATCATTACCACTATAAGTTCTAGCATAATCTATAATGATCAAGCATATAAGACTCCCTGACCCACTATTCAATACCATCTTCCTCCTTTCAGTTATAACACACACACACACACATATATCTATATATCACGTCAATTTCATTCCAAACTTCAGTAAATAATCCTTCATTAGTAAAATTCAACATATGCATAACCTACAAGTAACTCAAGAACACTTCTACAACTTGTCCAGATAATCATTAAATACTTTGCCCATCAAATTCGTGACTATTGTTGGGGCACTAGTCAATCTAAATGACATTATCAGCAACTCGTAGAGTCCACATTGAGTCCTGAATGCCGTCTCAGAGATATCTTCCTACCTTACCCTTGACTTAATGGTAACTAGACCTTAAATCAATCTTTAAAAATATCAATGATCCTTTCAACTAGTCAAACAATTCATCAAATCTTGGTAAAGGATACCTAATACACATCCTCAACGTCTTGTAGTTGGAATCCCCTAACACCCTATCCATATTATCAATATCATTCCTGGATAACCACATTTCTAGAAATTTATTTCTCATAATTCTCGTCCCAAGAATCTCAAAATCCCAAGTATTTCTTTGAAAACCTTACTGAAAATAACCCTAGCAACAAAATTCTTTGATCTCTCAAAGCATCGGCCATTATATTGGTCTTACCTGAACATGATTAGAGATTTTAAAATTGAAATCTTCCTAGTGCTCCCTTCAACTATGTTGTCTCACAATCAAATCACATTGCATAAATAACCTTGGAATTCTTATATTCTAAATACATTCTAAACTCTTTTACCATTTCACTAACCCCATCAAAGCTTTAGTGTGAAACCATTACAGTTAATACTAAGTCAAGCACAGGTAAATCCTTCTTATGTGATTTCAATTATCTCAACTTACACCATCATCTGTTCATTAATTAGGCATTAGCACACAACCTAAATTCTCTTGCAATCCATCATGGTATCTAAAGTAACCTTTTCCATAGGTAAAAATGACCAATATAGAGCTTCGATTAACCTACACCTTGACCCATAAAATGTTTCTATTAACTTTACCCACCAAATTTTTAACTCTTTCCTAGGTCAATTAAATCAATAAGTTCGTCAGTTGAAAGGTATTTTAAATTGGGTAACGGTAATAACCTATCACACTCACAAAGCTTGGATATCAACCACAACTTTAGCAATGTTCAGCTAATACAATTGAAATCTTTGGAGAATCCATCGCAATTACTCGACCAAATATCACCTGACCCCAAACTTTATCTCAGATAAACTAGACTCGTGCATAACCATTCAATCATTTGCTAAAACTAGGTAACTAATATGTCTCCTTAATCACTTCTAAGTTTAACAATCTCTAATTGACTTAAAACTACCATCCCCTCTTAACGAGAATTTCTAAGGCCCTCTCAGCAAAATACTACATAATTGACTTAAAATTACCATCCCTTCTTAACGAGAATTTCTAAGCTACATTACTTAAAATCATAGGCCCACAAACCACTTAATTAAATTCTAAACTTCCAGAACTTAACTAGTACCGTAGAATGTGGTATAATAGAAGCATGAGTGACATCTGATATAGAATCTAAGAAAAGCTAATCTACCTTTAAGGAATTTAACCCCACTCTTTCTCAACAAATACCTCCGCAATCTATACATTACTCCCGGAAACAAAACTAAGACTCTTTCTCATTTGACCTCAAATTGGCTATCTGAACACAAGGTTTCCCAATACACTTAATACCATTAATGGAGAAAGTAACATTACTCTTGCTTTATCCCAAATCTAAACTACGGTATCATCAATCAAGATAGTCGTCACTAATCCATAACAACCGTCAATCACCACTTATTAAGTTGCTAACTCATCCATTCCAAAATTTAAATCTCTACTGTTGCCATTACTTTTTAAAATCACCTTACAATTACGCATCACTCGATAATAAAAGCAATCCCAATAAATTCTTAAATCAATAAGATAATTTTTTTAAGCCTTTGGGATTTTAAATTTAAAATCTTTTTATTATATTCACGTCTACATCTAACCATCATTCTTGATGTTAGAACTACGATCAAAACATTTTTCACACCTCATGCCTAAACCCAACAAACCATTATCGGTTATACCACTTGCTCATATACTAGCTTTATTTACCATCAGCTAAGGATATTTCATAACTTTTCTTGTCCCTCACCAATAGGGTAACTGTTCTAGCAACATTCCCAAATACATCCACTTATACCACCAACTATACCATAAAATACCAATGAGTCCATTTTAAAAAAATAACTAAATGTTGAGTATAATACACAAGCATACAATATACAATGCCAGACTCCCACTGTCCATTAGGTACTTTAGCCTTGGCTATGATACCATCTTGTCACACCTCGAAATCTTGAGATCTCGAGCAGCAAATTTAGATTAAAAGTTTAATACACCGGGTCCATTACAGTCTCACTATTTACCTTTCGAGCCATTGACCATCCTATTTATTCCATAATATAAAAATAGTAATTATCATTTTATTAATAAAATACACATTTAAGTTTAAATTAAAAACAGATAACATAAGTTTCATTTATTTCTAAAGCGAAATTTCCATATACACGAGCTTTTAAAGTTATCACGTCTAAGTCATAGAAGTTGCTCAATAGAACTGTGAGGTTCAAACGGTTGTACTGGCCTTCTTGAATATTAGGTTCTGCACCTACAACACAGTCTGTAGGGACGTGAGCACCAAACCACTTGTGCTCACAATGTATAGAAATACACTTTTGTAATGTATTTCATGAATCACATAAAACAATGAATATAGCAATTGATCATTGAATATATCAACAAATAGCAGGATAGGACAACATTAGCTCATAACTTTTATTTCACTTATTAACCTTTTTTCATTTATTATTTTCTTTTCCCAAGGTGGGGAAGGATACTCTGAAGACTGTCCCATAAGCAAAGTGGTAGTCCAAAACATCGCCAGTTTGTATAAATATACGGGTCGCGAAGCACCGCTGCATCATCGTTTATAGATCCAAGTCTAAGTGCCACGATGAGCATACCATTTCCGGCGTCGTTGTGGATTACTAGTCCACGGGTATGATTACCTGACCTTGAGCAGGTTTAAGGTCTTTCAACCCAAGGGTATCTCTTGACCCTCCCTATTTTGTATAGTATCCTTATTTTCTCCAAAATCAACATTTTTTTAGATTTTCCTTTTATGTTGTTAAAGTTTACAAATAATGTCTGTGAGTGCGTATCAACTTTCCCAATTCCATGTCTCCATTATATCACCTGTTTCACAATGAAAACTTATTCAACTTGTTTCAACATATCATAGCATATCTCAGCATTGAGTAGAAAATTTTTGTAAATCTAATAACAATTTCAGTGTCATTAAAAATCTAGCTATCAAACTTAATATTAATTTAATAATAATATAAACTTAAACTCATAATTATTTTCCTATCAAAATAAACATTATGAAAAGTACAAATAATATATTAACTTCCCTACCTCAGATCCGAAGAAAAAGTGAAGAAACCCTAAAACTTTAAAACTTCACTCTTTCATAACTCTAACCCTGGGCTGAATTATCATGATCCGAAATCATCATGACAATCACAACATTGAAAATACCAAAATCTCGCTATTCCCAAACTTAAATTCTCATTTTCTCCTTCATCTTTCTCTTTCCTTTTTATTTTCTCTCTCTTCATTCTTTCTTCTTTCTCTCTTTCTTTTCTTTTTCTTCTCTTTCTTGGTTTACATCTTTCCCCATCCCACCATAACATATCATAGATATATATATATATATATATATGCTAGCTTGGTAGCCAAGGCCAAAAGCTATTATGTTAATCACATTTTTTTTTCAAGCTTCCAAGTGGCCTTACAAATACAATCCCACCATCATTAGACCCTTCAAAGTGGCCTTACACACACACCCTGCCATCATTACACCCTTCCAAATAGCTTTGCACATGCCTTACACATACATCCCACCATCATTACCCTTTTCCATCTATACACCACGTGCCTCAATCCATCCCATACATGTGTCACCTTTATAATACTTTCACTATTTTATTTAAATTAGAATTTAAATAATTATAAAAGTATTATATGTTTCAATTAAAATATATAATTTGCTGGTAAAGATCCTAATCAATCAATCACAATCAGAAAATAAAGATAGTAAGATAAAAAGAACGAGGAAAACCACAAAGGAAAACCTCAAACAAAACTTTCACTAAAAATAAACGTTGGTTACAAACTCAACCACTCGATAGATTGACTCCTTGACTCTATACTCCGTTGACGGCTCGACTCCTCGATTCACCAGCACCTTTAGTGAAAGCCCTTCGACTCCTCGAAGGTACAACAACGAATCCTCGGCAACCTTAAGGGCTGAATCCTCAGCTCTTCCAAGATTCAAACTCCTTCGGATCACATAAACGCAAGAATGTTTGGCTAAGTGTTTGAGAGAATGTTTTGACTTTTCTGGCTCACAAACTATTGTATATTTTCTCTCTGTCTGTAACCCTGGAACCGTCCAGGGGATATATATATATATATATATATATATATGTGTATATAGACAAACTGGGGTAGCTAGGGTTCAAAAGATGACAAAACAGGCTGAATGTAGTACTTCGCGGGAAGGGCGCACCCACAGTCTTCCCGCGACTCAGAGCGAGGATCCCACATGGCCAAAATCTTGATAACTGCTCTCGGCTTTATCCCGCAGCTTCCTGCGGCCATCCTGCGGTCTTTTTTGCATTATTGACTTCCGGCTCTTGTTTGGTTTCTTTAGACTTCCAATATTATACAAACAGTCTTACTTGAGGCTTTTACACTTCTACTTGACTCAAGACTGTAGTGTCTTAGCCTACACTAAGTTTAGATATTACAAAACACTATCTTTGACCATAGATTTACCAATTTACAATTTTGGCCTTAACAATCTCCCCTTTTGGCAATTCCATATCAAAACTCAATATGTGAAATTACAAACGAATTCATCCTAATTTTAAAAAGGCCTCAGTAGACTCTTCCTTGATCAATATGTTCTGATTATAGAACCTGTTTGCTGCACACTTAAACAAAACGATCAAGGCATTATGTGAAATTAAATGAAACTATAACAAAAAAATGAAACAAAATATTCTCCTCCTTAATTAATCGACACAAATATTAACTATCAAAAAGTTAATTATTCTCCCCTTTAATAAACAAAATTTTTTTCAAGCATTCTCTCCCTTAACTATATCTTCCCTTAGTTAACTAACTTCAAAAAAATTCTTTTTTCAAATTCTCTTTTCAAAATTTTCCCATAAACTATTCTCTCCATTTTTTACATGAATTGACAAAAAAAAATAAGGTATAACATGTATTCTTGATCGATTCATTCCAAGTTTTATTTTTGTCATTCCAAACATAAAGTGAAACATAGTTTCAAAATTTTGACCATACATAAATAGTAATAAATAAGAATTCCAAGAATCACCCTACTATTTATGTCATGAGTTGTTCACACATGTCATACCAATGGTCAAATGCCTGTGCAATGTGTGAAATGAAGTTAAAATGCAACATGATTAATACTTTTCACATACTCGCATGAATTTTAAAATTGCTCCTTTTGGACTTTGAATGGAATTGAGTAAGATATGCAATGTTAGCTCTTTGACTAGTTTCTCCTCAATTCATTATTTTCAACTAAACACCAAGATATGTATCTATTGAATTGGCATCCACTAATATTTTTTTTTTTACTTGGCAACTTCCACACACTTATGGGTAGGTAGCCTTCTTCTTGTATCGTCAAACCTAGAGGGTTGTTATTTTGATAACCCGCACGTCAATAGGTTAGCTGCACTCTATCCCATCGGTAACCCTTTCCAAATGATTTTTTTTTTATATATAAACTTAAGAGCAACCAGTAATCCAAAAAGGAAAATTTATTAAAACAATTGAGTAGTGGAAAAGATTTCTCATGATGTACTAAATTTTGTGTAATTACAATTGGCACACCACTACCATAACAAGGAACAACAAAACATAAGATTCAAGTTTATCAAGCAATTCAAATTTATGACCACTATGTATATCAATAATTTTAATCTTGTGATTTTGTAGTGTGTATGAGGTAATAGAGCATGTAAGAATATCACAAAGAATAACATTGAACCAAAAAAAATATTTTAATTATCTTAAAAAAATTAAAATTAAAAAGAATCTAATATATATGATTTCATAGAACTAGGTAAGAATATAACAATGTCGCATAGCCTAGTTCATGAAAAAAAAATTGCATCTACATATCAAGGCTCACCTCTTCAACATTCTTAGGGGTTTGGGTGACATAGAGATCACTCTTCCTAACCCAAACAGTTCTCATTTTTGGAAAAATATTTTTGAGTCTTGGGATTGTTGGGTTTTGGACCAATGGGTTTTGAAAAATTTTTCTTTTTGTTTGTCCTCACTGGTCAAGTCATGTAAGGTCTAGAATCAAAATATGACTTTTGAAACCTTGATGGATTAAATCTATTTGACACTTGAAAATTAGATCTCAAAGAATTCCTAGTGTCAACATAGGATAGGGGAAGCTCATATAATTTGTGACAATGGAGTCTTATGTGACCAGGTATACCACAATGAAAACATATAGGAACAACCTTAGGTTGCAAGTTAGGGGGCGTACCTTTAGGCTTCTGAAAATAGGCTGTTGATTGATTACCTTTCTTTGTTAAGGAGAAGGACAAGGTACTTTAGTGTTTAGTAGGGTAGTAGTTTTCTGAGGCTGGATCTTTAGAACTTTGATCTTTTCCTACTGGCTTGTTGAGGTTTCTTTCTTTGCCTCATTCTTTCCCATATATCCAAGTCCCCTTTTGTCACCTGGACGATGTTGTATGGCTAAAAGTTGATGAAGATTATTGGAGGGAATTTTTAGTTTTTCATTTAGTTCCTACAATGTCTTTTGAGCCTCCAAGCACTCATGATCTTTGACTGCAAGCTTCTCTTTAAGAGCTTCTACAATCCTGTCTTAAGTTCTTTTCTCGTCTTCAATCTTTTGAACTTGAACTTCAAGATCTTGATGCTTAGTCTTGAGGATTGTAAAAAAACTCATCCACGGCTTTCTTATTTGCTTCAAGGGTTTCAAACTTTTCTTATAAGTTTTGCAAGACAATTTTCAAACTCTCTCTCCTTTTTCAGTATCTTATTCTGTGTGGTCAGTTTTTTGTTTTGCTTATGAAACTTTCTACAATCTTGATACAGTTGTTCATAGGCATCTTCAAAATCTATCTGTTCACCTTCACTTTCATGTTCTGATTCCCTTTTTGATGGTTCTCCTTTTGAGCTTTTTGAACTAGTTGACTCTCTCGAATTTATAGATACCGTACTTCTTGCCATGAATGCTATAAAGTTTTCTGGAAAAATTTCTAAGGATGAGAAGGTACTTGATTCATCTATGATTGCATTTAATGCATTTTCTTTGTTCTTTTTGTTTCTGCAATCCTGAGCTATATGTCCATAACCTTGGCATTCATAGCACTTCATGCCTTTAAACTTGATCTCTTTTTTTTTTTTTTTTAAATTTAGAAGATTTTTTACCATTGGATTTATCATTCTTCTCAATCTTTTCAGATTTTCCATCTTCTCTATGAGGATCCATCTAGCAAATAATAGGATCACGTTTTTCTCTCAAAAATCAACATGCTCTAATACTAATTGAAAATATGTAATTTGCTGATAAAGATCCCAATCAATCAATCACAATCACAAAATAAAGAAGGCAAGATAAAAAGAATGAGGAAACAACAAAGAAAAATCTCAAACAAAACTTTCACTAAAAACAAACATTGGTTACAAACTCATCGAATCGATAGATTAACTCCTCAACTCTATACTCCGTTGACGTTTGCTCGACTCCTCGATTCACCAACACCTTTAGTGAAAGCCCTTCGACTCCTCGAAGGCACAACACAGAATCCTCAGCAACCTCAAGTGCTGAATCCTCAGCTCTTCCAAGATTCGAACTCCTTCGAATCACATAGGCGCAAGAATGTTTGGCTAAGTGTTTGAGAGAATGTTCTGACTTTTCTGACTTACAAATTGTTGTATATTCTCTCTTTATCTATAACCCTGGAATCGTCCAGAGGATATATATAGACAAACTAGGGTGGCTAGGGTTTAAAAGATGACAAAACAGGCTGAATGTAGTACCTCGCGGGAAAAGCACACCCGCGGTCTTTTCACGGCCTTCCCGCGGTCTTCCTGCGACTCAGACTGGGGATCCCACATGGCCAAAATCTTGAGAACTGCTCTCGGCTTTATCCCGTGGCTTCCTGCGGCCATCCTGCAGTCTTCCTATATTATTGACTTCTAGCTCTTGTTTGGTTTCTTCAGACTTCTAATATTATGCAAACAATCTTACCTGAGGTCTTTACATTTCTACTTGACTAAAGACTGCAGTGTCTTAGCCTGCACTAAGTCTAGATATTACAAAACACTATCTTTGATCATAGATTTGCCAATTTACAATTTTTGCCTTAACAAGTTTAATTTAATTTTGAATCTTTCTTTTCTATTATTTAGAATAGAAGTAATTTAAGTTCTTGAATTGTAATTTAGTTTAATTTTTGCAATTTACTTTATTTGGATATTAGTTAGTTAATCAACACATTTCCAAAACCCAAAACCAATTTTTTTTTTCTTGTTTTTAAAACGAAACTAGTAGATAGAAGAACTTAGAAATCCTAGTTTTTAATCTCAAAGTTCCCTATGGATACGATCCTAAACTTACTAGGTAAAATTACACCACACACCCTTTTACCTAGGGGTTTATTCAATTGCACATTTGTGAGGTGATCAAGTTTTTTGCGCTATTGCCGGGGACTTTTGTAGTTTTGATTCATTAGGGAGTTTTAGGTTACTCTTCTACTATTTTCACCAAAAAAAAAAAAAAAAGAAGAAAAAAAATCTTGAACATGGATTATTTTCTTTATAATTATAATTCACCAATACCACCCACCCACTTATTAGTTATTTAGGCAGTATTTATAGAATTGATTTTTGCTTAGAAACATTTGCCTTGCTTCTAAAATTTCATAGGCATGAACATGAGGACCCTAGAGTCCATTTAGAAAATTTTGAGTCAGTTTGTTTTCATTGCACGAATGGTTACATAGATGACACTTTTAAGTATCATTTTTTTCTCGTTATCATTATGCGAAGTGGCTGATAATTGGTGTTGTGCTGATACTTGGTCTATTAATATTTGGGAAGAGTTACAAAATGATTTTATTGCAACTTTTCTCCCTAATTTTCAAAACTTCACATTTCACTTTCAAATCAGAAATTTTTATTTCAAGAAGGGTGAAATATTTTATAAATGCTAGGAGAGATTTAAAAACCTTTTGGAAACTTTCCCAAGTCATGGACTAAGATTACAGTATATCCTAGGCATATTATATAATGCTCTACCTTGTGAGTTGTACTGGACATTTGATAAAATCTTGGGTAGGGAATTTCTTGACCTTACCTTGGAAGAAGCATGGTTATTACTTAAATTTGTCTATAAACACACTAGGCCATAGGAAAGACTTGAACCTAGTTTTGAACCTCTTAAAAACCACATCGTTTCCCATATACTCCTACTTCACTTACTTTTCATGATCCATCCTTACAAAGTAGAGATTGTATGAAGCCTAATTACTTGGATTTTGCATGTCCCAACCTTGTTCTACTCACCAAGGGCTAGTCTGAGGAGCCCTAGGATTTTTATCCTATTGAACCACCTATTACATTTGAGCGCATCGGCATTGAGTAGGATTAGCAACCCAATCATGTTAGGATGATGTATGGAATGAGCCTCTTTCTCACTTCCCTATTAACTTTCCTATTTAAGATACTTTTGTACCACCTACCGAGAGTCTAGGAGACATGTAGTCCTTTTTTACTACTGAGCTTGATGCTCAATTTAACCCGACCATCCTGTACCCTATTGAGAGTCCTTGGACTCTAACTGAGCATTTAAATGTCACATGCCTCAAAGAGCACATCATTAAGTCGGTTGACCCTAGTTCACTTCATTACACACCTGAGGTTGAGAATGGTGCACACCTCTCACCTCTTGACTTAGCCCCATCCGAGAGTCTTACTACGATAATTGTGAATGACTACAATGAGATCGACCATCATTGGGGGGAGGTAGTAGACACAAGGGAAGCTTACATAGATGTTTTGGGTGTCAAGAGATCATTAGAGCCCACCATTTCCTCATCCATAGATTTCTTAGGTATCGAGAGACTGATTGAACCCAACATGTCCATGTCTTTTCATGCATATGGCCATATCGAAGGTTTCATGAACGTCATTTAGCCGTTCATCCCTCGGTGTGTGTTACACTCAAAGAGCATCCACCTTTGGTGCTTTGGGGGCCCGAAGGGAACATCTTATTTCTTAAACCATTTGTGGATGCATAGGCTAGAGAGGTTGTTGGATAATCCTCTTCTTTGTTTCTTTTATACATAGTAAATTAGATTTTTCTTTCTTTATTTTCTTATTTTTTGTTATTTTAGATTTTCTTTTCTTTTATTATTATTTTATCTTTGCACGAACTTTCTTTTTTATTTTATTTTTATTTTCTTCTAACATTTTCTTGTATAGTTCTTTTATTTTCTTCAAATAAAGAAGCTCTTGAGGTAATATCCTTCCTCTTCCTTTTATTTAGTCTTGCACTTCCAAATTAATACTTATATATATAATTGTTATTGTTTGGAGTGCTGTAGTATCTAAGTTGCAGGATGTATTAGGTGATGCCTTAAGTGGCTTGAATAATGGGTGCATGCTTGATTATTTTGTAATTTGTTCTTATTTGTAGACTATTGATTCATGCTCATCATCATGTTTACTATTACATACTATGGACCCACATATACCTCATGGTTCTCATGTTGAGGACAATGTGAATTTATGTTGGAGGTAGGGTTCGCATTATGAATTGATTTGACATGCGTTGAATGGATAAAATATTTTTTTCGGCAGATTAAGGTTATCTTGACTCAGCATGATTGAACCTTGCGTGTGCCTTTGAATTTGTTTAATATTGGTATTAGTAATGAAAATAATAAATGATTCAATTTTAATCTTGAATAAGATACTTGATTCAAATTGAGTATATAATTTTCTAATGCGTTGAAAACTTGTCACTTGAGACCATTGAAATGAAAGTGTCTTAAGGATTTGATTTCATGAGATTTAGCCATTCGAGTATGCCAAGACATAAGTGGAGACTTAAAACCCTATATTCTATAAGCTTTTGAGCCTGATCTTCATTCTTAGGAGTTTTGTACTTAATGTTCTATATGATTTCTTTCATCTCACTTTTCTTGAATAGTTTCATCACTTTACTTTGATTTGGTATTAAATGTACAAGATACTATTTTTGATTTACATGATGGATCAATGTCTCTGACAAAGTGTTATTAACCTAGAGAGTGATGTTAGGCTATTTTTCTTACATTTGGAAGCCTGTGACTTTTTCTTTGATTACATTACCTTTGGAGCCACTTTGAGGCCTTGAATATAATAATAATAATAATATAATAATAATATATGAAGTTTCCTGTTTTAACCACATTCATAATCATTTAGCCTTAGATATATAAGTGAGCCAACATTTCAATGTCATGAGATACTTGTGCAAAAATTGTGCCAATGTGTATAAGGGAGGAGCTTGTGATTGAAAAAATCTAGGGGTTTAAAAGCTTGTTGCATATTGATAAGTGTAACCGTATTTCCAACAAAAAGAAAAATATAATAGTAGTTTACTTTTGTTTTAATAATGTCAATGCTAGGGATTAGCAATGATTAAGTTGTGGGGTGTGATTACACTTCAAATGTGTAATTACAAGTTTTATTTTAATTATTAATTCATGCATAAGTTACGTTAATACTTGAATTTTATTTAATTTTTGTAGTGAAGTTGAATTTATTTTTATCAGTAAATATTCAGAATTATTCATATTAAGTGATGATGAAACGAAAAAAAAAGTCCTTGCTATCTAAAACTTACAGCACTGTTTAGACAACAGTAAAATTGTAGCTAAACAATAGAATGAAGTTTAATTTACCATTTAAAACCTCTCTACTGTCCGGACACCCCGTTGAGCCGTCCAAACAGCAGTATCTTTTATTGTGTATTTCAGACTAGGTTTAGGGTTTCGTTTGAAGCTTATAAATATATATTATACGATGGCAGCTGTACACATTTTTCTCTGTATCTTTTTCAGATTTAGTTTTTTACTAAAATAAATTAGTTTAGAAAACTTTTATACTTTGTATTATAGATTCAAGTTTGTGAATACTTCAACACATTGCAAGTTCGTTCCACATTTCATTAATAGAGTTCATTTTCTTTTCATTTTCTCTTTTATTTACTATTTTATTATTTCATCTATGTTAGGCTAGTTTGTTTATCTTGATTTAACCCATCAATGATGGATGGATCCTTATTTAATGACTAGATGTGATTGAATCCTACTATGCAATGTAAAACTTATATACTAGAGTTCCTTTTTCTGAATCTTCTTTTTCTTTCTTTTCAAAAGCTTTCAAAAACTTGTAACCTCAATCATATTTCATTGAAATCTCTAATAACGTACTTAATTAAAACGTTCTTCATATTTTGAAATAAATGAAAAAAGATTTAGACCAAAGACGAACCTATTGAAGATCTTTCCAGTTTTCTTATCCTAAACGTGATTCTAAAACTGTGCTTTGGAATAATTATTTTAATGATGACATTTTCCTATTTACTTTTCCTATATGTGAGTTGTAAATTGAAATAAGAAAATGCATCTAATTAGAGAATAAAGAATTCACCCAAATTTGTAGGTTGGATCACGATCTTTAATTATCTTGAATGTGTAGTTTTATTGATTTCATCGTTTTAGTTTAATTTAATTTTGAATCTTACTTTCTATTAATTAGAATAGAAGTAATTTAAGTTTTTGAATTTAATTTAGTTTAATTTTTGTAATTTACTTTATTTGGTTATTAGTTAATTAATCAACACCCTACAAAACCAAAAACCAATTTTTTTTCTTATTTTAAAATGAAACCAGTAGATAGAAGAATTTGGAAATCCTAGTGTTCAATCTCAAAGTTTCCTATAGATACGATCTTGGACTCATCAGATAAAACTATTACACATTTGTGAGATAGTCACTTGATAAAGAAATATATTATTTAATGCTTATTTCTGAACACACGTGGTCTAGTGCTCATCCCCTATAGCTAGTTTTTACAAAGGTAGATGCTTGTGACAGACCTGCGAGATAGAATAGCTAATCATGATTTGTTTTACTTTCTATTTCATGTATTTGAATATATTGAATATTGGTTTTTGGGACCAGTTTGAGGCATGTAGTTGTGTAGCTTTTTTGTGACAAGTTATAGACCTTTGGGTATTCTAATATTGAATACTATTGTTATTTATCGCTTCTACTCTAATTGGTATTTGATATGTGGTTTTATATGATTATTACTATAGGTTGTCCCCACATCCCTCGGTTGTAGATTTCGGGGCGTGATAGTTGATATAGATGCTTCATTTATCTCATGTATTATTAAGCATGTTCACTTACGTACACCTATACTATTCTACCTACAGAACTGTCGAGCTCATAATTCCCATATCCTAGATAACTCTTTGATATAACTAGGAGCAATCACCTAGAGCTGAGTTAGCAGCTATTGACTTGACCCAGAGATTGCTATCTCTCTTATTTTATTTGTGCTTTTATTTGTGCGACCCAAAGTGTTGCTCTCAAGATTTAGGTTTTACAATATTATTTTTATTTTGAGGTTATATTTATGGCTCACTGTCAAAATTGGTAATTTTTTTTGTCGAATGAGATATTATGGCCAAATATGCCTTGCTTGGTTGTTGCATGGAAGACAACCTTTTGCATTGTATTTTATTATTTTAACATGGGAACGAGGGATGATGTATGTAGAGTTCTGTATTATATTATTTGTATGACTGTGCAGGTAATTGAATTATGACGTGGTTGTTGTTCATTGTTGTGATTTTACTTTGAGTTAGGTTTCATTTGTGTTTGAATTAGTTCTCATTTTTTTTTATGCCGTCCATTCCAGGCATTTTGGGTTAGGGGCCTGACATAAATAAATAGTTTTGAAGCTTAACTTTCACGCGTTGGTTCTGACCAGCTAAAAATTTTCGTCATTTGTATCACGCCGTAAACTTTGTATATCTTTTTGCAAATGTTAATAATAATAAATTCAATTAACCAAAAATAAAAACCCAACACGGTTTTTTTTACCATGACTTTGTCATGAAAAAATTAAATAAAAGATAAATGGTTTTAAAATTACTCCTCATATCTGATTTGTGATAAAAATATATGGAAAGAGCATGGAATTTGAGAAATAAAAATAATTAAATTAAAAATAATTTATTTTTTTATATTTTTTATAATATATAAAATTAAGCTTTCGGTATTTTATTTTTCCTTATTATTGCTTTTACTTTTTTCTTATCTCGAATGCAAGCACACCCCAAATCCTGCATAGAAGGTGCATATTCCGAATCCAAAATCATCTTTGATTCACCAAGGTGACTTAGAGCAAATAAGATTCTA
This sequence comes from Vitellaria paradoxa, assembly GCA_019916065.1. Classification (NCBI taxonomy): domain Eukaryota; kingdom Viridiplantae; phylum Streptophyta; class Magnoliopsida; order Ericales; family Sapotaceae; genus Vitellaria; species Vitellaria paradoxa. The sequence goes on from CM034235.1 coordinate 41,213,471, forward strand.
GACTTGTTTAAGCAGTGAGGGATCAAGAATTTTTAATTGTTGAGCACGAAAATTTACCCGCAATCAACTGATGGGAAGAATTAGTGAAATTTTTATAATAAAATTAGTTTTTTTTTAATGTAATAAAAATAGCTTGATGATTTTTGAAAAAAAAAATCAAAACAATTTTAATTTTAACAGTAGACTAATTTTTGCACATGTGGGCCTAGCTAGAATTAAGAGACGATTGTGAAGGTTGTAGAGGCAAAGTAGTAAGAAATTTTTTGTAAACTAAAAAATAATGTGTTCCCTTTTGATTTTAAAGGGAGTTGAGGGTGATTGTTCCATGAGAGTTCATGAACAAGTATGAGAGTTTACACGTGTTCAAGAGCCTAATAAAATAAGTTACGTGAAAAAGTAAAAAAAAAAAATCAACGAAAAGAAAGAAAAAAAGTTAGAAAAATCTAAAAAGGAGTGGCATACGCGGGACATAAATTGAACTTTTTTCAGCGCATACAACCTGGAGCTGGAAGTACTCTGATTGTACTTAGACCTTTTTTTTCTCTCTCTCTCTCTCTCTCCGTGTTCATCTTGTTTCTCTCTCTTCTTTCACATTGTCATATATTGCTACAACAAATTATTCCCAAGGTTTCTGCATCAATACCACAATCATCAACTGCCTAGCACGTCTCTTCCCACAGTTTCTATATTAAGAAACATGCAATTCAATTCAGTTCTTCTCTCTCTCATTCTTGCCCCGCCCCACACATCCTATGTCCCACTGTTTCTACATTAAGAACAATTCAATTGAATTCATCTATCTATCTCTCTCTCTCTCTTTCTCTCTCTAGAGTTGCCGACAAGTGTGGAGCAATATGCCACTGGTTTAATTATCACATGACTTGGTAGAGTATTAGGTGCCTTGAAATTTCTCTCCATCGACTTCGTATCATGTGGTGTCACAGAAAGGTACAAACCAATCCATGCAAGATACAGCTGTACCTTTGAGAACAATCTGCAGTAACTACCACTCGTAATATTTGAAATTTGCTAATCACATGCATCCATAATAGTTACGTCCATATATAGCCTTAATTTCTAGTCATAACTAAGAAGGGACTAGCAGACCTGAGAAATAGGGTAATGGATATAATATTTTAGTCCGTCGATGCAATAATATTTATTAAATTGAATATATATTTTGAAAATAATGAACCGCTAACAAATATCCATTTAAGAAGTTGACACGAAAAATTGGTGAAAAAAATAATAAAATTTAAGGTATCTCCTTTAATGTTTGGAATTCTCAAAAAATTTAAAATTATGTAAAAGTAACATGTGACAAAATTGATTAGAGAAAGTTGAAAACTTTTAGGCTATGCTTGGACTATGAATTTGTGGTGGAGAAGGAAAAATAAGGAAAATGATAAAAATGTAAAGTGAAGTAAAATATTAAAATTTATTTTATTTTTTATTGAGTTAAAAAAAGAAGATTAAAATAAATAGATATTTGTCAACACAATTTAATTTTTATTTGATTAAGTGTAACAAAAATTGCACAAATTATTAATTTTATTTTCCCTTTATTTACTTTTACCTCCAAGCATAGCATTAGAGTTTTTTAAAACTTTTTGAAACTCCAAATATGACTAACTGATAGACCTCAAAAGTTATGTATAAATATATATTGGGGGTGTTTTGAGTTTTATATATATCTATAAAACTCTACAAAATTTAAATTTTTTATTTACTATACAAATCACGAGATTATAACTTTTACAAATTTATAACAGTTTATATATAACTCTGAGCACCACCACTATAACAGCATGTTTTATTTTACAAATTTTATTAATTATGATGAACTTCAACAGTCAACTTCAGCTTGATATTAAAATTAAAATAACTTCACTATAACATTTACATAAAAGTGATCAAATGGATGAGAGACCTATTTATGCAGGATTTTGGGAAGTACACAGCAGGCGATCCTGCATTAATAGAATATTTATATAATATATAAAATCTTTTACGCTTAGTTAATGTAAACAAGTCCAAAAGGGTTTAATAAACTACTTTCTTAAGGTTTGATGATGTTCAAATTCTACATCTTTATGGCTTATTAAGTATGAAAATTAAACTAATTTTGAACAATTTACATGTTTAGGGGATGATTAAAAGGAGTATAATATATAAGCAGTATGATGATTACATTATTTTTATTTAATATCAAATGTTAGATTGAGGTTCTAATACAAAAGTATTAAGGATAATTATTTTTTTACCCTTTGTATTTAAAGTGAAAATTATTTACTCTTCTAAATTTTAAACTTACTTTTGCACTGTTTGTACCTTGGAATTAAAGTGGAAGCGTTAAAAGATCCATTAAATATAACAGTTTTGGCTCTTGGTAATTTAAAAAATTATATTTACACCCTCTGTAATTTATATTAAGTACACTTACACCCCTTATTTTTTAAAAACTTACTTTTACACTTCTTCTACTTTGGACTAAAGTATAAGTGTTAAAAAATTCATCAAAAATAACAGTTTTGCCTCTTAATAATTTTAAAAATATATTTATACACCTTGTACTCATATTACCTATATCTATACCTCCGGATTGTATTTGATTTTAATATGTAATTTTGTCTTTTACTTGAAATTTTAACACCGTTTATGACTCTACTTTAGTCCAAATTACAAATGTTGCAATGGTAGATTTTAAAATTCAAGAAATGTAAATAATTTTATCTTAAGCATAGAGGATAAAAAGACAATTATCCCAAATTATTAACTATATATTATTTCATTGAAATACTCAAATGATTTGAATTATACATGTATTAATTTATATTCAAATATTCGGGAAAAGTCATTATAAATTATTCTAAAATTTACATGGACTCAATCATTAGATCTTCTGTAATCACTAGATGGAATAAGAGAACCAACTATATATAAAGGGCAAGCATCCCCTTCTCCAAAGAAACAAAGCTCTTCTGCGTAAAAACAGCTCACCGCCTTCATGTTTAGCCGCCTCAAAACGACTTCCTTCTCTCAATCCAGGCCGAGAGGGCAATGAAGAAGAAGTCAATGAACAACTTTGCAGCAGAGGACAATGGCGATGGCGTCAAAAACTAAAACACGACCTAAAAAGACTAAACAAAGAGCCCATGTTCCAGAAGCCCTTGACACCCAGTGACGTCGGCAAGCTCAATCGCCTCGTCATTCCGAAACAACACGCAGTGAATTACCTCCCCGCGCTCGTCGGCGGCAATGACCGCAAAGCTGCCGACACGTCACTGAGCTTCGAGGACGAGTTGGCAAGTGGCTGGAGGTTTCGCTACTCCTACTGGAACAGCGTCAGAACTACGTATTAACCAAGGGTGGAGCCATTTCGTCAGAGGAGAACCGGCTTGATACGGGCGACGTCGGTGCTTTTTTGAGCGGCACCGCTTGGACACTGACCGCTTTTTTATAGGTTTAAGGCGGCGAGCCACCGCAGCCACCGCCACTAGGGGAGTTGCTCCGCCAGCTGCGGTGGTTGCTAATAGTTGTACCAGTGGGAGCTCCCAGCCCCAGGTGTCCCACTCTGCCCCACTTGATGCTGACCACCTTCCTGCAGGCATAATTTCTCACACTATATATTTTCAGTTTTCTTATCCTGTTGGAAATTAAGCAATACATGTATATATATATATTGTATAGTTACAGGCACTAATGCACAGAATGAAATAGCACTGGTTGGAGGGTCCAAGAGATTGAGACTCTTCGGGGTAAATGTCAATTGTCAGCCAGATGATCAGTTTGAGCTACCTACAACTGATTGTGGGTCTTTGTCCAGAGCCAATTATCGAGCACCCTGAGTAATATATGCTTATAATTAAGTCAAGGTTTACCCTCGATTTTTTTTTTTTTTTTTTTTTTAAGATTGATCGCTATGATTCTGGCGTATGATAAATTTATATACACGTGCGGAGTATGTTTGATTTGGTCACGGAGAAGAAGCAATGGCGGTATCCGAAGAATAAGTATTGGTTAATTCTGTACCAACACTCACGATGATAAATTATGAAAATGCAAGCGTTATCTAAAATAATTAATCGTATTGTTTAGTTTACAACGAAGAGTTCAGTTTTTATTTTTTTTTTTCACTGTCTAAATAGCTTGTCACTCCCTGTCAATGAAAACCCGAGAATTTAAGATTTTTTTTTTCCAATATAATTTATATTCATCTAATCAGTTGATGCTTTAAAATTAGTCTATAGGGGTGATTGCTGATTTGAAGATTTCTTCAACATAATGGACAGCAAGATAATTGGATGGTATTTGATTTATTTTTTATTTTCTTTTTCTTGTTTTTGTTTTATGTATTAAAAATCTCAAAATAAGAAAACAGAAAATATTTTATTTTTCTTAGTTCGAGATTTTTTTTATTTTGCATTGAGAATGTTCAAAATGACTTTTTACCATCTTTCATTTCATGTGTAAACTTATTTTCTGTTTTCTGAAATAAATTTTAGAAACATAAATAACCAAATGATTTTAAAACTGTTTTTCTTATCTTCAAAAGAACAAAATGAATTTGAAGACAAAATGAAAAATAAGATCAAAACAGAAAATAAAAAATAAAATAGAAAATAAAAAATAAAAAAACAAACCATCATTCTTCTGGGGTCAGGGAGAAACCCGCAGCCACTACCTATGGGTGCGCACAGAGTGAAGCCCGCCCCGTGGCCCTAATCGACAAAAAACACGAGAAGGTAAACCAACCTAGGCAAGCCCTGGCTGACCGGCTCAGCCGAGAAAACTGTTAGATGGCCTTCCATAATTAGAGGAAGGACTGCTTCCAAGAGGAGTCGAACCAGGACCTATTGGTCCCAGGCCCTTCAGCCCGTCATCCGAACCAACTCAACTATCCTTTCGGACAATAAACCATCATTCTTAGTTCTCCTGCACATGGTTAAAATAATGCACATATATGTATACAAATTAATGTACTACACCTTCAGTAGACAGGGACAGTTCCAAAAACCATATAAATCCACTCTAAGCATGCAGCCAAATCCTAGTCAATCAATCAAAAGTTCGGCTTGGTTAGAATGGTGCAAGTTTGGAAACTTTCAAATCACACTTACATTCTATGTATTATATGCAAGTAACCAAGAAGTAACATTTATGATAACATTATGTTGGTTAGGTGTTAATATTAATTGAATGTCATTTGGCTTGAATGCACAAATCGTAGTCCTTTGACCGTTCCCTTGATGGCTGATGCAGAAAACTTTTTTATCTTATTTCTTATTTTTGAGAGACGGGGTGGGGTTTGTTAACCATTGTTATTTGGATAACCTCAAATGAAGCAGGCAACACAATTTTAGAAGTCGAATCTGAGTTTTTTTTTTTTTTAATTTTATTTTTTATCCTTCTTTAGGGTGAATTAGCGCATAAATATACATATACATGTGAAGGGTGATGGAATTGACGTAAGAATAATCAACTGTGTGGAGAGCACAGTACTTATTCTTTGGTGTGTTTTCAATTTATTTGCTTCTCTCTCTCTCTCTCTCTTTTTAAGACTAAATTAGTCAGTGTGCTGTGGCCAATCTAATATTCCAACTCTCGACAATATCATCACTCCATTACTTTCGACCAATCATGGCAATCTATTTGAATAAATTCCTGCTTGAGCACATTTCCAGCTACTTTTCCCAAATCTCACTCAATATGAAAGTTGTTAGAAGGTTGTCCATTGGATTTGTGTTACATCGATTTTGATACCGAGTGCTGTATATGAGTAATAGTTGGATATATTAATTACATTCTTTTTATTTTTTGAATTTTATTTTAATGGAAGGAGGGTAGCACCTTCAAGTTTTTACTAATTTCCTCACCTGTGATGGAGGAATGCCCTAGTTATATCGTTGGCACAGCTTAATTCCTATAAATGCTGTTATTCAAGGATGTATAAATAATTGTTTATAAAAAGTCTCTTCATTTTTTTTCTTTTTTTACTAGTTATTCTTATCTCTAATTTGAAATAACATGATTGTCATTCATACAAAAAATATTTACAAAGTTAAACAAATACCCTTAAACTTACAAAAGAATAGAAAAAATTTAGTTTTAAAGACTAAAATAATTGTTATTTGTGTTTATATTTTTAACAATCACATAAAAATAAATTTATTTTATTTTATAATTTAATCAAATAAAAAAATTAATTCCTCTTGTTTATTAACGTTTTGTCAATTTTTTTACTCTTGTCATCTTAAGTCTTGTCATTATTCTTGAGTCATTTAATAACGTTTTACATGGTCATTATAATTTTCATAATCTAATAATATATTTTAAAATTAATGTAATGAAGTAAAATATAAGTGTGATAAATGTTAAAATAAATAATTTATGAAACATTTGTAAAAAAAATAAATAAATAAATATCAATATGATAAAGAAAATGACAAAAAAAATTTAAATAAATTGAAATGAAATAAATTATCTTCCTATTCGATTAAGTTATAAAATAAATTAAAATTTTATTTTTACTTTATTCTATCAAATATTTTTTTTCTTATATAAAACTTACGAATATATATGAAGATAAGATTACTTGTAAATTTAAATTCTTAATTATCCTTCACCCATACTAACTTTTCTCACCAATTCTAAATTCGAAATAAAATAAAATTTTTTTTCTCATCATTTATATAAGAAAAAAATAAAACTACAGAAAAAATATCTAACTTGGGAAATCAATAAACTAAAAAAATTAACTTTTAAATATACAAACAGATTTATCAAACAAAGTATAAGTGTCTTTCTTTAGAAAACTTAGTTAAAATTTTTTATAATAACAAATATTTTTAAAAATTTGAAATTATAAATTTTTTATCATAGTAAGGTAATCAATATTTATAAGTGAAATTTTTCAAAAAATTTAGACTATAATTACCTACTCACTTATCAAAATATCTAAAAAAAAGTTAATAAGTTATCTTCTATATATTTTTTTAATAAAGTAATTTCTGTTACAACATTAAAGTATTTATACCATAATAATTATGTCTTTGATTAAATTTTTGTACGAGCACTTTTATGACATTATAAATATGCAAAACATACGAAATAAAAATAGATAGGTAATATTGTGTAATTTTAATTAATTAAAAAAGTAAAGTAAAGTGTAAGAGACTATTTGTAGAGTTCAAATAAACTTACTCATATAGTTAACATAATTTTTTATTTTATAGGGTAATATGGTATTTATAAAGTGCCATTAGTTTCTAATTTTATACCTAAAATATAAGTTTTATTTATATAATTGCCTGTTAAAATTGAATTGTTAATTTTTTTTTTTAAGAATATCGAATTATAAATGGGACACATATATTACAACTTTATGGACATGTCAAATTAATATACATGAATACATCATAATTTAAGTGGTAATATACCATAGTTTACAATTTCAAATTTCAGCTCATTTCAAAATATTAATATGTATGAATGCATCATATATTTATGTGGTAATATAGCATAGTTTGCAATTTCAGGTCATTATCACAAAATATTTGTATTATTATTATTATTATATGCTTACAAAGCAGTACTAATGTATTATGTACCCATATAATAATTACCCGATACAATTAGTTTTTAGGGTAAATTATACTTGGACCCCCTAAACATTAGTGTAATTACACATGGACCCCCTCGACATTTTAAAATTACATTAACGTCTCTTATTTTGAAATATTGTAATACTTAAACCCTTCCGTTAACTTTGCCACTAACTCCATTAAAAATTTATTAAAAAGACAAATATGCCCTCATATATTTATGCATATATATATGCAGAAAAAAAAAGAAAGTGTGGAACACTTTGTTCGTTCCCACACTGGCAACCCTCGCTGATTCAAGCCCATGTTGGCGACTACCCCACTACAGCTGCGACGTCCGTCCTCATCACCTCCACTGCCTTCAAACAGGCCAAGAGGAACGCCGA